>OX328013.1:42193281-42533688 GCA_946811545.1 Netelia fuscicornis | reverse complement strand
AACCACCCAACGAATTTTAATGCGGTTTTCACCCTCGTTTAGATAATTTTGCATGGAAGGTTTGTGTATATTAAATAAAATCCTTAATTAACTCTTTTGTAAGAAAAAAAACAATATTTTGCAATAAATATTGTTTTTTTTTAACAATAAAATTGACAAGACTTTGCATGTAAATTTTCGATATGTTCGACGATAAGAAAACCTAATCTTTTATGGATCTTAAAAAAAGTGCAATTTTTCTTTCGTTTCTAAAAGTGTGTAACGTTGCTCGATGGTCCTTAGGGATAGTCTCACGTCTGATCGTAGAGTTACCTATCGTTGTCCTTTCGTCTCAAAGACTGATAACATGAGAAGATTCCGAATCATAATCTCAAGCATATCTATACGTATGCAAACATTTATACGTCGACGTTCTTATTTTGCATATGTAAGCTTCGACGACATTGCTCGTGGGAGCAGGCTTCTGCTGCTTCTTGCACGATAAAGTAGGTACTTTTACACACATGTATATATATCTTTATATAATATATATATATATGTGTATATAGATGTATCTTCTTGTACACTTATACGCTTAACGCTTTGCATAACAGTCCAAGTCACTTCGTGAGTGCATCTAGCCGATTCGACGTCGAAAAGAAAAACGAGCGACCGGAAGGGATGGGGGTTGCAAGAAAGTAGTGTGGTGGGGGGGGGTTTGGGTAGGAAAGCGACAGAGAGGGGGGTAAAAGCCGTCCGATGTTATTTGCTTCGTGAGTGCTCGATGCTTGGGACTTTGGGACACACACAGCTCGTCGATCATACCCGGAGAGCCGCATTGCGCGCTCTCTCTCTCTTCTCTCTCCCTCTCTTACTGATATGTCATATCGGAAAACGTACAAGTTTGTACTTTTCCTTCACGATGGCGTATCAGCCTGGCACAGAAGAACGTATCTGTGTCCGACAAAAAAATATAGTTGGCGTTGCAATAAATAAACCGTTAGAGTTGCCTCCTGACTTGTTTATGCATGTATATATTTGTGCTTTGCAAGTGCTAAGAACTTTTGGCGCCATATATCGCGTATAGTAGGACACATTGCTGTTCGAGAGTCTTCCCGGTTGATCCTCCTCGGGTGAGAAGGGGTGAGAGACTTGTGTAGAGGGAATAAACGGAGCGACATTGGGAGACGAATGGTAATTGCAAATAATAGAACGAAGTTTCAAAAAAACAAATTTTATTTCAATTTTAATGAGTTGTGATAAAATAAAATAAATCAAAGTTTTATTTAATTTAGTTCGAATGAAAAAGTGTATCATTTTCGTTCGATGAACAATTTGTCAAATTTCGTTCGAACAAAAAATCGTGACGTTTTCGTTCGAACAAAATTTTGTCAAATTTCGTTCGAATCGAAATTTGTCGAGTTTGTTTGGATTTAACAAAAAAGTCGAACGATCATGAAAAAAATCGTATAGGGATAAGAACGAATTGGCAATGAATGCTCGCGTTTACTCGATAAATATACGTCGATTGGACGAAATTGGGTACGGAGCAAGTATCGAGGCTATTCCTTTCTCGTCGGTGGGTGCGAAATGCTATTCGAGTGCACAGCGATGGAGGACCCCCGGCTGTACACACGTTACCGTGTTTGTCGGGGTGGATGTTCGCGCCACCGAGCGGCGGTGCCACGGGGATTCGTTTTGCAACGAGAATTCAAGATAACTGCGCGATTCGCACCGAAATCGTAAATCAATGAACGAATTGGAAATTTCAAAGGTTGGATAAATCACCATTACGCGCGTATAATCGATTATGCTATTATATTATATGCCTAACTTGCGTGATACAGCAATCTATCTATCTATCTATCTCTTTATATATACGAGTATATATATATAGGTATATATATTTAAATATGCAAATATATCATATAATATAATATTATATTAACCAATTATATTATATTATATTATCAATTATATTATAATATATTATATTAATTATATTATATTATATTATATTATATTATATTATATTATATTATATTATATTATATTATATTATATTATATTATATTATATTATATTATATTATATTATATTATATTATATTATATTATATTATATTATATTATATTATATTATATTATATTATATTATATTATATTATATTATATTATATTATATTATATTATATTATATTATATTATATCATATTATATTATATCATATTACATTACATTATGTTATATTATTTTATATTATATTATATTATGTTATGTTATATTATATATTATATATAAACGGATGTGTGTGTGTGTGTAAAAATATAATTTGTCGTAGGTGTCGCGGAGAGATCGGTCCGCAATATTTTTTTCTCTCCACCCATAGAAACAGTTTCGTTCGACACGCGATTATTTCGTCGTCCCTTGTAGATCCTTGTCGCTTTCATCGGATTTGCATGTATATTTTTTGATGCTTAACGTCTTATCGGGAGGGATCGTGATTACGTGACTGTTTTATCTTGGAATAATTTCAACGACTCGATGACTTAGAGAAACAACGAAAGAAAAACCTTATTTTCATTTAGTTCGACGAAATAATTGCTGTAAATGTGATATACGGCAATATTGTTCATTAATTAGTTTCTTTAATTTTTACAAAAGTTCTTTTCTTCTTTTTCATCCCGGCCAATGGCTATTATTCTCGGTGCTGCAGGCGCGCTTTTAGCAGGAAAGAGATTTGAATTCACCGTTAAAGGCGCAGGTTGGCCATATCTTAATGGACATCTCCGTTCTTCTCCCTCTCTCTCTCTCTCTCTCTCTCTCTCTCTCTCTCTCTTCTGTCGCGGATTCGAAAGAATGTCTTCTATCGTTTTTCGCGTTTTTTCGCGACCGCCTCGACTCTTTCTTCCGACTCGGTCTCGTTTCTCCTTCACGTTTCTTCGAGGATCTCTCACATTCTCCCGTTTCCTTTCGTTACACCCATCGTTTCCTGTGTTTTTTTTTTCGAGCGAAGACGACGACGAAGAACGTAAATGGTTATTTTCCATTTGTTCGATAAAGATCTGGCCTGTCCCTTCTTCCTCCTTCCATCCGAAAAAAAACTATCGCGTAAAACACTTGCTACCGTGAAAAGACAAAGCTATCTGCACATTTAGACTTATCTCTATGCCTACCACGTTTTTTTACACCAAAAATTTGTGAAATTTTTTGTCTTAAATATGAAAAAATGTTTTCTTTTCCTAAATTAATTTTTCTCTTTCTAAAACGCCAAAAACCCTTTCTCAGCTTCCAATGAACATCTCAATAAAATAACATTATGGGTTTTTCCTTTCAATTACATAAATGAATAAATAAATTAATTAAGAAATAATTAAATATACAAATAAATAAATAACTAAATAACAGCAACAATAATCAAAAAATTAAGTTGCTTCCAGAAAAATAGGAAGGGAGGAAAGGAGAATGATCTCGTACCCCGACTGCAAGTGGGGTTAACTCGAAGGGTGGTTTCGTCGATTTAATCGAAGGGTCGTTTTGAATTTATCAAATAAATAAATAAATAACCAAATGTACAGATAAATAAATAACTAAATAACATCAACAATAATCAAAAAATTAAATTGCTTCCGGGAAAATAGGAAGGGAGTAAGGGAGAATGATCTCGTGCCCCGACTGCAAGTGGGGTTAACTCAAAGGGTGGTTTCGTTGAAGGATGGTACATCGTCAGCGTCGACAGGGAGTTCCACACCTCGGCGAGGGACGATGCCGCGGGCTCTTTGCCACTGTCGTGTTTTCGACGTATACCTACATAGAGGCGACTAAAAGCGAGAGGGTCGTATCTTCCCCTCCTCGTCCGTGCAAATGCGTTCAGTTCAGTCGCCGGGTTTCGCTATGAAGAGCGATACGGTATTAAAATGTAAATGCGCGGGAGTCTGCATTCAATATATATAGCTGGTTATTATGCGTTACCAGCCTCGTGTGTTCACCCTCGTAACGTGTATAGAGAAATACACCCCCCTATGTCCCTCACCACCAACCCTTTTCTCCTCTCGTTGTCGTAAATAGCCGATAATGGGTAAACCGTGTCTCGCTTTATACCATCAGTCCAACCACGCGATTCCCCTTTGCAATGTTTTCCATTGCGTGTTTCGGTGCTACAGAGGGTTGGTTACCCTCACCTCACTCCGTTACTCGTTCCTTTTCGTCATTGAACTCGAGCAACGCTTTTTCTTTCTTTTCATACTTTTTCCCACTCTTTTTCCGGACGTTGACGTCTCGATGCCGTAACTTTTCGGTCGATTATGGAAAAAGTATCAATAATAATCAAACGATTGATAATTTGTCGAAGAAAATTATTTTTTTTGGGTAATTAAGGATAATTTGAAAATAATTAGTTCGTTTGTAATTATTACTGGATGACTGTAATATTAGTTCGGATATTTTGGGAAATCCGAGATAATGAACGTTTCATCCGGTTCGTTTCGGTGTGAGTGACTTTTCTCATCCCTACTCTTTTTCTGGATTGTCACCCCTCGACGACGTAACTATTCGATCGATTAAGTAGAAAAGTACCAATAATAATGAAACGATTGATAATTCCTCGGATGAAATTGTATTCCTTTCGTGCAATTAAGGATAATTTAAAAATGAAGAGTTCGTTTGCAATTATTATCGGATGACTCTATTATTAGTTCAGATATTTCCGTAAATCCGAGATAACGAATGTTTCATTCGGTTCGTTTCGGTGTGAGTGACTTTTCTCGTTCCTTTTTGTCATCGAGCTCGAGCAACGCTTTTTTTATCTTCTCATATTTCTTCCTACTCCTTTTCCAGATGCTAACACCTCGATGTCATAATTATTCGATCAATTAGGTAGAAAAATATCAATAATAATTAAACGATTCATAATTTGTCGGAGAAAATTGAATTTTTTTCCTTTAATTAAGAATAATTTAAAAATGATTAGTTCGTTTGTGATTATTACCGGATGACTCTATTATTAGGTCGGATATTTTCGTAAATCCAAGATAATGTTCGTTTCAGCCGGTTCGTCTTGGTACGAGTGACTTTATGAATGAAAGCATCCAATTTCTCTTAGTAGTGATACTCGAGTTGTTAGTGCTCTCCATCTCGTGCTGTCAGATATCATTTCCAATTACCTTGTATATATATAGATATTTGTGAAGTACGTTCCGAGTGAAGTAAAGTGAGAAGGGCAGGAAGCGAGAGAGAGAGAGGAAGAGATATATGATATAGAGGGAGAGAGGGAGAGAGAGGGAGAGAGGGAGAGAGGGAGAGAGAGAGGGAGAGAGAGAGGGAGAGAGAGAGAGAGAGAGAGAGACAGAGACAGAGAAACAGAGAGAGATGTAGAGGATCTTGCTTTGGTTTCCTGTCGAGGAGTTGCGCTTGGTAGCCTCTACTTGCAACCTAGGTAGAAACTTGAGGTTGTCGAGGATCTATCTCGTGAGACTAGCCTCGCTTTAGAGGACGCCAATGATCTTAATACATATACAGGCTGAGTCACTTAAAGTCTAATGAACTTGGTACCAACATAAACAATAAACAAAGAAATAGTACGTTCCGAAACGATAGATTGTTTTTCTCTCGATACGTTTCAAGGTCACCAAACTGTCAAAAATAAATACAATCATTTTCAAATTTGAAGAATATTGTATTTTATTGGCTGATGGGGTGAAAGATTCGCATTTACGAGTTCGATGACCTTGTGCCATTTGACCTTGGCCCAAGATAAGTATACTAAAACGTGACAAAATCTTAGAAAAAGTAGAAAATAAAGAGAAATCGTATCCGATAAAAATTATCATAACCTTTCTTATCGTACTTCAAATGCTTCGTCCTGTAGGTAAAGATCCTCGCGGATCTCACGCATAAGTTGGAATGTAGCTCTATTCAAATTACTCGGAATCGAATGATTTAATTTATTCTACGTTCATGGCAAATTGTACAGTTTCATATTTCGACGAGTTGCGCGTAGCGTTCCGCGCATCGTTCGTACGGGGGTCGTATTGTACGTTGAAAAAATGGCGGGGTATGCAGCGGGGGAAGGGGGGGGGGGGGAGGTTGCTTCGACAAGGAGCTATTGCGGGTAGTTCAACTCGATTAATATAAGATATATAAGATATACTCGATAAGCAATACAAGATGAGAACGAAGATCCTCGAACGATATCCGAGTCGAGAGCACCCCCCCCCCCCCCCCCCCCCGTTCCTAACTGAGACTTCTCGGGATAAATTATATATAGAGTTACTCTCTCTTGAAGCTTTCGACGGTGTAACCGGGTTTGTCTTCGGCATATTTCACACGAATAGACCTCTTGGAACAAATACGCGAAAGCTGCAAATCGTACAATCCCCCTCTCCCGCCATCTGTCTGACCATTTTTGTTAAGTGACATCGAGCACTCCTAGCGGCGCATCCGTGTACTCCTCTCTCTCTCTCTCTCTTTCATCATCATCATCTCTCTCTCCCTCTCCCTTGCCCACTCCCTCTCCCTCTCCCTCCCTCCCTCGCCCCCACCCACTCACGCTCTCTCTCTCGCTCTCTCTCACTCTCTCACTCTCTCACACTCTCTCTCTCTCTCTCTCGCTCTCTCTCACTCCCTCACTCTCTCACTCTCTCTCGCTCTTTCTCTTTGCCGATACTCGATCAACTTCGCACCTGGTACTCGAATTCTTTCAGTTTTGCATCCACATTTCGTTCCCGTTCGTTCTTCGTCAAGGTCGAAATAATACGAGTCACCTGAAAAAAGAATCATCGATACAAGCCACTATCTTGCGAGTTAAGCAGAGGGCACTTTGCGGAAGCTCTCGAATATCAGTAGATCCCGAACTAGAGAGGCGAAAAGCCACAAATAAAGACAGCATTGAGCGAGAAAGAGAGAGCTCGACCGAGACAGACAAAGACCGAGACAGACAGACATAAACTGAAACATAGAGAAAGGGAGTAAGTGTATAATGGTCTATCCCTGCATATAGAAGTTTAGTGCAGAGAGAAGCTTTGCAGCAACAGCAGCAAGAGGTATCCGGTTTGTCGCGAAGAGAGGAGTGAAGGGGAGGAGTAGGGGGTTGGCAAGAGAGATACAGGAGTGAGCCGAGAGGACCGACGACTGAGTAACTGCAAATAGCTAATACGCGGAGTGTGTCCATACACTCGCGGACGGTGTATAAACACAAAGTCCGTATGCTGCAATCCGTGCTACGAGTACGGAGATACGGATTCAAAGAGAGACAGAGAGAGAGAGGGAGAGACAGAGAGAGAGAGAGAGAGAGACATGTGCTGACACTCTGCTTGGTTGGCCAAGATATACGAACGTCGCGCTCGCGACGACAAGGTTCGCACACATTTCTGGTTACATGTACATTTACCTATGTGTGTGTGTGTGTGTGTGTGTGTGTGTGTGTGCGTGTGTGTGTGTGTATGTGTATGTGTGTGTGTGTGTTCAAACGGATATACGTTACTTGCTACAGGTACCAATTGCCATCTAGAATATCACCCAACCGCGTACTTGCTTCTCCTGCGCGTATATTTGGGTTATATATGTAGTCAATATTTATATATATATATGTGTGTGTGTGTGTTTATATATATCGGTTTAATTCGGTTAATCCTCGGTTGGTTGGCTTATTTCGGTTAATTTCATTTAGTCGTACACGAAGCAGTAAAAATTAGTCCTCGTGTTCTTGTAAAATTCCAACGAAAAACATAATATTCTTGAATTTTACACGTTAAAATCATCAAAGATTTAACCGAGCTTTCTCGTAAATGTGAGAATTTCCGTTATCGACTCGAGATTCGCTGTTAAATTCGCGAAATTCTCGTTGTTTTCGTCTTCTTTTTTTCTTTTTTCATCAGACAATTTCGCTAATTGCCACTTCGTTAATTTTCGACCAGAATCCGTTGGTAAGGGACAATGTGAGACAGAGGGGTGACTTCTTCAACGAGACGACGATTCCGCAAAACAAAGTTATCGGGGAAAGATTTCGTGCTTGTGTCGTGAAAGCTTAACGGAGAAACTCTGCGGCTTCATAGACCCCCCCCCCCCCCCCTGAAAAGAAAGGATAGAAAATATTCCCCCGAGAATACGCTTTTCTTCGTGCAAGCTCGAAACGAGAATCGAGAGAAACGAGAGAAAGAGAGAGTGAGACAGAAATCGTCCGAGAATCGTGGAACACGCCGGAGAGCTGATAATCGGTAATGGGAGTTTTAACAATTTATACGTATATATATATCTATTTTATATCCTTTGGGAATTCTCCACGCTGCGTCCATCCACCCTCTCCTTCTCTCAATGGTCGTTTTAACGCTGGCGAATGGTTCGCTTCAAACTTTTCGATCCATTCGTCCCCCACGATATATTTACTGCTACCAAGCTCTCCTCCCTCTCTCCTCCTCTTCTCCTTTTCCACTGGAGGAATGCGTTTGCAGAAGCATTGCGATACCGAAAGAAAGAGCCAACGTAGAGAATTATGCAGATTCTCAAATGATCGCATCTCTTCTCACTGTCGTTGAAAACATCGGCGAAGAGAGCTCTCATTTTTCTGGCTAAAAGACAGTTCCCCTTTCCTTCTTTTTTTTTGCGTTTTTTCAAAGAAACGTTCGCATTCTTCCCTCTTCGTGACAATCGTGTCGTTGCGGTGTTTTTTTCTTTACTTCTTTTTTTTTACAGAAGGTAGGTAAAGGGACAAAACCGCGAAAATCCGCGTTCTACTTTCCTATATAGTTTGCCACTCTGTTTTTTTCCCTCTTTTTTTGTTGTTTCCTTTGTTTTTCGTTTTTTTAGCTTTAATCCCCACCATCGTTCATTTGCTTTGTCGTCGGAAATGCGCGAGAGTCGCGGTTCCCTGCCTGTTTATCCGAGAAAACAAAAAATTCTTTCTGATTCTCGCGTGTTTCGTATTTTTTCTGTTTGTTTCTTGTTTTTTGTTGTTTTTGCTCAGTCTGTCGTGAAACACTCGCGCGTCATTTAAATTTTGTCGAGATGCTCGTGTAATCCGTGACTAGATGTAAAAAGATTAAAATCTTTTTTGCATACATTAAATTTGTATCGGTTCTCTCTCCCTTTTTTTTTACTGGTTAGCGGATTCGAAAGGGTTGAAAATAAAACTAGAAAGGGGTAGATACAAAATGCATAAGAGTAATAGAAATAGAGAAATGAAAGGAACGAGAACGTCGGCAAAAAAAAGACGATTTTTAATGAGAAAAGCGAATAAATTCAAGAACACGGAATAGTACAATTAAAAACGAGAATAAAACGAAATGAAAAAAAAGAACGATGAAGAAAAAAAAGAGGATGTACGTACTTCCCGACGAAAATATAAAAGGTTTTCTCGACATTGGAATTGTATAGAGAGGGTTGAAGAGGATTATCCGGCGCTTCATTAATATCCGGTATGCCCAAAGAGCCAGGAAACTCTCGACTCTTCGCTGTTACGGGAGGGGGGATAGTACCGGGAATGGGAGAACGCGCGAGGGTAAAAGAGGGAGGAAGGGATGAAAGTGGAATAAAAAAGTGTAATTTTGCTAAAGTGTATATGTTCGCGAGAATAGAAGGGAGAGGGAGAGTCGAGAGATGACGGGGATAGAAGAGAGCGAGGAAGCATGGAAAATGAAACTCCGGAGAAAAGGGCCATTTCAAATGGAGCCTGTACTCCATTTTAAAGTGCATTCTCCACATCCTCTCGCGAGACGTAAGCCACACTGGCACTCTCTCTCTCTTTCTCACTCTTTCCTCCTCGCTTTCTCCATCTCGCTCTCTCAATTTTACTCTCTCTTTCTCCTTCTTCTTTGGCGAGAGTGGAAATACCATGAATGAGGAGTCTCGGTGGCGGTTCCAGGCTCCCGTAGGAATTCACGTTGGCATGCAGCATAGAAGGGCTCTTATATACACCTATGTGTGTATATATACATATATACGTAGTTTCGGTATTGCTCGATTTTACGCCAAGAATGAAACGGAATTTTCCATTTTAAGTCTACTTGCCCATCTTTACTCGTACGGAAACACGCATTACTTATGAACTTTTTGCAGCGATATTGTGTGTAAAGATAACTGTGGGGTATACGTACGTTGAATGTTTTCTATATGAATTTTTGTTGTTGTTGTTTTCTTTTTCTTGTGTATTAGTCGGCTTTCATCTCCGGGCGAACGCGAGTGGGTGTGACAAGGAAGTTGGCACTGGTTGACGCTTTTTGCACTGTGTCGGTCGTGGCTCCTAAAATTGGTAACCGAGATGTCATATTCCAATTTTATAGGACAATTCTGATTTTGTAACACTTTTTTTTTTTTGGAAGAAAACATAAATTTGTTTTTCTCGAGTTACCACAAGTTTCGAAATTAAATTACGAACGTCGACTTTTGTCGAGGGGCGGGGGGGGGGGGGGGATTATGTTTGGTCAGAAAAGACTTTACGCGGGTATTGGAAAATCGGAAATTTTCCGTATAATAAGAATATGACATTGTCATTTCCGATTTCTTATAAATTCTAGATCGAAAGATGGAAAAACGTAAAATCTCAGTATTTTTTTTTCATCAACAAAGAAATTCACCCTTCCGAAAATTCGCAGTCTCTAATTTCCATCTTATTTAAAATTTAGCTGTGTCCCATATCCCAAAAATTCGTAAGATAAAACTTTCCTTCACCAACGTTCGTGAAAAAACGTAATTGAATAAAAATAATTATTTTTAATTACTAAAGGTGATAATAGCCTTGGGTCGTCTTCGTCTACAATAGACGAACGGACTTTTAAGAATAAGGTGGAATATCGCTGCAGAGGAGTATCGTATTAAGAGTTAGATGTCGCGAAAACGGCGACAAGAGAAGAGAAAGAGAGAGAGAGAGAGAGAGAGAGAGAGAGAGAGAGAGAGAGAGAGAGAGAGAGAAATAGCGCGTAATACTGGAATGAACTCGGAAGCTCTCGAGTGTCCCGAGAACCTGAAGAGATAGAGAGGCTCACCACGATAGCATGGTGGAGTGGCGACGGTGGATCTCCCATTCTTCCTGTAGTAACCAAGAGCCATAAGGCGCGCGCGCGCGACAGAAAGAGAGAGGAACCAAGAGAAAGAGATGAAAAAGATATATACATATAAACCCATACACGTATTTCTACCTTGAATTGCACTATTGCATTGGTAAAGCCGGTCTGGCCCGTCTCTCGCGCTGAATATTCGAATCGCTTTGCGAAATACAAGAGATTATTAAAATATTTAAACGAGGTCGTGGGCCAGAGGACCGTTATACCGACCGATGGAAGACAGACAGAGAGGGAAAGGGAACGCGAGATAAAGAAAGACTCATAGAGAGAGAGAGACGCACACACACACACACACAGATAGACCGACAGAGACAGAGAGACCTTTACCTTTCGCGAACTTCTCAATTAAATGCTAACGAGCGAAGAGCTCCTTCCGTCCGAATACCGTTAACCATGGAAGCACCACGGCTACCTGATCGCACTTTTAGTCTTTCCTCCTTTCTCTCATATACATACACTCGCGTATATATATATATATATGTATTTTTGTTTCACCACCCCTGTCCCCAGAAGACTCTTTCTCTCGTCTCTTCATATCGTCTCGCCCACTCTCGTTCCACACTCCTTCGCTCCTTGCCGGTTCCACGACGACATTGTTTTAACGAGGGTGAGTACCTGCAATTTGTTCGGGAGGTAGTGTTAGGTCCCGCAGTTTCCTCGCGCTAGGCCGTGACACTAGCTTGATGACACGTGCACAGTGTGCTCGAACGAGCCTTCTACTTTTTCACTCGATTTTTGTTTGTAGTTTGTCTATCGAGTTGGACAATTTGTCACACGCTCTTAAGATGGTCTAGTTGAATTTTCTGCGGAGGGAAAGGATTTTAGTCTAGGAAATTAAGTTGATTTGGATTTTTTAATTTTGTTTTTAAATATTTTATTTCGATTTTTTGAGATAATTTTTTATTTGGTTACAGTCAATTTTTAATTGAGATATCGTCAAATATTAAAATGTTGGGTGACTTACGGTTGGGATTGGGTTGGTGGGATATTGGGAGTGTTGACAGTAAATTTGTTGGTGTAAGAGGGATAAAGAGAGTAAAAAATCAAGGGGTTGGTCACTCGACAAATCACTGAACCATTTCATCTGAAATCAAGCTAGGAATCGCTAAAAAATCCCTGGAAATCGGAGGAAATCGCTGAAGTCGAATCCTGATTTCCTCGTAATTTCTCCAAATATACAGGAAATCATTGGAAACCATAAAGAAATTGCGTGATTTCGGGAATCACTGGGAATCACTCATCCCTTTTCCAAGCGAGCAAGCATTTACCAAAGGTTTTCTATTGACAATCCAGAAATTACTGATTTCTAAAATTCAGGAATCATTGGAAATCGTTGGAATCAGCAGAAATTGCAAGGAATCGATTCATTTTGCCATCTGAATCTGCGAGTGACTAACCTTGCGTACAAAAAAAGTGTAAGAAAGAAAACAAGGTGCAGGCTGACGCGGGGGGAGGGGGGGGGGTTAAAAATGGAGAAATAAAATAAAATATTGTTTATTTATTGTTATTTTCATCGTATTCGTTTTTCACTTTTATAATTCCACTCGCTCTCACGATCCTCGAACTACTGGATACTTGGGCAACCCTTCCTGAAATTGACCCTTCGTGTCGTACGTTACAGAGATACGGTTAACGTCCCTTCGATCGAGGGAGGAAGACTCTTGACTTTCCTGGAACGATAAAATAGCCTCGTTTATTTATATCGCGAACAGATCCGCTCGATATCATACTTGCGAAAGCTTTTTTTATACTCGTCCTCAATTAAATTTCATTTTGAGTTCGATGCAACGCTATTTTTTCGTCGCTAAAAAAATAAAAAGAATTACGACCGATATCAAAATACAAATAAAAACGTGGAAAACTGTAAAAAACTATCGACTCGATGTCGATAAAAACAATACCTGAATCGTTCGCACAATCGTTTAGTCAGATTTGTAAAATCGAAATTCAGAATTCATCCGTTATTTGAAATTTTACAAAAACAACCCCTTTATCCGACAAATTTTCAATGCTCGTTAAACCCTGCGAGGTAATGAGAATTATAAAAATAAACGACGTTTCTTGTGTCATCGTAATCCAAACTCGAGATCTTCGAGTAAATTTCAGTGCCCGGACGAAAAAAGCTTTTTTTCACGAGCAAAAAAAAAGCTCTCGCTCACCCTTTCTTTAGGCAACCCTCCATTAACTCGCCAATGCCTGGCACGTCGATACGAACGAAATACTTTTCTCGTAATCGTATACAGGAAAATGGGACGGAAAAAAGGAGACACCCGCACCCTCGTTTAATCTACGATAGTGCGGAGAGGTTGAAACGTTAATTGGCTCTCGGGGAGAAGAAAATTTGTTTGACACCGAAGACGACCGTTGAAACTTTGAACGGAAATTGAATTGGTAATTCTTGCTTAAACGAAGTCCGGTATTATTTCGTATTTATATATATATATCTAGGAGAGGGGTGGGGGTAGTAAAGAAGGGGTAGTAGTGGTGGTAGTAACGTCGCGAACAGATACGACGAGAGCGAATTAGTAAACAAATTGCGTGCTCTTGCGAACAAGCTCCAGGCGGTCGCGAGAGCTAGCAATGGACGATCATTTTGCTCGATGCGTCTCCAAAAGTTTTGCCGTGTGCGGGAAAGAGCGAGAGGGATGGAACGAGAAGTAAATGCATGCGACGAGTACCAAAGAAGAACGATGTACACTCGAGTTATATTTTAACTTGCAACTAAGTTTAAAAGTTAACGGAGGAAAGAGTAAAGCTGTGCGCCTGCCATCGTCGCTCTTTCACTCTCTCTCTCTCTTTCACTCTCTCTCTCTCTCTCTCTCTCTCTCTCTCTCTCTCTCTTGCCATCTCGGTTCTCTCTACCGTCGTTAAGATAATAATTAAGAACTAATTTACAGGCAAGAGTTTGAAGGGCCTGCTGGTTAATCGCAACTTTTGTATCGCCTATAGTGTTTCCTACTTTAACGTTGAAAATCGTGCCGCGCATTAATTTTCTCCCAAATGATTTCCCATGTGCAAGCTCCATGCGCGCGCCTGCAACGGCTATTTTATTAGATTGTTAAAGATTGGAAGGTGTAACTATAATTTATGTTATAAATTCCTTTTTTGGGGGGGGCGGGGGGGGGGCTTTTGGTTTGGAATTATTTTTGAAAAGGTGAGAACGAAGGTTTGAAATAAATTGTATCGTCGAAGATAAAAGGGATACAAATTTGACAAAAAGGTTTTTGGGAAATTGTTTTGGATTTTTGGAACGATACTTGTAGTTTTGGTCGATCGAGACTGATACACAAAATATCTCGATCGTCGGGCAATTTTCGATCGAAGCTTCCATTTTATCAACACTCGTCGTTCGCGCAAAGGCACGTAAACACGTTACATTTTTGGTTCTCACGAAACGACTCTCGTCCGGCACGCTCGTCGCGCAAATATCGTCTCACTGATTTTTCTGAACACCTCACGACCATTCGCAGTCCCCCAACTGCAAATAGGGGATAAGGGAATGTGTGGAGAAACACTACCGGAAATGTTGTACGAAAATTGAATGGAACGGTACAATACCAAAAAAAGGACAAAAATAATAAAAATAAATTGAAAAATCGATTTAATCATCGATTATTAAAATCGTATTTTAGAATTAAACTGTTTTTATCAATATGATTGAATAACGGAAGATTTTTTACGAAACAAGAATAAACTTATTATCAAAAATTGATAATTTTACAAATTATTTGGAAAATATCGTAATAACAATGATAATAATAGTTTTGTTCAAAAGACATTGCATTAAGTGGCGAGATCGAGTGTGACAGCGAGTATTATCGTGTGAAGTCGATCGATCTACACAGTCCCCTGTCGATATTGCTCACAAAACCAAACCCAAGCCACCAAAAAAAAAGGAAAAAATACTAAAAATAAATTGAAAAATCGATTTAATCATCGATTTATAAAATCTTATCTTAGAATGAAACAATTTTTATGAACATAATCGAAAAACAAACGATTTTTAATGAAACAAGGTCAAACTTATTATCAAAAATTGAAAATTTTCCAACTTAGTAGCAAAATATCGCAATAACAGCGATCTCGTAATATTTTTTTTCAAAAGAAATTGCATTGAGTGGTGAGATCGAGTGTGACAGCGAGTATTATTGTGTGACAGTCGATCGATCTAAAGAGTCCACCGTCGATATTGCCCACGCAGAGCTGTATGATGATCGATCATACGAAAAAGCAACTCTTTTCTCTCCCTTTCGTTTCCTTTTCACGTGTATGAGCAAAAATAAAAACATCTTGCCCCGGGGAACGTTCTAAAGAGTACTCTTCGCGCGTTACCCTTGCTTCGACGTTCTCCTCGAACATACGCGTTTTTTCACAATAATAATCATTATTATTATTCTTATTATTTTCTATTATTATGATTATTATCTGTATCGTTGTTATTGTCGAAAACGACGATGCCTTTTAATTTAACGACCAGTTGCGTAAAAGAAAATTCCATTTTCCTGTTAGAATATAATATTTACTTTCTTCCCCTCTCCCCCTAGCGCTATATACCGAGCATGCATCCTTTATCCTCTTATTAAGCTCATTTTTTTCTTTCGTATCAACTCGCTGTAACAAAGGACCTCTTTCGCGACGCAATATCGTTACGTTAGGCTTGAGACACGTCTTGAAGCACGTACGAGACGGTTCTTTATTCCATTTTGTTAGAATGATTGCATCGACTTTGTAAAAGTTACTTTATCCCTTATATATCCGTCTTCTTTTTCATATATTCCACGATAACTGTACGGAGTACGTATTACGAGCTCGAGTCTGCCATGGAGATTTATGGTACATGGAGCGAGTACAGCAACGAAATATGTAATTTTTATCAGAGCGAAGATTTCATACGTCTCGATGCGCAAAAATTTGTATTTCTTCGTAGTGACATTTATATCGAAATTTGCGAATATATAAAATCTGTAAAAATTGAAAATTCAACATTTTTTAAAAATATTTTTATAATTGTTCTTCCAAATTTTTACCCAAGGGGATGATTACATTTTTTTCAATTATTTCATTATCGTAAAACGTTTCATATGTAATATTCACCCTTGTTTAAAACAATTTAAAAAAAAAAAAATTCGCCAATTTATTAATTGAATTTTTAATTATTCATAGTTATTTCCCCTAAGAGTAATATATTCGTTCTTATCTGTAACAAGTATTTTATACATTTTGGTTATTTTCAAATATTATTCTGAGACCTATAATGATTCAGATTTAGATATACAGTTTCGAAATATAGTTTCATGGACATTGGAATTAAAAATGAGAAATACTGGCTGGATTATATGCTCACACGATTCATTCATACATGCATACGTACATACACGTGGTGTACCTCTGTTTTCCCATGAGATACATTTCCATGGATAGAAAGAGAGAGAGAAGGGATGCCTCGACAGAGATGTAAGTTTGTTACTTTTTGGAGCGGTCCCGTTCCCGATGACTTGATGGAGTCCCTTCTGAGTCGATGGGAATGATCCGGTACGATTGATGTAGAATGGTCCAGTACGAGAAATGGAAATTGTCCGGTACGATGGATGAAGAATGGTCCAGTACGAGAAATGGAAATTGGTGACGTTGGAAATAGAGTGGACAATTGCTGGCCAGGCAATAGTCTACGATCACAGTCACGTTCTCGACGGATGTTCTTTTTTTTTCTTTCTTCGCACGGTCTGGTTGCTAGTGTGATGATGTTACTCATTTGGCGACTTAGGAGCGAGTGTCTCCTATTCGGTGCGAATTTTAGAACTGGTCTCCGTGGTCTCTCGGACATGTCCCCACTCTCCTTTCCCCCACTGTCGTCGATATTCACATTGTGTGATCGAACGATCGCCTCATTATCCCCCTTTTGTATGGGACTTGTGTTTTTGTAACTTAAAAAACGTTACACAGATGCCATACAAACATACATACATTCACAACGGTAGATACGGAGCGCTTTGCTATTATTCCAAATTAATATTACAAGGTACAAATATCGGTTTTTAAAGGTAAAATATAAGTATTACAGCAGTGAAAGCCTTCACATTCGTCATCATTATTACATTCGTCAAAATTGTATGTGTAAATCCTTATTACATTCGTCAAAATTGTATGTGTAAATCCTTATTACATTCGTCAAAATTGTATGTGTAAATCCTTATTACATTCGTCAACATTCATTCACTCCTACACTCTTCCGTCGGGTAAGGCTTTCATTGTAATGACAGCGTTTGAGTTCGTCTGAGAATCACGGAACTTCAGGACTGATCGAATGTGGAACGGGCCGGAGGTACGGTCTGAGACTTGCTCGATTGTAAGTCCCTTTATCTTTCTTACCGTCACTTATATCCGACAATGCAAACGCATTAGCACCAAACGTGTTTGTTATTTCATACGGCCCTTCGTATACATGAAAAAATTTGTGCGTTACTTTGTCAATAGCACTCGAGAGATGCGGTACCTTTACGAGTACGAGATCTCCAACCTTCAGAGTTACACGGCTAACAGATTTTTGCTGGTTTCGTCGATATTCGAATCGCTTGAGCAGCCGCTCATTAGCCAGTACAATTCGATTAGGAACGGTCTCTTCAAGCGCATCAGGGAATGATATAAGTTTAGAAATTTCATCATCCGGTTTCTTTCCATAAAATAATTCATAAGGAGTATACCCAGTGCTGTGATGGGTAGTAACATTTAAAATATTCTCTATATGTGAGATGTATTTAGCCCATTTCGTATGTTGATCAGCACAAAGAGTCCTAAATAATCTACCTAATTCGCGCATGACACGTTCGGATGGATTAGACTGGGGATGCCGAATTGATGAGTATCCCACGCGAATACCTGCTCTTTGTAAATTCGTTTTCCATGACCTTGACGTGAATTGGGTACCGTGATCTGATAAAATTCTCTCCGGCTTCCCAATTCGGACAACATAGTCTGACAATATTCTCTTCACGACAATTTCAGCCGTCGCCCTTTTCACTGGATATAATTTTACTAATTTAGAAAAAGTGTCAAGCACTACAAAAATATACTGCACTCCTCCTATTGATTTTGGCAAGGGCCCATAAAAATCGACTGCGGCAAGCTCTCCCGGTTTCTTTGAATCAACCATGTTAAACTCACCTTCCATACTATAAGAGAGGTGTTTCACCCTCTGACATAAGTCACAGGTGAAAACGAATCGTTTGACATCGCGACTAAGACCCTTCCAATAATAAAACTGTTGTAGATACTTTATCATCTTGTATATTCCGACATGTGCGAGTCTCTCATGAGTTGTTTGAATGATCAGTTGCTGCAACCGACGTGGCACAGCGATACACCACTGGGAAGTCATCTGCTTCCTTTGAAACCATATTCCATTATGCTGTTTTATATTCTCAGGATCTGACTTGCAAAGCTTCCTAATATTTGATTGTAAGTCCTCGTCGCTAGCTTGTACGTTCGCCAAATCTTCCAAACTTACTCGCAGACTTGGATCCATTTCCAAAGCACACATTAAATACAACGCATCTACCTCAGTGACCATGGATTCCTGAGACAATGGGGTGTATTGATTCAATCCCGCGATAATAATCTGATCAGATTCCTCCCTGTGAAAGCTACGATCCGGATTACGACTGAAAAAATCGGCTACATAATTATCACGACCATGGCAATGTGTGACTACGAATTCGTACTCCTGCAACAAAAGACTCCATCGGCACAGTCTAGCTGTTTGATACAAAGTTTTGTTGAGAAATGTCAAACATTTATGATCAGTGATGATTTCAAACCTTCGGCCTATAAGGTATATGCGAAACTTTGTTACGGCATATATAATAGCCAATAACTCTTTCTCAGTGGTGGTATAATTTATCTCCGATGCATTTAGACATCGGCTGACCAGCGAGATTACCCGATGATCTCCCTGATGATCTATTTGGTACAATATACCGCTCACACCTTTATCCGATGCGTCTGTTTGCACCTTAAAGATTTCATTTGGTAAAATATGATTCAACTGTATAACCGTAACAAATTTTCTTTTGAGCTCTACAAATGCCTCTTCATGCTGTTTTGTCCATTTCCATGCCACATCCTTTTTTAACAACTCCCGAAACGGTTCTAAATATCGCGTGTATCCTATCAGAAATTGCCTGTAATAATTACAAACTCCTAGGAATTTTTGAAGTTGCAACTTATTAGCAGGTGAATCGAAATCTTGGATAACACCCAATTTTTCCGGGTCGGGGGTTATCCCTTCTGGGGAGAGGATAAATCCCAGAAACGGAACCCTGGAACTACAAAAGATGGCTTTGCTGAGTTTGAGAGTAAAGTTATTCAATAATAATACACGAAACAATTCGTCCAAATGAGATATATGTGCATCAAAATTCGCAGATGCTACAAGAAGATCATCAATGTAATATGTGAGAAACTCTGAGTATTTTTCACCAAGTGCTAAATTAAGGGCTCTAATAAAACCACTACCGGCTGTTTTTATCCCGAACGGTATTCTACAGAATTGATACACAGTACCATTATGTACGAATGCCGTATATTGTCGAGATGATTGTTCTAATGGGACTTGCCAATACCCATGGGTCAGGTCGAGTGTCGATAATATACCGACCCCATCAAATTTCTGCATCAATTCAGTTATCACCGGTGGCGTTTCATTATCTCCGCGAATGATATCGTTTAAAAAGCGGGCGTCCAAACACAGCCTAACGCGACCATCCCGTTTCTTAACAATTCTAAGAGGATTACAAAATTCGCTATTTGATCGCTCTATCACGCCTGTTTCTATCATCTCTTTAATTTCTTTATCGACCGCATCTCGCAGAGCTATCGGAACCGGGTACGATCGTCGTACAAAAGGTTTATCTTTTATCAATTCGATACGGTGTTCGTATATTCTTGTGCATCCCGGCCTATTCGAAAACAAAGGCCTGAATCGTTTTATCAGATTAAGTAATTGGTTTGACTGGTCGGGAGTCAATGCCGTTAGCCTAAGCGCGATCGCTCGAAGATCCTCAGAAAAGGCAGCGTCCCCCCGAGAACGGTCATCATCCACAATGCATCCAGTTTGATTCTTTTTATCCATATTATTCACACACAAATCATGATTACTCATTGTCCATTTGATTTCGTCCTCACCTTTATGTGCAGGACCATCGACTGAACTGTTTATCACACCGTTAATCATACATTTATTTTCGTCGACTACGTCGATTGCATGGCACATCTGACCTTTCCTTTGACGATAAATTTGTATTATTTTATCGTTAACACACTCTTTTCTAGTCGCGTTAACGTCAGTACATTTACTTATCTTAGCATGATTTACTATTTTATTGTTAACACACTCTTTTCTAGTCGCGTTATCGTTAGTGTATTGATTTATTTCTATAGATTGAATGGTTTCTATTAACATATCACTTTTGTTAAAACAAATTTTTCGCGATTCTGTATCATCATAATCAGCGGTAATTGCCGTTGATTGGCCAATCTGCTGACAGCCAAAGGTATTGATAATTGTTAAATCTTCAGCGAAAGGAAATATGCTGATATGGGTGATGCCACTCTCGGTTTTTGACTCGAGCCTCTCCGCGGGCCTCCGATCGAACGACACGAACTCCTTATTCAGCCTTTTGCCATTAATCTCTATCGTATTTCTATCGTAATTTATAATTGCGTTGGTCGATTCGAGCCAATCGTTGCCCAGAATCATTTCGGACGTTAGTAATGGAATGACCAAAAATATAAACGAGAATTTTTCATTGCCGATTGCGAATTCAATTAGTATTTGTCGCTTTATCGTTATAGATTTTGTACTAATTGCGGGGATCACTTGCATGTTAGTCACTGGAAGTTCATTGACGTCAATTTTTGTCAAGAGATTGCGATAAAGTGATTCCGAAATGCACGTGATCTGACTCCCGGTATCTACCAGAGCATCTACTTGTATTGAGGCGGTTATAATTGTGATTCGGGGTGATTTGAGCATGCGCTTGCTTGGTAAATTTTCATTTCGTACGTTGCCCAGTGCATCTTCGGTTAGGTCCTCGATAAAATCATAAAATTGTTGGCACGACACAGGACCATCTTTTGTCGTACCTCTTACTGGTTTAAATGATTTTGTTGACTTGATTGAATTTTATTTTCAGTTGTTGTGGGAGGTGGAAATCGCGTGTCCGGTAGGGGCACTCCCATATTATACGGCGGATAATAAAATGGCACGGCCATGTTCGGATAACTCATCGGCACGTATTTCGAAAACCCTCCTAAACTGTTGTGATGGTTAGAAATTTGGCCATTCGTGTGGGTAGCCGCCTTATATGGTTCGGATTTGACTGGCTTCTGTTTGTTGTTTCGACCGTGACGGATAGCTACAGTATTTATTCTACCTGTTCTGTTGTTGTGATCAAATGCGTGTTTATTATGAACAGAAGATTCTTTTGTCTTTTCCGAATCGAAATCATTTCGCGTTCCGTCAAGTTGTGTGAGTGCCTGAGCTACGAACGTGTTTTTGCTATAATCTACTGTTGCTAATGCTGATCGTATTCGAAAGGGCATTTGTTGTACGATCGTATAATTAATTTCATAGTCGGATAGCTTTGGCTCTAAATATTTTGTTTCCTTAACTTGTTTGTAATAATATGCTTGAAAGCTACCGTCTTGTACTCTGTATTTACGTGATAACCATTGACTCTTGAATCGCACTCGAATTGGGACAGAGTAAAATTCCTCTTTAAATGCCGTCTTAAACGATTCGAAATCATAAATATTATCTTTCGCAATCTCATACCATATTTTGATACGACCTTCTAACATACTCTCTATTACAACCATTTGGTGCTGCTGCGGTACATTTTTGCATTTTAAATATTTCTCCATGTGCTCCAAAAATTCAATCGGGTTATTTTCTTCGCTAAATTTTGGCGGTTTTACGTCGATGTGTAAATATTGTAAATGCCTCACCAATCCGTTCACCAATCGATCATTATTAGATGTATCCCCCTGATTCTCATCCGAGTTCCCATTATTTTGATTTTGATTTTCTGCGTTTATCCTCTCAGCCGCCGCGTGTGCACGACGCTGTTCAAAAGTTGCGCGTTCCTCGTCAAAATGTCGTTGAGCCTCTCTCAAACGCTGCCATTCGGCTCTTATTTCCTCTTCAGTCATGTTGACTTTTGTATTACTTTCGGACCTGTCAATATCAACACTTGAATTACTACTCTTATTATTATGTATGTCGCGACTACCTTTCAATGTTTCTGCCTCGCAATTTGGCGCGTTGAAAGCTATGTTTTTGCGAGCATTTATTTTCGTTTGGACCGAGCTCTTGACCTTCGGCGTTTTGGGTAACACCTGTGTATTCGTCTTAGCAACGCTCGATCTTGTTACACGTGATTTCTCGCTCGACATGAAAATGATATTACTAGATTAATCATGAAAACGTTGAAATTTTAATTCGGCCGTTAAATTCGAGCCTCTAGTTGGGCGCCATTTGTAACAAGTATTTTATACATTTTGGTTATTTTCAAATATTATTCTGAGACCTATAATGATTCAGATTTAGATATACAGTTTCGAAATATAGTTTCATGGACATTGGAATTAAAAATGAGAAATACTGGCTGGATTATATGCTCACACGATTCATTCATACATGCATACGTACATACACGTGGTGTACCTCTGTTTTCCCATGAGATACATTTCCATGGATAGAAAGAGAGAGAGAAGGGATGCCTCGACAGAGATGTAAGTTTGTTACTTTTTGGAGCGGTCCCGTTCCCGATGACTTGATGGAGTCCCTTCTGAGTCGATGGGAATG
Organism: Netelia fuscicornis; assembly: GCA_946811545.1. Lineage (NCBI taxonomy): Eukaryota > Metazoa > Arthropoda > Insecta > Hymenoptera > Ichneumonidae > Netelia > Netelia fuscicornis. Next base: position 42,510,793 of record OX328013.1, on the reverse strand, counting down.
ATCCGGTACGATTGATGTAGAATGGTCCAGTACGAGAAATGGAAATTGTCCGGTACGATGGATGAAGAATGGTCCAGTACGAGAAATGGAAATTGGTGACGTTGGAAATAGAGTGGACAATTGCTGGCCAGGCAATAGTCTACGATCACAGTCACGTTCTCGACGGATGTTCTTTTTTTTTCTTTCTTCGCACGGTCTGGTTGCTAGTGTGATGATGTTACTCATTTGGCGACTTAGGAGCGAGTGTCTCCTATTCGGTGCGAATTTTAGAACTGGTCTCCGTGGTCTCTCGGACATGTCCCCACTCTCCTTTCCCCCACTGTCGTCGATATTCACATTGTGTGATCGAACGATCGCCTCATATCGCGCTATCGCACCGAGTTTACGGTTTTGGCCAAATGGGGGATGGAATTTTTTTTTCATCACAAAAGACAAGAAAAACAGGTTAAAGTTGCTATTAGACGGGGAGGCGATGTACGCGATGGTTTTATCACTGAGAGAGTATGAGAAGGTGAGCGGTTGGGTAGAGAATGTACACACTCGTGTTTTACGTCCCTTTCGCGTGATGTGAAGTAGCCGTGCGTGCAGAAAAAGGGTCAGTTTCGTACGGCCTATATATACGTATATTTATCCTTTTATACGACGGCGAAGGAGGCGGTATAGGGTGAGGCAGGGCCCTTAATACTCGCTCTCTTGGTCGCAAGTGGTGCGACGAGATGGCAAAAAGTACACAAAAGCCCTGTCAAGCACGCGCCGGCTCTTCTCTCGTCGACCGTCGGCTACGTTCTCAACGTCATAAGTACACCGATGCACGTTCCGTACCTGGACCGACAATTTTAACGCTGTTTTTCCCTTCTGTATTATCGCGAGGCATGTTAAAATATTCTTTAACGTCCAAGAACAATTTCCTGCCACTTATACAAAACTCGCTCGGTATTAATATTTGCAATATGAAAATTTAGTTATAATATAAGAATAATGATTATTTAGTGATAATAATAAATTAGAAATAATTATTATTATAACAAAATTGATTGACAGACTTCCGGATCTAAAACGCAGAAATCTAATTGAATTCGAATTAAATGCAATTATGGTATAATAATGATAATAAACAATAATTATGAAAATAAAATTTAGAGAATATAATTGTATTTATATAACATAAATTGTAAATAATAATTATTAAAACAAAATTGTTAATATATAATTTAATCTAGACGATTGTTATTAATAGACAAACTTTTGAACCTAAAACAGAAATTTAATTGAATTGGAATTAAATGCAATTTTGATATAATAATGATAATAAATAATAATTATGAAAATAAAATTTACAGAATATAATTGTATTTATTATAACATAAATTATAAATAATATCTATTAAAACAGAATTGTTAGTATATAATTTTATCTAGTCGATTGTTATCAATAGACAGACTTTTGAACCTAAAACAAAAATTTAATTGAATTGGAATTAAATGCAATTTTGATATAATAATGATAATAAATAATAATTATGAAAATAAAATTTACAGAATATAATTGTATTTATTATAACATAAATTATAAATAATAATTATTGAAACAAAATTGTCAGTATATAATTTAATCTAGTCGATTGTTATTAACAGACAGATTTCTGGACCTAAAACACAGAAATCTAATTGAATTCGAATTAAATGCAATTATAATATAATAATGATAATAAATAATAATTATTAACACAAAATTATTACTATACAATTTGATCTACTTGATTACTATTGATAGGCAGATTTCTGGACCTAAAACGTAGAAATCTAATTGAATTCGAATTAAATGCAATTATAATATAATAATGATAAATAATAATTATGAAAATAAAAGTTATACAATACAATTAAATACAATGAATTATTATCGATAGTTATTAATACTTATAGCCAAATTCTACTGTAGGATGGTTTTCTAAACTTAAACCACGAAAATCTAATTAAATAATAATCAAATTCTCTCAAATACATGAAATATTCACTACTCTAAGGTACTTCTAAATTGAAACACGTAATAAAATTTCTCCAAATAGATGTGACTTGACATTGATAGTAACAATTATTCATTCGTTTTTAAACTTTTCAATAAATGTTTAATTTAGCAATATCGTACAAATTTAGTGCAAAAATATGGAAATCAATAATGTGAAAAGTATTCTACGCGTCGATCTGTCTTATTATTAGTCTGTACTCGCACACATTCACACGCACACACACACACTGCCGTCTAGATAGACATGGGAACACACGGATCGGTTCTTCTTCTCTTTTCTCCCCCTTTTTCAGTAGAGCCACCCACGAGACCCTTTTGCGGCGTGTGCTAAAGGGTGACAGCCACTTCCTGCCTAATTGCCCGACGCTCTCTTGCCGGACGCCAACCACCCTTTCTTCTCCCGGAAGCACAGCGGAAATATTGCTTCCGCGAGAGTGTTCATGGCATACCCACGTGGATAGGCCAGTGCGCGTGGGTTTTGAGAACGTGCCGTAGCTCGCGTAGGGGGAAAGAGAAATCATAAATTTATGCGAAAATTTATAATTCTTCCTTCGAATTTTTACGAAAAATAAATGGATTTATGAAATTATTTTTAAAAAATTTATGTTAATATTCCGAAAATCTATTTCAAAGTTTTTTATCATTTTCCACAATTTTTAAATCGATACAAATAAAAAATTCGTTTTTTTTTTTTCAAAATAATCGCAATTTTTTTGAAGTGTTCTTCTTCCATCATCAACATTCTGTGAATTATAAGGCTTTTTCGAATTACCGTAGAACGATGAATAATAAACAATTCCTACGCAATTAATTAATTCGAATTAATCAATGCGTCATTAATTAAAAACAAATAATTAACATCGCGTCAGAATCTTTCCCGTTGCACAATTCCCGTCTCGTCTCGACCTCCCGGCGGTTTAATTAGTCCGTTTGATCGAATTGTTGACGAAAAAAAGAGAAAAAAAAAACGAAACGAAAAATATTCCACGACTTTGAAACAATTTTAATCTTTTTTTTTTCAAACATTCGCAGCGAAATATTCCGCTCAAATGTAGCTTACCCGTGGGAGAAGTTGTTTTTTTTCCACTGGAATTCCCGGGAGAACGGAGGCAATAATTACACTCACATTCAGGCCACTCATCAACGTCGTTATTCAAGGAAGTTTTAATATTTTTCATGTGGCAGGGCGCACAGCCGTTGTGCGCAGACCACAGAGAAGCTCCTCTCTTCCTCTCGGATCCACCAAGCCGCTATATGAAACTGAATTACCAGGTAATAACTCAGAGTGTTGGCTCTCCATCCTCGCCCTTTTCCTCTCGCCATTATCTCTCTCCCTCCCTCTCCCTCTCTCTCTTTCTCTCTCCCTCCCTCACTCGGCGACCTGTGTATTGCGGCGCATCGTACGTAATTAACCCAGCGAATGCGTTAATTATCGAACACCGTAGCGGCGGACAGCCTGCTGTAACAAAACACAGCATAGAGACTGTTCAAATATTTCGATGTATAGCAATATCCGGTTAACTGCCCTATCGTTGAAAATTTATCAGCCTGCATGCCGTCGCTTTTGTTCCGCAACGTTAAATAAGTTTTGGTTAACGTTTCGTTATTTTGCCAATAATATCACCGCTCAAAATGCTTCGGGCGTTGGGGTAATATGGACCACCGCGATAAATCAGGTCGACGACTATCCTCGTGGTTGTTCGTATCGTGAAATCAATAGAGATAAATGTGCGCTTTTGCTTTTGTTTTTTTTGGTTCGTTTCGATGTTAATACAATTTGGAAACGTTCCAAATTTGAGATCGTTGGATTTTTATGGAAAAAAATAGGTTTTTGGTTGTTTTAATGACTGTGAGGTTCGTATTACATGGTCTTGTACGATATAGGATGAGATTTCCGCACGGCTGGAGTCTCGCCCAGTTGTACGGGAAAATGTATTATATCGGGGAAGAAGAGAAAGGGAAAGGGCACTACTCTCCTCGTTACAAGCTTGGACGCCGGGGACTCTCTCGCCACATTCTCTCGTGCCCGGTGCAGACACCGTTGCACCGTATTAGCTCTACGTACATTTTGTCTGTATGTATACATATATACGTATATATGTTAATTTCCATATGGGACGTTCGAGGGAATGTTAACCCGGTGGAACATCTTCGTGTGTGTTTTTCCTTCTTATGAAATGAAGGAATTGAAAATAAGTTTTTCAAAAATTGTGCAAATTTTTGAATTTTTATCATTTTTTGTTGATATTTTGAAAAATGTAACAAGGTTGTAGTGAAAAATGGGCAAATATGGAAATATAATGTTTAATGTATAAATGATTTTGATTTTTTCAGGCAGATGCGTCCGTTTTTCGAAAAATGACAAAGAAGATTGGTTTCTTTTTTGTCGTTATTGTGAAAAATGTAACAAGTTTGTAGTGAAAAATGTGCAGATATAGAAATATAATGTTTAATGTACGACTCATTTTGATTTTTTCAGGCAGATGCGTCCGTTTTTCGAAAAGCGAAGATATTTTACGAAAATTGATTAAAAAAAACATTGATTAAGTCTAGCGATGTTTTTTTCGACATTTTAAATACTAACGATCGAATAGAAATCTGAAAATCTGAAAAATCATTTGACGTTTATTTTCAGGTTTGACTTTGTATAAAAGGTAATCACCGATATATTTACTAAAAAAAAACAATATTTTCTCTATTTACAGAAAAAGAATAGTCGTTTTTCGATACAGAACTGTTTACACGAGAAAAAAGAACAAAAATTGTTTTTGCAGAAAAACCAATTCAGTTTTTCGATAAACCAATTCAGTTTTTCGATAAACCAATTCAGTTTTTCGATAAACCAATTTTTGTGAAAAATTTCTTTAACCCAATATTTTACAAAAATTTATATAAAACATACGTCGATTAAGTCTAGCGATGTTTTTTTCGACATTTTAAATACTAACGATCGAATAGAAATCTAAAAATCTGAAAAATCATTTGACGTTTATTTTCAGGTTTGACTTTGTACAAAAGATAATCAACGATATATTTACTAAAAAAAACAATATTTTCTCTATTTACAGAAAAAGAATAGTCGTTTTTCGATACAGAACTGTTTACACGAGAAAAAAGAACAAAAATTGTTCTTGCAGAAAAACCAATTCAGTTTTTCGATAAACCAATTCAGTTTTTCGATAAACCAATTTTTGTGAAAAATTTCTTTAACCCAATATTTTACAAAAATTTATATAAAACATACGTCGATTAAGTCTAGCGATGTTTTTTTCGACATTTTAAATACTAACGATCGAATAGAAATCTAAAAATCTGAAAAATCATTTGACGTTTATTTTCAGGTTTGACTTTGTACAAAAGGTAATCAACGATATATTTACTAAAAAAAACAATATTTTCTCTATTTACAGAAAAAGAATAGTCGTTTTTCGATACAGAATTATTTACACGAGAAAAAAGAACAAAAACTGTTTTTGCAAAAAAATCAATTCAATTTAACTATGAACCAATTTTTGTGAAAAATTTCTTTAAACCAATATTTTACAAAAATTAATATAAAAAAATACGTCGATTAAGTCTAGCGATATTTTCTTCGACATTTAAAATACTAACGATCCAATAGAAATCTAAAAATCTGAAAACTCATTTGACGTTTATTTTCACGTTTAAATATAGTTTCTTAACGAAATAAGAAATTAATGAAAGCGAAACGAGGTTCATGAGTTGGTTGATTCAGGCTGGAATGGCCCATACACACGCATATACACCTTTCGGGACTATGCGTAATCGGAATTAACGGTGCAAAAATGAAGCTAGCTTGGGAGCTTTCGCGGTTGGGTTCTGGTGCGCTCTCTGCTCCGGTAACGAGAGAGGGCGACCGTGCGTGTCCGCAAGCTCACTCCTCACCCTCTTTTCTCCGTTTCTCTCTCACTCTCTCTCTCTCTCTACGTCGCTATTTAGAACGTTGCATACTGCAGCTCTCTCCCTCTCTCCCTCTGTCTCTGTCCCGCTGTACAGTTTCCCATGAGGAAGCAAAGGGAGTGAGAGATATTCTGGTCCGTTTCGTGTGCAAGCTAAGTGAAAACTCATATTTACCGGTTAAAGCGAGAGCTCAGACATCCGCAGTGTGTAACGCTGCGCATTACACGCGGCTACTCTCGCGGGTAACATCTCTCTCTCTCCCTCTCTCTCTTCATCCTATCTCCATTTTCAACCCTCTCCCTCCGTCTCGTTCTAGCTCTTTGGACCCGCGTGCTGAATTAATCCGCCTCGTCTACGGCACATATACGAAGGTGTACTATGCAACTATATATATCATGTGTGCGGTACCTGGTGAGTTTCAGGGGTAGTTTTCGGGTGGGCGAGGCAACAAGGGGTGAAGGAGGGGGGCTAGAGTTGAGGGGGTAAAGTGGAGTTGTCGTTTTAACGTTTGCGACTTAGTTTTCCAGTACGTACCGAAAAACCGGATGTGCATACTTACGTATATCATATCTATATACCGGCCTTGTTATTATTGTCATTTTCTCGCATTGTTGTTATTATTATTATTATTATTATTGTTAGACTTTTAGTCGAATACCGAACTTCCAACTTTGCCCTTTGCATCACCTCTCTCTCTCTCTCTCTCTCCCTCTCTATCTCGCCCTTCCGCTTTCACCACCGTCCTACCCCTCGCGTTTTCTCTACTTTACTCCGACCTGTGGGTTTTTGATTATTTGCGCTCGAAAAGTTTTCACCCGCCGAGCGAATTAAACTACACATTCTGCCTGTCGTATGTAAGAGGCTTTTACGCGGTTCAACGGAGGTTTTCGAACTTTTACGTGTCACGTTGGGTATGCTGGAATTGTGCCTGAATAAAACACGTACGGAATCGTGGAATTTATCGCGTAACGTAGGTCGAACTTTTATGGCAAATTCGTGATTCGCGACGATGAGAAAAACGGGAAAAATCTGTGTACGCGTTGCGATCCGATAAAACGCGTTCAATGTGACTAATGCGGATAGAATCGCGAATCAAAAATATAAAAAAAAAAAAAAAACAAAATGATTTTACAACATAGGATTAATTAATTTTTTTCCTCGAAATCCGTCGTTTCTAATGTTTTTCAAAATTTCCGCGGATTTTTCGTTAAACGATTTTTTCATTTTTCTCTCGTTGTGTGTCTCGCGAGGTCCCGATCGCCGAACGAAATTGTATAAAATTGTACTCTCCCGTTGGTCGTGACGGGGGTTCCGGAGGATTGGGGTTTTGGGGTGCAATGAAAAAAAAGGAAAAACGAGATGCGTTGGTACGATGTGCGCCATCGGCTTTAGCGGTTCTGCCGCAGTGTACCGCCTCGAACAATTTGAAACTAGCAATTAAACGCGTAGCAATCACCCTTCGATACGAGAGCCACGGACACGAGGAGAAGGTTGCCGGGGGTGGGGGTGGATTTTAGGGGAGGTTGAGGGATAGGGATGTTCGACGCTAATTGTATAGTCGCATCGTTCGGTCTATAACGCTCGTCCATTCGTGTGTCCAATACAAGCGCGTTTGTGCGCACAACGGAAAGAACTCCCTTCGATTTCCGTTACAACTCTTCCTCTCGTCTCCCCCTGGCCACAATTATACATCGAATCTGCGGCTCGTATATGCCTCTTCTCGTGTGTATATGTATATATGGACACGAAATGACGTGTACACACAATTACACGCCGATGTAACGGTCGTGTTAATATACACGAAAAAGTTTCTCATGCGAGAATCGACCCAATGAACTGCGAATTTTCGGTTCCGATGATAAAAAAAAAACGAAAGAATATAAATATTCGACTGTCGTACGGAAGAAAAAAATTAGCTGCGACCCCGAAAATCTTTTTTTCAAAAATCGTTCGTTGTTTTTATTTTTGTCAAAATAAAATTGTTTCTGGTTAGTGGAATATTTTTTAAAATTATATTTGTTTATCTATATTATATTTAATATATGTATTTAAAATATAAGTAAATTGATAGACAAGCAAATCAAAATTTAAAAAAAGTTTCTTATGCGAGAATCGACCCAATGAACTGCGAATTTTCGGTTCCGATGATAAAAAAAACGAAAGAATAGAAATAGTCGACTGTCCTACGAAAGAAAAAAATTAGCTGCGACCCCGAAAATCTTTTTTTCAAAAATTGTTCGTTGTTTCAATTTATGTCAAAATATTCAAAGCGGTTGGTGGAATATTTTTTAAAATTATATTTGTTTATGTCTATTATAATAAATATGTGTATTTAAAATACAAATAAATTGACAAACACGTAAATCAAAAGCAAGAACACGTTTTTTTCTCTTTTTAAAAAATTGTTCGTTGTTTTTATTTTTCATAAAATAAAATCGTTTCCGGTCGATGGAATATGTCTAAAAATTATATTTGTTTATCTATATTATATTTAATATATATATTTACAATACATATAAATTGATAAGCAGGAAAATTAAAAGTAAAACGGGTAAACAAAAAAAAATTTTATGCGCATGCGCGGATGCGGTTTGAGTAATAAAACGCCCAGACCGATCATTATCAATTTATCGCACGTCCAATTGAATCCGTGATCGGTACCTCGTTCGAAAACTTGGTTCGGTTATGGAACGTGTACCCACTTCGCTGATCATCGATGCTGACAGGTACGTGAATGACGGTAATATATACATCAAGCTCGATATAGACGTAACACGGGTGGTGAAGCAAAACTTGGCCCTTCACCTCGTCCGTACTTTCATTGAAATTATGTAATACGTATACGTACGTATTACACACACGCATACAGAGACAGTTCGGGGCGAAAGGGCGGAAGAGCGAAAATCCGCACGGATTTCATAAACGTCACGCAGGCACGAGAGCGCACCAAATATCGCGTTGTACGAGCGCATGAAACTTTTTCTACACGACCCGAAATCGCTCGTTTTTTTTACAAAATTTTTCTCAAAAACAAAATTGACTTTGAGAATTTTTTTAAATTCTTGTCTCAATTTGTTTGAGTTGGAAATTTATTGTTTTTTCTTTTTAATTTGAACTTTTGAAAAATCTATTTTGGAAATTAGTCGATAGGAATGAATTTTTAAAAATGTTTGTGATTTATTTTCAAAGGGGATTGTAAAAGAGCGAATGGTGAGATATATTGGAGATTTTTCGAATTAAAAAATAAGTACTGACTTTACGAAGAATGTCCTATACTTAATCTGTATAACGTAGGTACTTATTATATATAAATGGACGCATGCGCACGCGCATGTTCCTCATGAAAATGCGTTAATCACGCATTTATTTCGGGTTTCGATTTCGCACGTATTCTATTCCGCTCTGTAAACATCTGATTACGGTTCACTTCGTTACTCATTATCCATTACCCCTTCCCCCTTCCCTCGGTCTGACAATCTATGTTAATTAATTCACGGTTCGTTTAGACCACAATCGTTATACGATCGTATAGTCCACTGACACACGCACACATACAGGCATAAATAAATATTCGTTTAAATAATAAGATCGTTTTATTTATATATACATATTTTTCAATAAATTGGAGAAATTAAAAAAAAATTGAAGTGGTAGCGTGGAGCACCGGAGACATAATCGGTGATCTCAACAGTCCACTCTCATTAAATTTCAAGTTATTTCCTTGGTTAGGTTCTTAACAAATCAATTTTTTCGAAAAAATCGTTATTTTTTTAGTGTATATATTTATAAATCTTATAGTATAAACACTTATGCCATTAACGCTGTATTTTTATGTTCTTTTATCACTAAAGTAACTAAAAGTTCAAAAAACCGGATCTAAATATTTTAAAAAGTAAATAAATTGGAAAAAATCAAAAAAATTGAAGTGGTAACGTGGGATATCGGATACATAGTGATCCCAAAAATCCACATTCATTAAATTTCAAGTTATTTCCTTGGTTAGGTTCTTCACAAATTAATTTTTTCGAAAAAATTGTCATTTTTTAAGTGTATATATTTATAAATATATACACTAAAAAATGTTTATATATCTTATATTATAAACAATTATGCCATTAACACTGTATTTTTATGTTCTTTCATCACTAAAGTAACTAAAAGTTCAAAAAACCGGACCTAAATATGTTAAAAAGTAAATAAATTTCAAAAATTAAAAAAAAATCGAGGTGGTAATGTGGGTTGCCACCGTTCTTCAAAGGGTTAAAAGCCTTTCGCTCGTCGATATGGAAAACCGTTTGGAGTTTCGATTGACGAGATCGACAGATCGTGTATAATTTATTGGAAATTATAACTTTCTCGTTTTCTTGTAGAAAGCTCAAGTACCAGTCTTATATCCCACTCTCTCCCTTTCTCTCTCCCTCCCACCCTCTCTCTCTCTCTCTCTCTCTCTCTCTCTCTCTCTCTCTCTCTTTCTCTCTCTCTCTCATTCTCTCTCTGTCTCTCTCTCTTTCTCTGATCCAGACTATGTCTAACTTTACTCACGAATGTCATGAACAAATTTCTAACTCGATATACCCGAATGAAGTTTGCCGTGAACACATGCCATAGAAAATTGGCATATAACGAGAGAAATTGTACCCTTGTACTGTGTTCACCCCGTGTGTATATTACGAAGCTACGACAAAATTAATTTACCGACGAGAGAATCGCGTTGGAGTGTGTAACAGCTGAGCAATGTAACGACGAAGGTTGGCGAGAGAACAGAGCGAAAATGGGCGTTGTACAAGGTCGAGCGATACACCCATTGGCAATTGGTTCGATCATTGGCAGTTCCCTTTGGAAATTCCTACGAAGCGAGAGAAACGAACGTGTGCCAATGACTGTCTTCACCCACCTTGCTTAAGTGGACAATCCACTGTGCTGTACGAGGTTGTAACTGTTCGAGCATCAGCAGCGTTTGCCACCGTTGACGGGCCATTTTCGCACACTTATTTAACCGTATACTGCATGGATTATCGGCGTAAGTGAAAAACAATATCATGCTCTGTCTCGTCCACTGTTTTATATGGAAAAGCTCCGCTCGTATCGAATTACGTACACGTAAACACGTTTATGCAAATTTAAGGATTTGTATAAATATATATATGAGTTTATAAAAACAATTCTACAAGGTCGTTGTAACATTATTTCCGAAATATTTCGTCCTTCAAATTTCAAGCTCTCGCAAGCCTCTCAAATTTACGTTTTATTATCGCTCTTTGTCGTCTTTTTTTAATTTTTCGCAACAATAACGAAACTATTTTCTCGATTTTTACACTTCGTTTTTATTCGTAAACAGTTTTATTTTCCGATTGTTTTACGTAAATTTACGAGAAACAATGGACGTTCCGTCTCGTTTACGAAGCTCGATGTAATTTACATGTTACGTTTATTTTACAAATTGCTTTTGTTGAATTTTCGAGAGATCGTTTTTGGAACGTTTACTGAGCTGTCTGGTGCAACGTTTTCTAGAAGGATATCAATTACGGGGCGTTTTCAAAGCGAGGTTTGAGTTTTACTCGGTTTACAACATCATTAGAAATTTTTCTATTAATTAAAAATTCCGTAAAGTCCCAGTATCCTTTTGAAGTTTTTTTTTTATTACGCCTGTGCTTCGTCGTCTCTTTACTTTCCTCGACACATTTGTGAATACTTTTCCAAAGCCAGTTTTGAATAAAAAAATTCAAAAAAATTATTTCCATTTCGAAAAAAATGATAAAATATCAATTTCACTATTTATTTTTCATAAAATTCAATAATTTCTTTTCATTACTAACTAACATACAATATTTCGTACGCAAATTTATTTCAAAAAATTCATACGCTCCCGCGTGTCCGGCCATATTTTCCAAAAACATTTTTTTCCATCCATCCAAATATTTACGATCCCTCCCCACAGCATTCAAATTTCCCTCAATTTTCTCATTTTTCCGTTCTCCTATCGTGAAAAACAAAAATTTTTCCCTCCCGTAAAAGCAGACGGTGTAACATTGATAAAAAATCAAAAAAAAAGAAGAAGAAAAAAAAAGAGTCAAGAGGGAGGAAAAAAAACAAAATTGGCCGTCGGAATTTTTTTCGGTTCGTTGGTTTCGATCGGACCATAAAAATTCCCGGAAAAATTGTGGCACATAAAAGTATGGTCGTGAACGTGGCACGGCATTGGATCGAGAGTGAGGTCAACCGTGCATTGATTACACCGAGATACTTTTTCACGGAATCGCGCGCAATCTCGTCCCTAGTTTGTCGAAAATTCGTTCCGTCCTTCATTTGGCCGTAGAGTACGATGCGGCTAAAAATTCAAGCATTAACAGTACCCTATATACAGTAGCGGCTACTTTTGTTACAACGCCAAGAGCTTTAGGTTTCTGATACGTATAAAAGCCTCCGGGTCGAGCCCTACGTGAATACGAGCGTTGAAACAGAGGAGAAACCTGAGCTCGGGCGAATATGAATATATCGGACGATCAAGAGACTCGCGATGATTTACATACACATATATACATACCTATGCATCCATATAAATAGAGATATAGCTGTGGGACACGGAAGAGGATCGCGGAAACAAAAGCGTCAGTTTTAATTACGCGCCTAGCGCGTATCGGACTATCGGGATATCGGGATATCTGCGAAAAGCGAGTACAACGCCACCGAGAGCTGGTCAACGAGCGATATTGGTTATCGTGCCTGACCCGCAGTAGGGTACTGGTATAGGCGGAAGGGTGAAGAGTGGGTGGGAGGGGGAGGAGAGAGCGAAAGGGCGCGTATGGATGTTTTGGGGAACTTGCAGAACGGATCTCATCGTTTCACACCGTAATCTCGAAATATTAGTCGCTGAAGCTTTCGTGGCTGGTAGCAGATATAACGCTTGTATATACATGTATATATGTATAGATATATGTGTGTATGTATACGCGTATGCATTCGATATCTCGGCTTGTTCTGTCGTTTTTGGTGAAAATCTATCTCTCGTTGGTAACACGTGTGACGCACGCGTGTATAAACCGGACATATAAAACGGGTGTACACGTTACGCGCGAGGTGGGGTGGGTGGTGATGGGAGAAGGGGGAGGGAGTACTCTCGACTATCGTTCTCGTCGCACACAATACGCAAACGTTACAGGAACGAGAAGAGGAAGAGAGAGTAGCGTTCGATCGCGAATTGAAATGAGAGTTCGATCTTTTTTTCTTTTTTGAGGAGGGGTGGGGCGTGAGGGTTTTTTTTCGTTCAATTTCGACGAGGGAGCGAGACATCAAAGCGTAAAAAAGAGTTTTCTAATATGTAGGGATTGATCGAAAAACTTTTTTTTTTAGGCGCTTTTTTTTCTCTCTCGTCGCTTCCGCGCGTTCGCGTCTATCGAAAACGCATGAAAAATTGTAACGGTTTTTTTTTTTTCTGGTAGCCATGGTACGCGCAAACGTTGGATTTTTCGACGTAGCGATGGTTCGAAATGTATTTTTTTTTGTAATTTTATTTCGACTTTTCGTCACGTTCCATTAATTTTTCTATTCGAGTTAACCTCGAAGCTCTTTTTTTTGGTTGATTTTTCGCACGGTAGCACGATCCTGCCGTTATACACGTCGCAGGATATAATGCGACGGAAACGAGAAGAAAACTCGGGAAACGATTTCACAAAATTCATAATTTAATATATTTTATGAAGTTTGTTTTTTTTTTTATTTCGACTTTCTTCCTACGTTTCGACACGTTCCATTAATTTTTCTATTCGAGTCAATCTCAAAGCTTGTTTTTTTGTTTGATTTTTCACACGGTAGGACGAAACCCGCGTTACAAACGTCGCGAGTAACAATACGACGGAAACGGGAAGAAAACTCGGAAAACGATTTCACAAAATTCATTATTTAATCAATTTTATGGCGTTTGTATACGATAGAAGAGACCCATGGAGTTTATTTCTTCGCCAAAATTTACGATTACACTTTATCTCTACCCTCTCTCTCTCTCTCTCTCCCACTATTCCTATCCGTCTATTTTCCGTAGCTTTTATGGCGCTCCATCAGTCGAAAAAAACGCGCTCGGGGTTTGGCACGCTGCGACCACCCTGCGAGATGGCCTCTCGAAGGATTTTACGATACGATGGCACACGGTGCACTAAACGCGTATACACTTATTCTCTCTCTCTATATATATAGCTATCACTGTACAGCTCTACTCGGGTTATCTTTTTCCTTCGTATCACAGTACATTTATATATTTATATATTAACGAAAATGGTACTTAGCTGATGGATATATTTCTCTTGCAACGAGATCTTTTTCGAATAGGAAGCAAGAGAGAGAGAGGGAGAGAGAGAGAGAGAGAAAGTGTAAGAGACGAGAATGGTAAATATTCTTTAGGTTGAATAGTGAAAAATTAAACTGAATTCCTCATTTTCAAAAATATCAAATTTATTGTTAGAGCGTTTGTATCACAGTACATTTATATATTTATATATTAACGAAAATGGTATTTAGCTGATGGATATATTTCTCCTGCAACGAGATCTTTTTCGAATGGGAAGCAAGAGAGAGAGAGAGAGAGAGAGAGAGAGAGAGAGAGAGAGAGAGAGAGAGAAAGCGTAAGAGACGAGACTAGTAAATATTCTTTGGGTTGAATAGTGAAAAATTAATGAATTCCTCATTTTCAAAAATATCACATTTATTGTTAGAGCGTTTGTATCACAGTACATTTATATATTTATATATTAACGAAAATGGTATTTAGCTGATGGATATATTTCTCCTGCAACGAGATCTTTTTCGAATAGGAAGCAAGAGAGAGAGAGAGAGAGAGAGAGAAAGCATAAGGGACGAGACTGGTAAATATTCTTTAGGTTGAATGTAATTTTTTTTTATTTACTTGATTGAATCACGACTCCCAGACTCAGACTTTGGTAAAAGAAAGTATTATATATTTCGTTAGGCCATGAAAAGAGCACATATCGAGGCCTTGCATTTTCAACGCTGAAAATCTTATATATTACGAATATATCCGTCTCTCGGTTTTCACGAGTAGCAACAGCAGCAGCAAAAGGGGATGAGGGATCAATTGGAAGAGATTTATTCTCATCTCTCATCGTCTTCTGATGGAATCTTGGAATAGGGATTTTCATTTATATCCACCGGCACGTTTTGTGATCTCCTGCAACGGCTGAACTATCTGGGTCACTCGCTCTCTTTCTCTCCCGTCCTACCGTCCGCATTTCACCGATAGCATTTATTTTCAATTTAAATCATATAAGAGCCACTCCATTTCACATCAACCGTCTGGTATTTACAGTTGTTACCGTAAAGAAATACATTGGGATCGCGTTTGCTAGCTCGCAATACGAAAATAATGATTGTTATTTTCGGATATTCGAGATTTGGAAAATAATAAAACAAAATAAAAACGGGCATGGCGATATCGTTCCGTCGAGTTTTGAAATAATGATAAACGAGAGCCAATTTTTATATCTTGATGAAAATAATCTTACGATAATCCGTAATTTAGCAAAAGGTCGTTTTATATTTAGTTTCAATCAGCGAATTCATTTTTATCTCGATTGCTTTTGTTCGTGATAAATTATTGGAGAAGGTAATGAGCCGATGGAATGTTTGATTCCGCGCGGGATGCCCCATACGCGAGTCTTGCATATTCAAAAATTAATATTCCTATAGAGATAGTATCGTGCGGATATTCGTGTCACAGAAATTTCATTCGTTCATTCATTTCATTTCGTTCCTATACACGTATGAAACGTAACATCATGTTGCAAACTGATAAATATTGCGAGCTTTCTCGTATTTATAATTGTATCGACCACGGACTTGTTCTGGTTACAGTGTATCGGAATTATGTAGTAGCAGAAATCGGTTGTTACTATTACTGTACGATTTTATGCATGAATATCTGTGTCTACATACATATATATACATTTATCTATATCGAGAGAAGCGTATGTTGCTCTTGCGGTGATTGTGATCTGTGTATATAGTTCCCTATGCGCAATAACGGTAGATACAGAGTCGAATGGGGTAATATGGACCACCCGGCTAAGATGAACCAACGTCCTTTTCGTACAAACGCTCTAACAATAACTTTGATATTTTTGAAAACGAGGAACTCAGTTTAATTTTTCATTATTATTGAATTTTCAAGCTTTTTTGATTCTGTCTCTGTCGATTAGGAATAAATTCAGAAAAATTAAATTAAGATTTAAAATTGTGATTTTGAGTCGATGCTAAAAATTTGCCAGAATCGTCGCGGTGGTCCATTCGACACTAGACGACTCCGCACGTAAGTCAGCGTATACGACTGTATCGTATACAATCTGTATATAGTATATATATATCCGATCGGAGCAGTTGGATGCTGTAGACTTACACGAATCCCGGAAATACGATCCTCGCGGAAATTACCGCGGGATTACGAGAAATTTATCGAATGGATTCGAGCGTTTCGCGCTTCGACGACGAATACGCCACGCTCTGATATCGAGTTTAGTGTAAGCTTAAATATATATATATATATATATATATGTGTGTATTGCTAACGGTCGCGTTTATATAGATAGAAAAATGTTCGATTTCTTTAAACCAAACCGTCGTCACCGCATCTATCTTTTCCTCGTCTGTTTTTTTTCTCCGTATTCTTCTCACGTGCAAAAGAGCATTGGAAAACTTTTTTTTCACTTTCTTTTTTCCTTCTTTCCTTTCGGATCTTGACACATTTTTGTTCCCCGACATCTTTTTGCCCGAGATTTTTCGCTTTCTTCGCGGCTACCTTGGATGTGAATTTCGGAAAGACCACGCGGGCGCATACACACAGACGTACACACACGTGTGCTCACATTCACTTCTTCATATAATCCCATATGAACTTTCCTTTCACGTCCATCTTTTTCCTGCTCTTTTATATATCTATTTTTGTGGTAAAACCACCAAAGAAAGATTCAATAACTGGCTGAGTGGATTCTCCTTCTCCATTGGCCGTGCGGACTCGGAAACTTTATCATCCCACGGGCGATTTCGTTGGTGCTTTTTAGTTCATCTCCCTCTTTCTCTCTCTGTCTGTCTGTCTGTCTTGGTTCGACAGACTCTCGCGAAGAATATTTTTCCTCTTATTCAGGTGCAAGAGACAGACTTGAATATCATTCTTCATTTTTTTAATATTTCTTTTTATTCTTGTTCATTCTTTCGTTCGAGTCGTCTCGTTTCCCGCGTCGAAGTCTCTTTACCTTCGTGAAAGATAAGGAAACGTAAATGATTCGCGTTACCAAAAATGTGAAAATTTTTGGTGGTCCATATTGCCCCACATTTCTTCCTGTATTCAAACATTCACCGCGCAAGTGACAAAAAACTTCACATATGTATATCGTAAATATCTCCATGCAAATTTGCATCGTAAATATATATGGCGCGTCTATAAAAATACGGGAGAGAATAATTTTCGGTATAAAAGTACAATTTTTGAAAAAAAAAACGGAAAAACATTCCGTAACGAATTTTCATAACGAAGAAAACAAATTGGTATCGATGTGGGAGAAGATCGTTAATTCGGAGTTGCGGGACGCGCGGAGATTTTCAGAGAAGCAATTGCGGTAGCGAGAAAGAGGGGAGAGTCGCCGGGTGGGAAAACGCAAACACACGCCTGGCAAAACGGGGCGGCAATGCGTCTTTCTCCGTGTCTGCCGTTACTTCTCGCCACCCGCCTTCGTAGTTTCGAGAATGCCAAGAGAGCTGCGGAAATCCGTGCGACTGGTCGACGGGAGATAGAAGTGAGACGGAGAGGGAAAGAGAGAGAGAGAGAGAGAGAGAGAGAGGAACGAGAACGACGAGATACGTCCGGTAATTGCGTTTGTGTGTAGCCCGTAGCCTTTATTTCGCTGGCATTTATTCGTCCCGCGAAGAGGCAGTCCACTTAAAGAAGGAGATTAATGTGTATTTCCGCTGATGCGAGGGAGAGAGAGAGAGAGAGAGAGAGAGAGAGAGAGAGAGAGAGAGAGAGAGACAGGACGCGCGTTATATTTCGCGAATAAGCCAGCACAAAGCGAGTTTTTCCAACTGCGCACGCGTAGCAAAACGCAGACCTGTATAACTGTATACATATATTTATCATATTGTTTTTTTAAAAAATTTTCTATCTTCTCTATTTTCTTTTTTATTTCTCTCCTTTCTTACAGTCTAAGCTTTCCCCGTATATATACACCGCGGGACGTTTTTTTTCTCCTTTCACCGGCTTTTTCCTCCTCCTGTCGCAGCTTATTCTTCTCAACCCGCAATCATTCACGCCAGAGGGGTGAAAGTTTATTCTCTCGTCCGTGCTTTATTCACTTTGTCGCCGAATTTCGTTCGCCTTTTGTTCCCGATGTATACCGCGAAATTATCAGATTTATATACGTCGGTATCGTAATTATTACCAGCGGAAGAAAGTTGGGGCAATATGGACCGGTCAAATTTTGAATCTTGACGGGAGTGAATTTAAACGTTTGTCTCATCTCGATAGCGTTGAAAATAAACTGTTACTACGATTAAATACATTACAAACACGAATTTGTATAAAAAAGAAAACGTCTGTTTCATTTCAGTAACTTGCACCAAATTTCCCGACTCGATGTAACGATTGAAATTTCACAAAGGTTTCCAATTTTAGGATAGAATCCTTCGTTTCCTGTTGTCAGTCTAGACAAAAATTCTTAACTCGATCCTCCCCAACGACTTGTATTTATAGGTCAATGATATGTCAGGACCGAGGGTAGAAAAAAAATCCGAAACATGTCGGGTGAAATCGAATTCAGATTTGTTCTCTTACGAAGAGTGGAACTTTTGGCTTCGTAACTCGTAACTCGGTGTCGGCTTTCGCACCACAGAATTCGAATTACTTCGTGATACACACATACACATATCGACTCATGGAGGGGCGGGGGGGGGGGGGGGGGTTGTATGGTACACCGCGAGTATCGTCGTACGGAGAGCGTCGAAACGAGATGAGAGAACGTCGGAACGGAGGTGAAAGCTTTCTCCCACCCTCTCACTCCCTCTCTCTCTCTCTCTCTCTCTCTCTCTCTCTCTCTCTCTCTCTCTCTCTCTCTCTTGTTGCGATATCGTAGGTACAGGGGAAGGTTATATGTATTCGCGAAGCACGCGCCACACGTAATAACGGCTGCGGCCCCGTCTCGCGCGCCCGTCCGTCCCACCACCGTACAAGTTTCAACCTCTTCTCGTGGCCACCCCATCGGCGTGTCCCGACGAGCTTTACGGCCTGTCGTAATAAAACGGTGTAATTTAACGTGACCAATAACCGCAGCGCCAAGCCATCCTCGAAGCTCTTCGTGGACAACCCCATTTTCCCCGTTCCACGCTTTACCATCACCATCTATCCTCTCTCGCCGTTCCCTCTCTCCTCCTTCTTCCTTTCGGTCTCTTCATACGTTCTCGATCCTACGAGAACCCGCCCACGGTCGCCGAATATTTTCCAACACGGAAAATGCTCGACACGTTCAAAGCCCCGCGAATGAGAACAAGAGAACGGTTACGTAACGATTCGCCCTACTGATTTATGGACGAAACGGATATCTCCCCGTATGAGACTAAAGGGATTTTGAATCGTGACGGTACCACGAGCTTAAAAATATACATGCATTTTAGATATTTTATATCCCGTATAGATGTATATCCGAAAGTGTGCGAACGTTGGGAAATAAAATTTTTATGGAAATCTCGATGTATCGGGGAGGAAGAGAGGATAAAAAGTACTGGGACAGGGTGGGAGGTAAAAAAAAATGTTTGGTTTTTTGAGATTCGCGACAGATATTTTTAACTTTTCGACGAAATGGAACAAAGGAATACGAGAATGAAGAAGTTGAAAAATTATCAAATGAAAATTTCTATATTAGCTAATTTCTCCAAAGGGGAGGTAGATCTTTCTTTTTCCAATCGTTTGATTTTATTCTCAAACGTTCGATTTTTCAATTTTTTTTAAGAGCCTCTAGCTAAATCTGGAAAAATATGTGAAAATATTAACTTTTGATTGATCTCGAGAATTGATCAAAAGAAAAAGTAAATGACACTAAAAGGTATAAAATGTTTTCGTCCTTGTAACTATCGTACACACATACATGCATATCTATGTATCGCGTGATATCGTGTATCAAGATGTACAAGACGGGAGTCGAGGCAGACGTGCACGCAGAGAATCCGATGCGAAGTTTCCCGTTACCTCGGGTATAATTAGTGACACGTTGAATTAACGAGTTGAAAAGGATGGAATAATAAAGGTACACGGCAAGGTAATAAAAGGAGAGAGAGAGAGGGGGAGAGAGAGAGAGAGAGAGAGAGAGAGAGAGAGAGAGTGAGAAAGAAAGAACCACGTGTGCCCGACATCCACGGGAATGAGACTCGTAGACAGACACTGCGGATACTTGATAGGCAGTTACATGGTCCCTTTACCTCCCTATACCTTTATTTCGAAACAATGCAAGCTCGACAGCCAGCTCCGAAAGAGATAGAATGAACAAAAGAGAGAAATAGAACCGTGCAAAGACCAGAAACAGAGTACGCCTAGTGAAAACAGTTTCTACTGGTCAGACGCGGAGTAGCCAGTGATTACGGGGAGCACGAGTCAGACGTGTGTATCTCTAACTCGGCGATACGATCGCTAGGAGACTGGAGGAGGTGGTTGAGAGAGAGAGAGAGAGAGAGAGAGAGAGAGAGAGTGAGAGAGAGATAGAGAGAGAGAGAGAGAAAAAGAGGAATACATGCGTCTGACATACGAGTACGATGGCATTACTCCGAGTGTTTCTCCGTTTCTACGTTACTGTTTAAATAAATTTCTGACACTACATATATATAGGGATACGTGTGTTCATGCGAAGGTATGGTAATAATAATAGGTACCTACGTTTGTTGGTCTGGTGTATACGTAACGTTTCGTGCGTTACAAGCACGAGACACGAGGTATCCGAGCCACCCCTAATACACTCCCTGGTACTTTGAACTCAAACACACGAGCAAGTTGAGCGCATAAGTAAGTTTGTACGATTATATATGTATGTATATATATATATAATCATACCACATGCGTTTGATCGTGTCTATGCGCGTGTCTGTTTTCTCTATTTTACCCCCATCCGGTACCCACTGTCAGCGACCGTACAGAATCCGTTTGTATCTCTCGTTCGCAAGCCACAACTGTACCGGTGGTGAGAAACTCTCAACAAATTCACGAATACATTGTCGGATACATATGCGCAGTGAGAGTGTGAGAGAGAGGCAGAGAGAGACAGTGAGAGAGAGAGAGAGAGGGACAGTGAGAGAGAGAGAGAGAGAGAGAGAGAGAGAGAGAGAGAGAGAGAGAGAGAGAGAGAGGGTAAGAGGGGGATGGAGGAGGCAGGTGGGAGGGAGAGGGGGTAACTCTTGTCTCGTTTATTTGCGATGCATTTGTACTCGCAAACACGTCTAACCTGTGTCTGTCCGTACATATCGTTTGTTCGCCATTGTGCTTTATCGCGATACATCGTGTGTGTGTCGTGTTAACGTAATCGCTAACATCGTTTCGATAATAGATTTCTCAATTCGAGGAAAATACAAAACAAAAATAATAAACAAACTTTCGTTCGTCGTTCTATCAGCTTGTTACGCTCTGTATAAGTAAAGTTCGAGGGTAACGAGGGTCAGCGGAAATTCGTATATTTACCCACGTTGATGAAAGTTTTCACGGCGAAACGAAAGTTTCATGAAAACCTTGTCTGGTACAAATTTTCGACGATAATTCGTTCCTCAAACGAGTGGCGAACGATCGATGTTTACGCGATTTCGATTACCCCATGCTTTTCTTTTCTCTGAGGCGATCACCATTACCCCTCGGGCCACGTTTCAACGTAAACGTGTGGAATTGTACGAAGTTCCTCGTCTTTTCGTCTCGTTCTTCTTGTCTTCACGACGTAGAATATAGATCTAGAGACCGATATCATCGGACGTTAGAAAACTTCGTCTCTTTGCAATCGAGCGTGGTATGAAAATCGGGAAAGTTTGGTTATCTCCAATGTGTTCGCGACTAAAACCACCACCTTCGGAAAACGTATGTTGGGATATATATATATCTACCAACACACGTTTTCCGGAAGTGGTGGTTTTAGTCACGGTTGTAGTATATACAGGGTGAATTTCATAAGGTGTGTAACGGGCTTTATTCTAAGGTAGATGGGATCATTACAAACAAAAGTTGCAAATATACATTGGGGATATTTTTAATAGTTTACGAGATATCAATTTTTTAAGTTGGTCCAATCAGAGCGCGCCGAGAAGCGTTGGAACCGCCCATTCCCGCTCTAGTCGTAGACATAGCACATTGCAGGACGTTACATTTGGGGTTGCAAAATTCAGAGCAGTCAATTTTATTTATTATATTATTACGCTGTCATTTTTATTTCTCGGGCATTGACTGCTCTGAATTTTGCCGAGCGCACCGAGAAGCATTGGAGCCGCCCAATCCCCACCCTAGCTGCCAATGTTCGGGAAATAAAAATAACTGTCTAATAATATAATAAATAAAATTGACTGCTCTGAATTTTGCAACTGCAAATATAACGCCCTACATTGTGCTATCTCTACGACTAGGGCGGCAGTGGGCGGTTCCAACGCTTCTCGGCGCGCTCTGATTGGACCAACCTTAAACATTTATATCTCGTAAACTATTAAAAATATCCCCAATGTATATTTGCAAATTTTGTTTGTAATGATCTCATCTACCTTAGAATAAAGCCTGTTACACCTTACGAAATTCACCCTGTATATGTGTGTGTATTTGGAAGAGTCGCAAGACGAAGCAGGCGTTACTGCGTAAGATGGTGAGCGGAGGGGGGAAGGGGTTAGCGAAAAACGACACTTTTGGGTGTCAATGTCGAGAACGATGTAACATTGCTCAATCTTTCTCATACTTTTGAAAGAGAGGATGCGGGGGGGGGGTATATCTCTTCATAGATTCAGAATTCGACAAAAGCTTTTACCACGGATTTTCCATCGTTGAATATTCCCCTCGAGGTTGAATTTCGTATATAGTTATATACACGTATATGCAACTTGAAAACCTCCAACGTTGCAATATTCTTCGCTTTTCCACTTCGTGGAAAATTACGAAACGGCCGACCAACTTCTACTCATCCGCTTTTCGCTTATCCCGGAGGGCTGCTGCTCTCGCTACGACAGAAAAAGAGAGAAAGAGAGAAAGATATAACACGATCGGATTACATAGATCGAGCATACACGCGGGACAAACATTTCGGGCTTTTTGTCATTGAAATCATACGACGTGCGTGAAACACCGAATTACGATCGCAATGTTCAATATTTATTTAACGATACAATATTTATCGTTCGTTGTATGAACAAAAATATTTATTTTTTACTCCATATAAAAATATTGGACTCTAAAAAAGAATGAGAATATAAAAAAAAACAACAGCGAAACAATAAAGTGGCGTTCAAACTTTTATTCATGAAAAACAAAATTTCTTTTTTATATTTTACCTACTGTCGAAATTTGTGTAATTATTTTATACGAAATTGCAATTACTTGTTTCGCTCGTGTTTTGCAGCTTCGATACTTTGCAACAAACTATGAGATTCTGCCTCGTTCCTGTTCGTGTGTGAATTGCGCATGCGAACACACACATACACACACACACACATACAAACGGTCTTTATAATATTATTCAAAATATGCGGGTATCTACGAAGCCCGCAGGAGAGGCCCCCGTGTAGATATAGCTAAAGTTAATTTCAGACCGTGCAGCTGGAGTGAGGGGTTTCTGGGGCTGGCGAGAGGAAGGCTGGAGGTGTAGTGTAACAACGGCCTCGACCCTTGACGGATGCAAACTGCGCCCCTCTGTAATCTACATCGTAACATCCTTGGCTTGCCTATCGTGTTCTATAGTACATATATATATATATATATATATATATATATATATATATATATATATATATATATATGTACTATAGAACACGTACACTCACTCACATTCAGACACGTCCACGCGCACACAGACACACACAAACACACCTATATATAGGGTGTATCAAGAAGGTCGAGACACCTAAATATTTCGGAAAATATAAGTTTTACAAAGAAAGTGTTTCGGAAAAACGTTCCATAGTTTAACCCTGCGTTGACACACATCCGACTGTGCTGTCCATCCCGTTTTTATAAATCCTTAGGTCTCAATTGGCTTTCATTAAATAACAATAATTAAAATTAATTTTTACCCATCACCCAATGCTCGGCCTCTTTCTGCAGATTCCAAAATATTTTCTTGATTTCTTTTTTTAGATTTTTTAACCAAGTCTAAGTATGAGAAAATACGTTGGGAGAGCATAGACATGTGTGTGCTTCAACTTTGAATCATCGTAACTCGAAAAGTACGTCATAAACAATTATTTAATTATAATGTTTTGGAAAGCTCTCGAGATGTACTGTAAGAATATGCAATTAAAAATATGATGTTCCAGGTGAAAAAATTGATTTGACCTTGACTTGACCTTGACCTGACCTTGACGATGACTCTCAAGGTCAAACTGATAAAAATCACTGAAAAATAGATATTTTAAAACTATTTAACTTTTGTCCGAAACATCTTTCTGTAAAATTTATATTTTCCGAGATATTTGGGTGCCCCGAACTTTTTGGTACACCCTGTATATATATATAGGTCATATAGTGTACCGCCTTCGGCCTCATCACGATGGCTGGCCGCTTCGGCACGGCGTTATCTGTATATGTATACACAATTACAAACACACGTATACGTATACACGTACATGTAACTATACATATAAACATAGTCTGCATTATTTAAATGCATTTTAATCTTTCCACCGCATCTCTTCGAAGTCGAAGCGTGACACGTATAATGGCTAGATTATCATCTCACATAAATTTGCGAAAGAAGAGAGGTTTGTTGTTTCCTTTTTTGGTTTTTTACTCTTCTTTTTTGGTTAAATATTACAACCGCGAATATTTCGCGAATGAATTACGCAAGATCGAGGAATTGAGAACGATGGAATTGTTCATAGTCACAGTTTTTTTTTCGTCATTGTTGCTCGCTATGAAACGAACAAATACTTGTGGGATAATTCAAACCTGACACGACACAATGTACAACGAGAAATGGCGAATCTTTGCAAAAAAAACTCAATTTTCTCTATGTCCAGACCGAGAGAGAGAGAGAAATACCAGAAGATACAACGCTTTGGAGATTTTTCGTTGGCACGAGAGATGCTGGTGATACGATTAGATATTCAAGAGGAGGGTTGGGGCAATGCCGGGGAAAAGTCGACGAGGGAGCAAAGAGTGCGACACCCCAATCCCATTCATATATATGTATATATATATATATATATATATCACCTTTCGCGCGAAGGAACGTCTGCGTACGCCCCTCCACCCGCGCCACGAGTAAAGACGCGACAGTTCTCCTCTTTTCGCCTTCCTCTTCGTACTTTTGCCAGATTCTTCGAAGAGAACGATGGGGTTGGGTGATGTCTAGGATGAGGTAGCGATAGGGGGTTGGAGGGGGCGTCGAAGAAACTGCATGGAGAAGAGACCTAGCCAAAAATATCTCTGGCTCGTTTTCCGCTCGTCGAGATAACAAAACGATCTACGACGAGATATATGTATATATATGTGTTTATACGTATATATAGATAGATAAGGGGGTAGCGTGGAAAAGTTGGAGCGAGATGAGCATTCCCGTGGACGTTGGCGAGACGAAGGGATGACTTCGGGGCACGTTAGAGATGGAATTTCGGCGACACGAGAGAAAGAGAGAGAGGGAAAGAGGAGAGGGTTGAAGATACTGGAGGGGTTGTTTCTGAGGGGAGAGGGTGGTTAAGGGGTCGGTTTTGTGCCGATGTTGGTGGCGATGCTCTCTGGTCGCGAAGAGGCTGCTCCGCGAGATTTCTGGTGCTACTGGCGCGCTTTGGCAGTAGGGAAGCTCGAAAGGGATGGTGGGATTGGCGAGGGGGAGGGAGGAGCTAGAGAGGGGGTTGGGATGGAGGAGAGGAGGGATAGGTCGAGATTCCAATTTAGATGCGGCGACAGCAGCGGCGACATCGTCGTACGTCGGTTCTCTCGGTACCGCGAGAGAGGGTTGGTGGTGAGGGGGTGGGAAGAGAAGGGCGGTTGCGAGAAGAGGCTCTGCTACACCATGTCGGACGTATACAAATTTGTAGGCAAACAGGAAATTAAGCAGAGGGTAGAAGGATCGCCTCTCTCGTGGGTTCGTACCAAAAGAGAGATGGAACGAGCGAGAGGGCGATGAGGGTAGGGGGTGAGCCAAGACAAAGGGGGATCCCAAAGATATCAGTATCCTTGCAATTTCTTTACATATGTTTTTCGTTCTCCCTTTCAAGAATGCAGCACGTGATATCCATCTACTGAATTCTAATTTTGTTTCCTGTTTTTTGTTTTTTTTCCCTTTCATTCGTCGACGAATAATATCAGAGAGCTCAAGGGGATGATTCGAACGTTTCTCTTTCATCAAGTTGGATTTTTCTCTCCCGTGAGCCAAGCGAGCTTTCCAGACTCGGGGCGAAAGAGAAGCTTTTGTAAAAGCTTGGATGCGAAACGTGTGCGTCAAACGATTTTTGTATTAGCAAGGAATCGTCTAGGGGTTGTATTCGTCTATAACGTTAATAGAATTTTATTTACGAACCTTCGATCGACGCGATATATATCTACGATACGAATTCTTATCGTTCTTGTCTTCGAATAAAAAATCAATTTATATTTGTTTTTATACGAAGGCAAGGATCGTAAGGATTAATCGTCAACACACCCTAACTTTCCTCCCCTTAACGATAACCGTTACGAGCGAAAAAGTCCATAAAAGTTTTCTTTTTCAAACCATAAAACTTACGGCTGTTTCTCTTCCTCGTTCGTTGTTTGAGCAACGTAGGTATTCGAGACGAGATTGGAGGGGGCATTGTTCCAACGAGGAAAGAAATCAGCACAATTTTTCGTGCCCAATTCGCCGAAGAAATTTAATAACGTAACAATTATTTTTATCACGAAGTCAATCGAGCCCATCGACCAAATCGCTCGGTCATTTTCCTTCTCTCGTACGAAGTATAGAGATGGGGAGGAGAGTGAGTGAGAAAACGAGCGAAGGAGGAGAGGTTTGAGGGAGACGTAGAGGAAACTTGGACTCATGAGGAAGGGCGCTCTCTAGCGGCTTTCACCAGGAATATTTATTATATCCGAGGCCGAGGTTCGCACACAAATACGCACCAATACTGAAGTAAACGTGAGCAGGCAAAAACGGGCGTTCTTGTAAGTAGACCAGTATAGGCGCAAAAGCAGTTCCGTCCAGGGAGAATGACGATTTATGACGGTCTAATAACTTCCCCTTATCGGAGGTTCGCCTCTCTTTTCATCGCTAGACTCACTACGCCAGTGAGAAAAAGAAAAAGCTCGAGCTACGTACGAGTCCCGGGCTAACGCGGTTGTGTAAGCTCAACCTCGTACCCTCGACCCTCTATCCCCACCCTCGATCTTCCCCCTGTACCTCCTCTTCGCATCTTGTCATTCTCGCTATATAAGGTATCGATACAGTTTGCCCATGGTCGTTGTCGTATTCTCTCGTATCGCGAAAGACTCGAAACGGACGCAAAAAAAGCTCGATCGAGGGACGGGAATAAATAGAGAACTTCTTTTTTCCGGTCTTGCTTCAACCCTTGTTTATATCTATACGTTAACCCCCTTTGCGAGCTTTCTCGCTCGTTCATGCGAGAGCCTCGTGCACGTAGCTGGGAACAGGATGCGCAGAGCGAAGTGAATTGACAGCGCGACTGTTTCTACCAGTGGAGGCAGCGGCCTCTGTATTTTCCTTTTTTTTTCGATTATTTTTTTTCACCACGATTCGCTCGATCGAGCGTGCAAAATTTGCGCAAAAAACCTTATTGCACTAATCCTTTGAAGGAACGGAACGCTGCCATCTGGCAACGGGAACTCGAGTCCCGCGAAACGTCTTTTGGGGCGTAAAAATAAAAAAAAATCATAATCTTCCGTCCAAGGAAGGTTTTACCTCGATCGAGGGTGAACATAAATAAGGGTGCAATATCGTATTCGATTTATAAAAAAAAAAGAAAATTGAGAATTAATATTAAAATTGTTCAATTTATTTGGACGCGGGTGAACTTTTTATATACGATTTTTCACACGCGAAAAGTGGACAAGGGTTGAAGGGTTGTCCAGCGATAGGAGCATAAATCATACCGCGATTCAGATTTACGAAAATTCACCCGAAGGATAACATTTCTCGCGAATAAAGTGTCGCCCGAGCGCGGTTCGAATCATTTTTCTCCCGAGATTTTTATTTTTTTTTTCTCAGTGGGTGGGAAGTGGGTGGGCTGGTTTGTCGAGTGGGGAGAGGGTCGAGCTCGCGGGGTCAGGAGCAGGGTGTAGAACGGCGATGCGGCGTTATTACACACATCATCCTTAGAATGGCACAAAAGGGACATTGCCGCGGCTCGCGTCACGGGTGGTAAAATGATGTATAGCGTACGAGACCCTAGCCCAGAGCGAGAGATCGAACTATATATACAGGCTATGCTCACGCTGTACGAGGAAGAAGAAGAAGAAGAAGAAGAAGGGAAAAAAAGCGGATCCGTGGGTTTGGAGTCGGGGGAGATGAGGTCGCGGTGAGTTCGAGAGAACCTACCGGGCTGAGCTTTTCCGCGATATATTTCGCGTTCCGAAGGGGGGTGGGGGCAAGGTGTCAGAGGAACCTTTATTAAAAGTGTTTCCTCTCTCTCTCTCTCTCTCCCTCCGTCGTTCGCCCACCCTCGTATACAACCCTCTCTTCCTCTCTTTCAGTATTATTGCTTTCCGGGAACGCTTCGAGGCTCGAAAATGGCATTTCCTCGATATAGGAAAGTACAGGGTGGGCAATATGGAACAGTTTGGTAAAATGGTCCGAGGGGGTTGTTGCAATATTCACGTTACATTTATTATTTCATCTTGACAAGGATGAAATGAGGAAAATCTTGGTTACAGTAGTTGGTAGATTGCATTCTCGATCGAATTTTCGTATTTTTGTAACAATGGAAGAAATTTTGGTGGTCCATATTGCCCCGAATTAAACCCTTGACTATATCGAAAGGCGACTGGACGTTTCTCCCGTCGAATTCTCTCTCGCTCGTCCATTACATCGAGCTCGGTCGAATGGTAAAAATCAAAACGTCGTATGGAGAGAAAATGTTCACGTTGAATTATACGTAGATACGCCTTTCTGACATTGAAAACGAGAACGTTGCATCGCGTATGCCATACGTCGCGGGCGTATCTCACACGTGTTTCATTCTGACGCAACACAGGCCAGCAATGAATTGTCCAGTTTGGAGAATGCGAGGAATTTCACGTACTCGCATCTCGTCGCTTCTTGCTTCGGCCGGAACTACGGGCTTCTACCCTTGCTTTAACCTCGGTCTACCCACCGAATGTCCCGGACGACCCTCGTTGACGCCACTCGTGTTTGCATTTCCTCGTTCGGAATAATTATCGTTAAGGGTAGTTGCTAATCCTGACGTTTGCGATTATCAATGATAATAAATGGATGCAAATTCACCCTTGTTTTAAGGGATGACTGTCACGTCGTTGAATCACTGAGATGGGGTGATAATAAAAAAACTAAGCTGTAAGGGATGAATTAATGAATTTTTTAAAGAAAATTCAAATTGGAAATTCAAATTGATTTTTATGAATTTTATGATAGAATTTCTTTTATTTTTTGTTTTGTTTTTTTAACTCTTTTTTTTATCAACAGATTTATTATAATACTGTGCTCGTTTCTAGGCTTACGGGATGATGCAATCTCGGATCTTACGACTAAGGATATCGCATAGAAATTTCTCTTGTCGTACCACCTCTTTCATCTCTCCCTCTTTTGTGCCTGTCGCGTTTTTCTCCGGGGCTTTATAGGAGACTTTTGTCACTGATTTTTTTCCTCCTCTCAGCAACGTAGGAAAGCTGCATGGTTATATATATATATGTACCTGATGCGGACAAAGACAGAGTGAAAGAAAAAGAGAGCGGGCGCCAAAAATTCATCTGGAGACTTTGATACCTCCTCTCGTTTTCTCATCTGCTTGGGCGTTCCCGCGCGAAAAAAAGATCATCGAGCATTGTATTCTGGCCAAAGCGTGCTCTGCATTGTAGTTTTCACACTGTAGATCTTTTCATCGAGAATTTTTCTGGATTATCTGCTTTTGAAGCAATATACACCACGTAACAAAATTTATGTCTCGTTTAAACGACCAAGGACCTTCATTTTCGTCTTTTTTTTTATTAATAAACGAAATGCGATCGAGCAATAATACACAAAATGAAAAAGAAAAAAACAAAAAAGCAGAAATTGAAAAATGAAAAAAAGCAAATATTCAGAAAAAATACAAATAATTGTAACCAGTTATTAAACAAACAAATATTACGACTAAATAATTAATCAAAATTGTAACATATATCGAGGCTAAAGAGTGAAAACAAAAATTGAAAAAAACAAATTCAATTATAGTTAAGAAAATAAAAGAAATTTATGAAAATATAACGATTAATAAAAATTTGAAAATATCGAGACACGTCGCATATGTGAGAAAGTTCCTCGCACCACTGGTAGCTCAGAAGCTTAACTGAAAAAAACCAGAAGCTGAAAAATGAAAAAAATAACAAATATTCATAAAAATAAAAATAATTATAACAAATTATTAAACAAATAAATATTACGACTAAATAATTAATCAAAATTGTAACATATATCAAGATCAAACAGTGAAAACATAAATTTAAAGAAACAAATTCTATAATACTTAAGAAAATAAAAGAAATCTATGAAAATATAACGATTAATAAAAATTTGAAAATATCGAGACACGTCGCATATGCAAGGAAGTTCCTCGCACCACTGGCAACTCAGAAGCTTAACTGAAAAAAAACCAGAAGCAGAAAAATGAAAAAAAATAACAAATATTCAGAAAAAATAAAAATAATTATAACAAATTATTAAACCAACAAATATTACGACTAAATAATTAATCAAAATTGTAACACATATCGAGATCAAACAGTGAAAACATAAATTTAAAGAAACAAATTCAATAATACTTAAGAAAGTAAAAGAAATCTATGAAAATATAACGATTAATAAAAATTTGAAAATATCGAGACACGTCGCATATGCGAGAAAGTTCCTCGCACCACTGGCAACTCAGAAGCTTCTCGATGTAGGGAACCCGGGTGGTAGCCACGTTTTTCTCCTCCCCCTCCCCATTCTCCTGCCCCTTTTTTACGGTTGGAACGTTGCTGCGTTCGCGTAGCAACGACAAAGCTTTCGCGCATGATATCCGTTGGAATCGCCCCCAGAAATTTGATGCAAATTGATGCGGAATCGATACTAAGCTGGCTCGGAGTTTCTAATAAGATTCGTCGTTCTCTCGCTCCCCGAGTCGTTCTGTTGCCTCTCGTTCCGTGAGACCCTTCCCACTTACCAGCCCTCGTACCTTTTGATAGTTTCATGCTCGCTGCTGCTATAACCCTCCTTAATA
The DNA here is from genome assembly GCA_946811545.1 of Netelia fuscicornis. Lineage (NCBI taxonomy): Eukaryota > Metazoa > Arthropoda > Insecta > Hymenoptera > Ichneumonidae > Netelia > Netelia fuscicornis. Next base: position 42,479,229 of record OX328013.1, on the reverse strand, counting down.
ACGACGGAAAGAGAAAGAGAGAGAAAGAGAGGGAGAGAGAAATAAAGAGAAAGAAGGGAAGAAAATAAGCATAGATATATACATATATAGGTCACGTTCACCAAGCTAGAAAATGTGTCCTTGCTAGGTTGGCGCGTCCTAAGATTTCGTCTTGCCTCACTTCCATCCTCGTGTGCTCTCTTCGACCCAGACGCGACGCTGCACCCTCTCCCTTCTTTCTCTCTCTCTCTCTCTCTCTCTCTTTCTCTCGACGTGTGGCATCTCTCGAGAGCGGCCATTGTCTCGTTCCTCGCGTAAAGAATTTTACTGCCGGCACTGGGATTTTTCTACGACAGCAGCTGAAGACGAGAAAACGCGCGCCCCAGTGCACGTCTCTCGTCTGACGTGTACCCGCGAGCCTTATATGTATGTATATATATATATTTATATCTTTTTTTTTTCCTCTCGTATTCTCCGTTCAGCCACAACCGGTAAAGGAGTATGAGAGATTGGAGTGAGGAAGATTTGCAGCTCGAAACTGGGGCATTCGTGACTAGATTCGCGAAAAATGTAATTATTGTTAGATTTTTGACGTTTGATTATTCCAATATTTTCTTGAAATCTTTTTTGTTCTCTCTAATCTCTCGATGTTGTTACGAAGTTTTAAGCTGAGGAAAAAAACGATGGAAATATTTACCTCTTTCTATTATATATTTTCTCTAGAAGTGTTTCTAATTAACACAAAAATTATTCCAATGGACAAAATATTGTCACGTGAAGCTAAAATTCTTTACTTAATTAATTAATATTTTTACCTTTCCAATGTTTTTTGCTTCTAAACTCTCGAATGTTGCTACGAAGTTTTAAGCCGAGGAAAAAAAACGACGGAAATATTTACCCCTTTCCATTATATATTTTCTCTAGAAATGTTTCTAATTAACACAAAAATTATTCCAATGGACAAAATATTGTCACGTGAAGTTAAAATTTTTTGAATTATTTAATTAATATTTTTACCTTTTCAATGTTTTTTGTTTCTAAACTCGCCATGTTATTACGAAGTTTTAAGCTGAGGAAAAATGACGTAAATACTTGCCTCTTTCTATTATCATATTTCCTCTTCAAATTTGTGTTTCTAATTAGCAAAAAAAAATTATTCCAACGGAGAAAATATTGTCCACGTGGAGTTGACATTTTTTTTGAACATTTTATTAATATTCTTAGCTTTTCAATGTTTTATCGAAACATTTTTTTTCTCTTCCCTTGGCACAACGGATATTAAAGTTTTTACGATTTTTGACCCGTGAATACATGTATCAAATAACGTCGTTGGTTGTCACGATGGTTTTTTTTGTCTTCTTCTTTTTTTTCTTTCTACCTTTACCTACTGGAGATATACGCCGAGTTTAAGTATTTCATAATGTTGATGAAACGTCAGAGCTAGCTTTTATACAGCGTTTTTACGTTCCGCAATGTTGTTAGCCGTGCCCTCTTATGACCTCGTTCTCATGTCCTCCAGACCTTTTTTTCTTCTTCCTTTTTCTCTCCAGTCGTTCTCTCGTATCTCCGGGCTCGGAATTTTCATATGGTAGAATTTTTCTTTTTCGCATCGAGTCGTACATGCGAAAGAGCGAAGCGAAACGCGGAAAAATACTCAGGTCGGACTACCCGAGAGATTGAAGATTTCCGCGGAAATAGCGACGTTCCTGCCGCATAATCGGCATATGTCATGCACAGACGATGAACCTCTGGTTTATTGAAAACAGAAAAATGTCTTATTCACTGTTTCGTCGTCTACTTCTTAGAATTCACCAGAAAAATATTTTTTTCATACAATTTTAATAACTTATGTATTATTACTATTTTTTATAAAAATTTGTTACTTTATCATCGAAAACAATTATTGAAATTTTTTCCTTTGATGAAAAAGAAGCTACGTTCAATTTGTAATGATAAAAGTGACGTTAATTTAATCAAAATTATTTTATCCCGGATATGAAATTAAATCGAAAATAATGACGACTTTTATCGCCTTCGTTTATATCAATTAGTAATTATCACAGGGCGTGCATCGAGATAATTAATAGCGTTCGGTAGCGCGAGCTTCGTTGAGCAATTACAATAAAAAAAAAGGAAAAAATCATTCTTTTCGACTCGAGTCTCGTTGACGATCGTTCGTGCGTTGTCGATACGATTGAAAATTACGATTTTCGTGTGAGCACATTATGCACGAACGATGCAACGCTAGGTAGACGGATATGTTCGTTCTCGTATCGATGTAATTAAATTTTCATCGATTCGTGAGATTATTTAACCGCCTAACGAAATATTACGAGATATAATGGACGTGCCAGCATAATTGATAATTGTAATTACAAATTGGAAAACGGTTATTTACGAAAATTAAAACGATCTCTGTGAAAAATGATTGCGTTTTAAACGTATTGTTCTTGGTGGATAAAGCGTTGTAATGCAATGATACGATGATTGTGATTCATATAAATTATAGTTGGTGATGATTTAATTCCGGAAGACTAAATTTAAGTTATTGCCATTTTAAGAAGTTATAAATACTATAATTACTTTTTTTAGTTTTTCATCGTTTCGAACTTTAATCGTTTATTCAGTCATGAATCCAACAATATTTCACGAGGTAAAAGATTAATTTCATTGCGTTAATAATGATTTTAATAAAATTGTATTTTTGTTCTCGCTCGAATAAAACGTTGAAATTCGCGAATATTTTCAGAAGGAAGCTGAGGTAAATTTTTCATCGACGTGAATTAATTAGTTTGCTAAAAATGGGAATTTGGCACTAGCAAACAGTCTACGCGCATATCGCATCGATAATTGTTTATTTTAATTTTCATAATATTAATCGAACAATCGTTGCAAAAATAGCGAATAATTAGGTCGGATAATTTTTTAATTCATCTTTAAAATTTTAATTTTGTATATCTGGCAATTTTGTACGTTTTGCAACTAGAAAATAGCGTAATTTAATAATATTAATCGAATTACCGTTGCAAAAATAGGGAATAATTAGGTCGGATAATTTTTTAATTCATCTTTAAAATTTTAATTTTGCATATCTGGCAATTTTGTACATTTCGCAGCTAAAAAATATCGTAATTTAATAATATTAATCGAACTACTGTTGCAAAAATAGCGAATAATAAGGTCGGATAATTTTCTAATTAATCTTTAAAATTGCAATTTTGTACGTTTGTCGGTTAACCAAAAACGTCAGACTTAGGGCTAATAATTCGTGCGACCAAAATTCAGTTGAAAATCGTAGAGGGTGTTGAGAATTTTGTAAACAAACGAAGTGTGAAGCCCGTCGAGGTTGCTTTCATCAGTGGGCCCATTCTCTTCGTTAAATCGGGAATTATTTCGGGCTGGCGACAAATTGGACCGGCCTTGAGGGAATTGAATTAATTGGCTGTACGTGGGTGGTGTAAGGCGTGAACCCTCTGTGCGTCCTATCGTATTACGTTCGTTTGCCGCTGTGCACCACGTACGGTTGGTTCGGTTCACGCGTCTCGCGTCGTTCCCGACTGTCTGTGCGACGTTAAACAGGACAATGCGGGTCAGTTAATGGCAAATTTCTCATTATCTCGTTCGAAATAAATTAACCCTTCTAGCTTCTTTCGACGGGATGTTTTTCGTGATAAAAAGTGTCAAAATGTATTCAGCAATTACTGTCGAACGGGGTTACGTATTTGGGTTTGGGGTACACTTTTGTTCGATCAAAGGGACTTTGTAGGGTGATTACGGAATGGGAAATTTATCGTTGATGAGGTATATAACGTTATTTTAGGCGATATCTCAAAAATTGTAGTAGAAAAACGCAAGAAATCGGAAATAACGATTTATCCACTTGAGGTCGATTAAATTTAAAAAATCAAAAATGAAACCGACATTCTTTTATTGTATGGGATATTTGCAATTGATTGATGCTCTAAAAGCTTCGGAAAGGATTAAAATGCACCGGGATTTAATATGGCCGATTTCGATCGGTATCGCGAAACCTCAAAAAATCGACTTTTCACGGTGTTCTATCTGTGTTTTTGTTTGGCTGACAGAAAATTGCACGAACAACTTTTTAAAGAGCTTACCGAGCACTCGACAACAAGCTAAGGATCATCAGGATAGCTCAATTTTTGTGGCCATAGAGACCTGCAAAAAACGCCTAGCCGATGGGGCCAAATTATTTTTTGCTCCAAAACCCCTTTATTTCATCATACTCGCGTTATGCGGGAAATTTCCGATTTCGAAATGGTGCTACAAAGTCTTTTTGGAGGAAACAAAATTTTGACCCCTCTGAACCCCCCAAAGTCGCGAAAATAAAATACCAATGTCGATTATCGGCACCTGCCGAGGGTCAAAATTTGTTTTCGTCCAAAAAGATTTCAATTGTAGGTTACGGAATCAGAAATTTCCCCCGCAATACGAATATCGCCATTATAATCTTGATATCTAGCAATTTGCATAAATATTTTGTTTTTCAAATTTCTCAGATCTACAAACACATTTTTAAATATTATTTAGGCGCTCAATCACAGTACACTCTAAAACGACTTTTCTAAATATTTACCCAAAAGTCGATGTAATTTCGTTACAATGTTCCAAAAAATATCAGGAAAAACAATATTTTAATATTTACGCGTTAGAAAAACGCCGCCCTAACGGAACTGCTATTACGTTCCATTATTCAACGAATTAATTTCCATTTTAATTCGCGTTTAGCGATAAGCCAAATGACCATCATTACCCCCGACCTGCCCGAAAAAGTTTTTTATATCGGTTTTACGCTGCTTCCTGACCGCCCCTACAACTCCGTCCATTCCTCGCTCTTTCTTTCTCTCTCCCTCCCTCTCACTCCCTCCCACTCTTTCGCTACTATCGGGGTGCACGCACGGCGTAATAAGGCGTGTAGAGACAGCTACGACAATGCCCCTCGTTCATCGCACTCTCGCGCTTAGTTTATCGCGATCTTGTCGACGATAATCGACGGTATTTCCGCTCTTGCTCACCTCTACCACCCGCAGTCGGCCCCCAACTTTTTTATCCACTGTGAAAAATCGATTTTCGTGTCCAACGCCTCGATATACGTGTAAGGTTCGCATCCGCGACGATAGTTTCCTCGTAGCGAAATAACCAGATGCTACGTTTTTTTATCAAATAAATTTATAGTTAATACATATATATATAGGAGAGCGACTTTGCCTTCTATTAACATCCATTAGGCTGACAAAGAATTGTAATTTTCACCTCGTATACACACAATACGCGCATCGTAAAGCTGCTCGGTCTGTGTCATGCTATAACTACTTCGCCTCCTCTGCCACTCTAATCTCCAGTCATCGGTGGACGATTAATTCCCGACTGGATACTTTCACCCCTCGTACGTATGTATGTATGTGTGTGTATGTGTGTTAGTCTATGTAAAACGTACGATCGATCTCGCGCTTCGTAGAACGAGGGTTCCTGTAACTTAGCCGGAGGCATATTGTTGCTATATATAATACAGTGAGAGAGGGGGGGGGGGGTTACCATGATAAAATGATGATTGATTATGTTGCAGAAACCGGAGTTGAAGAATTAAATGGCAAACACGGGCGATGATTAAAAATAAGGACGTGGCAGATCGGGTACAGCGATTCGAAGGAGAATAATTCATTCAAAATAAAAACAAACGTAATTACTCGAAAAGTACCTATAATCGATATCGATTAATAATAATAAAAACGATTTCTGGGAAAATATGGTCGAATAATTCAATAATATTGACAATGCAATTTAAAAACATCGCGTAAAACGAGGAATATCGTTGAATCGATTTTTTCATTATCGAAAGTTAATGACGATTAAACTCATGAAAAATATGGATATCGGAGAAAAATGGTCGAGGTTCGTCGTTGCGACATGAATCTTCTTCAAAGTCATGGGTATATATATATAAATGAATGCGGCCAAAGCGCGATTCATCGCATCTGTGATTGAGAGTTGAAACGAATAACGGGCGATCTAACGACGTAGTAATTTAATCGGACGTGTCTTCTATATATAGGGATGGACGATGCTGCAGGGGATAAACGAGAAGAGTCGTCGCGAGAGTACGGGGTTGAGGAGGAAAGGGAGGAAGGGGGACAGAGGATAGGAGAACCTTTTCCTTCCGCCAATCTGCGAAATAGCTCGAACGCCATGAACGGTGGTGGAGGGAGAGAAAGGGAGGAGGAGGAGGAGGAGGAGGCAGGGGTTGCTGGATTGAAGCTATCTTGGTTCATTCTGCACAGAGAAACTATGTGCGAGGCTTCCAAGTACGGGTTGATGAAGAACAACGAGACTATATATATAGAAAGAGAGAAAGACAGAGCCTGAATGAGAGAGAAAGAGAGAAAACGCGAGCGGGGGATGAAATCCTCACTCTCTCTCTCTTTCTCTCTCCCGCTCTTCGAACCCTCAGCGGGGGGTGCGCGCGAGAGCTGAGAATCCGCCGTCGTCGCCTCACCGGAGAGAGCTAACAAGGCCGGGGAGATTGAATCAAGACCGAAAGCGCGTTTCCCCGCGATCTGTATAGCTATTCTCTCTCACATATATCTCTTCTCCCTGATTGACCGAACTATTCTGGTTGCAACGGGACCGGCATCAACCGAACCTGGCACAGGACGAAAGAGTGAGATGGCGAGATGCAACGAGAAGGGATTTGTCAGTGAGGGGAGAGAGAGGGAGATCGAGAGAATTTGTGCTGCTCTCCTCGTTCGGAGGAGATTCGGATATATAACCGAACCGCAACTCAGTTCGCCGATGTTGCTAATTACCTATCCTACGGATCGTTACGTGACTCGACGGATTTCGACTCGGCTCAAGTTTACTGGCAGTGATTATATGCTCGTGAGCGGGAGCGCCGGGTTAATTCCAGAGAGCATTCATATACCTTCCTATATATATATATATATATGTTTGTGTACGTGTGTCTGTGCGTTTGTGTGTGTGTGCCTGTCATAAATTGCATAAGATCTCCATGTGTATTTTGTGAAAACTGGATAACGAGGAAGCGAACACGTCGTCGATGATTTCGATATGCGTTTTCCTTTTGGCTCGTGTACGCGACCTGTCTCACCTTGACTCGGACCTCGGACAGATCGAACCGAATATCCGGACGGGAAATCGTGGAACGGAATGAAAATAGCACCCGGAGAGAATTTCTAATTTGATAAATTGTTCGCTTAAATGATTTCCAGGGGAAACGGATTCGACTCCTTTTGAACGATTTTAGGGGATGAAAAAATGTTAAAAAATAATGAAAGTTTTAACTTCTCGATCCATGGGACGATGGGTCGAGGCTAGAAGGATAAATTTGTGCAATTTCTTTTTTGTTTACTTTCTTGTTTTTCTGCATATTTTCATACTTGTGGAAAATTCCACCAGAGGGCAGGAGTCATACTCGACGACCCCCGTATTCGCGCGCACGATGTCGAACGCATTAGCCGCTGTATTTATTGCCAAAGCGTCGAGATTGTTGCTATACGTATAATTATCCAGGTATCGGAAGGACGTCCAATTAACTCTTTGAGGTCCGATGTATGCAAACACCCGTCGAAGGATCAGAAACGTTGATCAAAGGAGAGAAAGGGGGAAGTTGAGTTGCAGAGGAGAGAGTGGATGTTGATCGAAGCCACAAGGACTACGCGATGTCGAGTCGAGTGTATGACGTCGAGAGGAAAACAAATATTCATATATTCGCAAAATATCCCGCGCGATCCTCGATTACCATCGCGACAATTTACCTCGCAAATTCACAAATTTTCGAATTATTATTCATATTTTTGACTCTTTTCTCATTTACAAAATTTCTTCTTTTATCCAAATATGTAAACAAATTGATATTATTTCCACGAAATAATCGAGATAATTATTTTTAAAATGAAGTTTCGAGTTTTTCAAAGGGAAATATGTTCATTATTATTATTATTATTTTTTTTTTGGTACATTTAAGGTTAATTCGATCATACGCAATTTATTCATCGTAATATCATTCGTGACGATTATCAATTCGAATAATGACCATCTCCGCTATTTATTGAGGCTCTGGACGAACAAACATTCGAGGATTGGCAAACTGGTGGGAAAATTTGATCCCCCGAAGTAACTTCGTCCTACTAATACTCCTGTATTTATGTACACGCGCCAAACGAGACTCAATTGGATTGCATAAACGCAATTGGCTCTCTACCTCTGTTTCTCTCTCGCTCTATCTCACCCCCCCCCCCCCCGCCCCTTTTTCTCTCTTTCTCTCTCATTCAACATCCGTGCCGTGGCACTTTGCAAATTCAATAAATAATCGATCAACAGTGAATGCTGTTACGTTTATTTTCGTACGAGCGATGTATGCGCGTTTCGCATCATGCTCGATGTCCGTCCATGAAGATAACGAATTTTTTTTTTTTCGAGCGCAATCCGAAACTTCAAACCGTGCGAATTTTTTGTTCAGTTTCGTGTTGTTTTTTTTAGTTATTTATCAACCCGAGGGCTTCGCGTTTGCAACTGGCAATTTGACTGAGCGTTAATTTTACGTCGGGTTACCGCGGAAAACAGAAGTTGCTCCTCGCTCGTGCTTGCAAGAGTCAATTAATTTTTTCAATTAAAGAAAAACTTGACTCGTACGTTTGAACGATCGAAGATTTGTAGAATTAGGAAAGAAGTTTTTTTTTTCTAACGTATTGAAAATTGGAAGAAGCGAGAGCGTTTGACGAATGAATTAGGATTCGATCTTACGATCGTGCGCTCCGCGTGTCCGAGAGATCGAAGAAATATTTTAATATCGAAACTCACTGAAATATTCAGAATGTATTGAACACGACGAGTCGTCACTGACTCTGAAATCGTAATTGACTCAGCGACCACTGATGTGACTGACGTTTTGTCATTGAATAATGGAGCAGTATCGAGTCTCGATTAATCTCTCTCTCGCTCTCCGCGTCGATATGTGCGCCTCGTAGCTCTTTCCTCTCGCGTTTTCCTCTATTCCGCGTCGCGTCCGGCCTGTTTGGTTTACGATCGTTAAGCCGCAGGGTGTTTTAATTAAAATAATGTAATTGTATTTCGTTATTCAAGGAAACTTCGCGCGAAAAACAAGTTTATCCGTTTCGTCGAATTTACGTTCGCAAATGAAGAAAATTCTCCGTAACGAATAAATAAAATAAACAAATTCGTGCTTGAAAATATAATTACAAGCTAAATAATCAATTATTGCAATTATTTCGCTCTTAATAATTATTCTTGAATTATTTCATAAAAATTCCGCGCGAAACAAAACAAAAAAGATCACCAGTTTGAATAAAATATAAAACACGGACGATGTAATTACAATTTTTATAAAAATAACAATTTTCTCAAGAGAAAATAAAAAAAACAACATGGCTGTATTTTTGTACGAGTTAAAAGCTTTCTTTTATTATTATTATTATTATTATTTATTAACGTAACAGTGTACGTGACACACAGTAAAGCTTCTATTATATGGAAGGAGCTTTTATGCTTCGAGTTGAGGGATGACTTGTGTCGTTCTTAAAGTACGTCAGAATATAACCCTTGAGAATTAAACGAGCGTCCCTGCTGGCACGAGGCGCGAGTGAGGGGCTCGTTCGAGTTAAGGGAGAAAGAGAGAAAAAGGGAGAAACAAGGGGGTGAAGAGAGGGGTTGGAAAGAGGAAGAGAGAACGAGGGCTGCAACGATCGCGCGGTGCTTTCTCGCCCGACCGCGCTTGATTTACTCCTACCGCTGAAACAGCATTAAAAGAGCGTAAATTAGAAATGCTATGTATCATCCGAACTCGACATAGCTCCCTCTATTTTTTTTCCCTCCTTCTCATTCCACATGTACTCCGGCCAAAAGCAACCGTACATCGTGTATATATGTTATGTATGTGTACTATATATACGGGCTGTTAAATTTTCCGTATGTGGCTTGATTTTTCAAACGCGAGCTTTTTTTTCGTACACGGATTTAACTGTGATTTTCACACGTATATCACATGCGTGTGCGTATAAAATGTATGCGTGTGCGAGGGTGAAAAATATAATCTTCGTTCGTTCGTGGAAATTCGCAGTGAAAATTCTTGCGGTAATACACGTCAGGAAAATCCGTCGTTTTTGGCCGGAAGCTGTCGTGGCTGTCACCGCTGAGAATATCATTCTCCTAATGCCGCATAATTCGCAACGTGCGAAATAATTCCCGTATTCACTCGTATCGTAGTTTGGACGTTTTTCACTTTTTTTTTTTCGCGAGGAACTATGTGTCGTAGAAAAACAAATTTTGACGCGAATACGGTACGTACGAAAAGAAAAGGGAAAAACATTTTCAACTTCAACATTTTCGTGCGCGTGAAAGTAAAATTTAAAGAGATTGAAATAAATTTTTATTCGAAAAACGAGGAATAAAGAAACGGAAAAGAAAAATTGTTTTTCAACGAAAAGGACAAATTTAGGTTACGTTGCGGCGTAATGATAAAAGTCGCTGCATTGCCAAATATTCAAAGCTAATTTATGCCTTTAACGGAAAAGAAGAAAAATTAAAAAATAAAGTAACTTGCTGTTTGCGAATTTGGGATTTTTATGAAATTTCAAATTTGTGCAAAAATTGGGTTTCAGTGTTTTATGAATAAACAGAGCTGCTTGGTCGAGTGGGAGGGAGGAGAGGAGTATGAAAACAAAAAGATAAAAACATTTCCAACTCCAACATTTTCGTGCGCGTGAAAGTAAAATTTAAAGAGATTGAAATAAATTTTAATTCGAAAAACGAGGAATAAAGAAACGGAAAACAAAAATTGTTTTTCAACGAAAAGGGCAAATTTAGGTTACGTTGCCCTGTAATGATAAAATTTGCTGCATTGCTAAATATTCAAAGCTAATTTGTTCCTTTAACGAAAAAGCAGAACAATTAAACAAAAGTAATTTGCCACTTGCAAATTTGGAATTTTTATGAAATTTTAAACGAGTTCAAAAATTGGGTTTCGCTCTTTTACGAATGAACAAAGCTGCATGGTCGAGTGGGAGGGAGGAGAGGAGTGCGAAAACAAAAAGATACAAACATTTTCAACTCCCACATTTTCGTGCGCGTGAAACTAAAATTTAAATAGATTGAAATAAATTTTAATTCGAAAAACGATGAATAAAAAACCAGAAAACAAAAATTGTTTTTCAACGAAAAGGGCAAATTTAGTTTACGTTGCCTCGTAATGATGAAATTCGCTGCATTGCCAAATATTCAAAGCTAATTTGTTCCATTAACGAAAAAGCAGAAGACAAATTTAAAAAAGTAATTGGCCACTTGCGAATTTGAAATTTTTATGAAATTCTAAATGAGTTCAAAAATTGGGTTTCACTCTTTTACGAATGAACCGAGCTGTTTTGTCAGAAGGAGCGAGTGAGTAGAACAACATATATATGCCTATACAGATCTATATATTCATTTTATTCCCCAAGTAATACACATGATTCACGTAGTTACGTTGGTTGATTGGGCTCTCGACGATGTAACGTAGAACATGCATAGCCAATATTCGTTTCCGAAGCTCTCTCCTCGTTATTTGCGATGTGCAATGAGCAAACTCTCGGAGCGTACCGCGGAAAGCGTGGGCGCGAGATAACCGTGCGAGCGATAGGTTGAGAGAGGGTTGAGCCCATCCTCCTTTGACATGCTCTTGTTTATAATACGTATGCATATTTTACCTTTGATCATATATAGAGATAGGATTTCCGGCTTCGTTTGGAGCGACGACCAAACGTTTCTGCCTCCCTTCTCCTTCCATTTACCTCCGAACGTTCCTCGTTTCTGTATTGCGTACGAGGTTATGTTGGACGCAGGTGGGGAATGAGCCGATGAGACAGCAAAAGGGAAATATATGGGGAATGCGGAGAGAGGACGCAGACGGTTTGTAGCACATTCGAGGCTCGCGCGGCTTTCGGTTGCTTCATGAATTTAGTGACGTGGGACCGGGTGCGAGGCACTAACTCCAGGCTCCTCCCTTCCACCTCCCAACGCTACTACCACTTCCCCGGTAGCATGAAAGGAGAAAGCCAAATCTCCGGAACGTTTTCGCGTGCAATCGACTGCACGTGCTCTATTTCACGTACAAAACGCGCGAGCGTGTTGCACACGAAGAGATTTCTCTCTTCTATACTACTCCTCCAGCTCCTCTTCATTCTCCTCCTCCTCCTCCTCCTCCTCCACTTCATCGAAAGGGCTTAAATAAAGAGAGTCGGACGTGCACGAGGGCCTTCATGGTATAGCATCGAATTCGACTGATTGATTTTGAGAGTCAAATAATTTACATCGGGCGTACGCCCTGGCGTTTCTACGCTTTACATTTCGCTCTTGATTAATCAAGCGCTTTTGTGCGAACATACCGCGCTCCCTTCGCGTACCCTCGTTTCGAGCTTTCCGCCGCGTCACGATCGTCAGATCGACGTTTATAATGAAAAATCGAATGGAAAATAAAAAAACAATGTGATAAATATTACGAAATCGATCATCGAAATAATTTCAATCCAATCCGATCCAAATTTAATCCAACGTACTTAGATCGATTCTTGTCACGATAATTTTACGAAAGTTTTCCCTCATTTTTTAAATCAAAAAAATTTGTGAAACCTTCGTTAAAATTTTGAATAAAATCGTAATTGTTTTTTTCCTCCGTTTCCATAAAATTATTTTAACGTATTTCATTAAAACGCTCGTACCTGTCGTGAAAGAAATTGGGGAAGAAAAATTGGATATTTTCATTCCCGGACGAGGTCGCGGAACGTACGCGTCGTTACTTCGACGGCGTTGATGTACACTTTACTTTTATTAGCGACCCGGGTGCAGCTTGCGAAATTACACCGGCGCGTGTATATAGATCCGTATATTATTTATGCGTATGCGAGTTTCCGCGACGTAATTCACATTTATATACGAGGACGAAAGCGTGAGCCATAACGGGCGAGCTTTTGCTCGACCGTACGCACAGCGAGAGGAAAACGACAGAGAGAGAGAGAGAGAGATGGGAAGGACGAGGGACGAAGCAAGAAAATCGTGGCACATATTTTCGCATGCAATGCAACACTGTTGATGTCATTGCATTCACAGGTGTGCGTGTACATATCGCGTAAGGGCTGAAATCCCCAAAAAGAGACAGATGCTCGTGCCTTCTCTCGCTCTCGCTCTCGCACGAGTGTCTGCTGGATAATATACAATATCTATACGCAGCACCAGGCTGCTCGTCCAGCACGCGCTCTTGTGTATGACCACGTGTATATATACATATACATAAATATATATGTATATATATATATATATAACGCATACACGAATTGCACGGTTAACGGGTAATCCATTACCGGAATTAATATCTCGAGCAAATTGCGTTTCTCGCCGGGTATTCCGGGTGGGGCGAGGAGTCAGGGTGACGAGGAGGTGGAGAATGGGTGGAAGGGGTGGTTGGTCGCAAGAGGGTGGGCGGAGGGTTCGGGAGAGAAGCGATAGATAAGGGAGGAAGAGGGATGAAGAGCGAGAACGGGATTGCTCTCGCGGGGCGAACCGGCGTACATGAGGGGAGGTAGGGGAGGGGGAAGGGGTTGAAACGAGGAGAGTGGGTGGGTAGCCGTTGTCAGCGGGCCATTACTAATTCAGAAGGTGGTTGCGCGCCTCGCGCCCGCAACGTTATACGGCAGACGACGCATTCTGCATAGCGTATTCAGGGGGACACAATGGGCCGTGGATGCGAGTTTTGAAATATGAATATGAATACCACGGGACCGAGTTAGCTCACGCTTCGGCGGGCTGAAGTAACGAAGATGGGACCTCGAGAATGGGAAGCTTTTTGCGGGTGGGAAAGAGAGAGAGAGAGAGAGGGAGAGAAGTATGAGCGATCGATGACGTATTCTCTCTTTCTCTCTCTTGGGTTTGAGCTTTCGCTCTCTCTCTCTCTCTCTCTCTCTCTCTCTCACTCTGAATGTTCCCTTTCACTCGATTTTACCTCTGAAGCGCACATATGCCCTATACTTCTCCTGCCAGCGGTCCACCACCTTTCCCGGGCTTATTCCCTCCGAGTGGTCGTCGTGTACCACTTGCCGATCGTTTTAATACCCTGGAATAAAGTGTGAACTCTGCGGCTTCGACTGAAGGGGCAGGTTTGATGACGGGACTGTAAGTTCCGGGTGGATATGTGTGCGTCCAGTAATGTTGGGGTAATATGGACCAGGTCGTGAAAATAAGGGTTGGTTCCTTTTTTTCGAAAAAAATACGAATTTTGGATTTAGGATAGTTTTTGTAATTTTCATGGTAATGCAAATTATTCTGGACTCGTAATATGGGTACGTACTTTTTTCTATGAGCAATGGTCAATTTTTAACTCTTGCCTATTTACTTCAAAACAAACTTAAAGATTTTTTTTTAAAACATTCAATAAAATTGCAATTTTAAAGATATTATTATTCATTTTTTAATTATTTCCAGGTCGATATCATTTTTCAAAATTTTCTATACCTAATGGTTTATTTTTTACTGTTGCCTATTTATTTAAAAAAAAAATTTATTTGTGCAATTTTTTGGACAAATTTGTTTTCAATAAAATTCCCATTTTAAAGATATTATTATTAATTTTTAAATTATTTCCAGGTCGATCTTATTTTTCTAAATTTTCTATGCCTAATGGTCTATTTTTTACTGTTGCCTATTTATTTAAAAAAAAAACTTTAAATTTGTGCAATTTCTTGGACAAATTTGTTTTCAATAAAATTCCAATTTTAAAGATATTATGAAATCTAAAATTATTCCCTGTTCGATCTCATTCTTCGGGAATATTGCACTAACGTATAAAATTGGGATATTGCACTCCGACGCCAGATGTTCTAGACAGAAATATTTCGATGGTCCATATTACCCTACATTACCCTATTATATGTAGATATAAATAGCACTCCTGGGCAACCGCATATCCGCTATTTGCAGAGATTCTATTCTGTCCTCCCCTCTCTCCTCTCATTCCCTCTCTCTCTATCTCTCTTCCTACCTCGCCAAATGATCGGAGAATTCGTGTCGAAAATCCTGCGCTCTCCAGCCTCCTCTCGATCAGGGAATATTCGGAATTCTCACGAGCACCATCGTCCATTAAAAAAGAAAAAAAACGGTTTTTTTTCGAATCGTCATATTCCCATGCAATGAAGTGTCAATAATTTCATCCCCGTCGAGTGTGTCCGCTGTGTATAAACGTTTTACTAGTGATACGGCGTTTGGTGTTGAAATTATCAAGGGGGTGAGAAAAAAATAAAATGAATCGGAATTGTGATATTGCGAGTTGTGGTAAGGGGTGTGCGAGCGTGTCGAATTTTGTTCACGAAATAGAGGATTTTTGGTGACTCGTATAACGACATTGGCCGGACGATCGACGAAGCACGCACATGCGTGAACGTGCCTATGTATGAAATCAAACGTTATATATACATATATGTCTATATATATATATATATATATATATATATATATATATATATATATATATATATATATATATATATACATCTATAAATACATATATATACGTCTATATATATATATATATATATATATAAACGTATATATATAGAAGTATATATATATATATGAATAGTTGTGGCATATTTAGTGGCGTTGCAGTTTGGCCCGTCGGTCCACTTTGATTGGACACGCGTCACGTAACGTCATCGACATAATTGGTAACACGCCGTGTTACGTGCCTAGACCAACGAATTACTATTTTATGTATCGTCTACCGACTGAAAAGAAAATCCAATTCGCTCGTCCTGATAGCATGACCTCTGTTGATTTTTCGCCAGTTGCATGGACCACGGTTCGTTTTCCGGGAAACGTACACAAAGAGAAAGAGAGAGAGAGAGAGAGAGGGACATAGATAGAGGGAGAGTTACGTAAAGCTTTCCATTCAATATCTATATATTATATTTATGTACGTGACAGATTGTTCTCTGACTACAGACGCTTTTTAACCGTCTAGACATTCCTTTTCTGATACTCAAACTTTTCGTTTCTTTGCTTTTCCTTCGAATCTAAAATTTATATTACTCTGTCTAAAAACGATATATTATTAATTGTAAATGTTTATTTTTATTATTATATTCCTTTTTTATTATTCCATTCTTCCTGATACTCAAACTTTTTGTTTCTTTGCTTTTTCTTCGAATCTAAAAATTATATTTGTCTACAAAACGATACATTGTTAATTGTAAAGGTTCATTTTTACTATTCCATCTTTCCAAAAAAAAAAAGCTTGAAAACATTGCAATGATTTCTCATCGACGTTGACTCAAGTTTTCCTGTGTTACTGTCGCTCTTGCTTGGCGAGAGGGCCAGGGGGGAGAGGGCGTGTACCGTACAGAATCCGCGTATATAAAGTGGTCGAAGAAAGGGGTGGTTTTCATTCCTAATACCGCTCAGCCTTGGTGAGCTGCGAGTGTAAGGGAGAGAGAGAGAGAGAGAGAGATAGAGAAGCATCAGTTCGCCACCCCAAACTTCGCCAAGATGCCAGGGGTGCTACCGTCGGTCGGCAATAACCGGTAACGTATTACCACTTCTGGTCGGTTGAACGCATTTAGATCGCCTATTTGGCTAGGCAACGGAATAATTTAACGTTTTACTTGGTTTCCCTTCCTCTCTCTCTCACTCTCTTCTTCTCTTTCTCTCTCTCTCTCTCTTCGAAATCAAACCCGGAGAATACGCTGGCCTGCTAGGAATTCTCTCCCTCTCTCTCGTTCCTTGCTATATTTTCTGAAATTCGACCCATTGCCCCGCTGAATTATATTATATTATATCTCGTGGTCTGTTGGTTTTCTCGCGCTCTCTTTCTATCCTTCCACCTCTCGGTGGGCGTTCGATGAGAATGAGAGGCGACTTCGGATTGAGAGAGATAAATAGAGAGAAAGAGAGAGAATCTATACACCCCGCGACGATTATTCCACTATATGGGACAAGTGAAGCGAGAAAAACGCTCGCTTCGAGTCTGAGCAGCCAGGGCCGACCAAATATCTACTCGAACTACTGGCTGAATCGGCCCGTATAATTTTTCACGTTTTCGTATGTATCTCGTACATTGGCCCTACTTAGCCGTCGACTCTACATTCAAATCGTCCGGGAATGCTACTTTTGGCCAAGCTGCTGTACCATTTTTATTCTACTGTACATTTATACGTGTACATAAAATCCGACATATTGATATGGTAAAACACCCCGAAATTGTCGATGGATAAAGACGTACATCGGGATTATTCAACGGCTTAAGCAACAAACTAGCAACAATAATATCGAATAATCTCGCGTGTACAGAAATTCTTTTTACTCGATCTTACAACAATTTTACCAAATTGTTCAATAAATATTTATTTCCTTTCTAAAAAGTGCGGAAATAATTAAAAAAAAAAGATGAAAATAATTTATTAATAATTCAATGAACGTTCTTTCTTCCATTACTTCGACTCATAATTCGCTTATCAAATTTCTGATATTTTTTAATCATTCTTATTTCAAATTTAAATCAGCTCAAAAATCATTTTTTTTAAATTTTATTCATTCGCCTGAAAAGTTATTGCGTTTTTTCCCTAGGAACGAACGTACATATTTGTATATTAGAAATCGATTTATTTTTTGGTCAAGCTATCAGAGAACTGAAAATTGATTTATTCCTCTAATAAAAATTATTATTATTACAGTTTTTACGATATTCCATCAAATTTCGATTTAAGAGCGTGTCTAAAGCGATTTTTCTTATGAAAGACGATTTATCTTTGGAAAAGGGTCGGTATATATTATGTTTAACGAAACGCCTCTGTGATTATACGATCGAAGGGATATAGTCGATCGTCTTTGCGATATCGTGTCGCGTACGCGTGATTTTTCACGCACCGGCTGCTTCAAATGGCATTCTTTTCCTCGCAAAGACGATGAAGCACACGCACATATTTGTATAGGCACGCGTGAACTTAGTGAGGGAGGAGGTAGGGAGGGTGAGAGGGAGGGGGAGGATTTTGTTTCGAGCTGGCGCAAATGGCTCGTTGGCAGGAAAGGGCCAAATTTCCTCTCTTTCTCTCTCTACCTCTCTTTGGTCTCTCCCCCTCAATGTTATAGCGGTCATGCGTCACGTGCACGTACGGACCGTTACGTGGGTCGAATATACGCCATCCCCTGGACGAACATCCCTCCCCGAATTGTCCCAGTGGACCAGACCCACTTCTTCGTCTTTTTCCTTTTTTTTTGTTTCTTCCTCTTAATAATTGACGACCAACTTCTCCGACGTGCTAAATAATTCAATTCTCACGTACGAATGATAAGTTTCGTAAATCAAATTGACGTGAATTTGTTGAGAGACGGACGGGGGCTTTGGCTCGCGAGGGCGAACGAGGCGGGATAATATTATAACTCTTTCGTCTTGAGTTTCACGAAGAGTATTATATCCAACGTCGTCACGGGGGGCTGGAAAGGAGTTTCACCGAAATATTAATCACCCTTCCTTCCTTACTTCTCATCACATTTTTATCTCCAATCGTGCTGCTAATTAAACATAAAATTAACACCGTCGTGTCAAAGAAATTGGGTATAATATTTTGAAAATTTTTTGAAATTTCGCGGTTCTTTGTTTTTGATTGTAATTCGAGTCTAAAAATAATGATAAATTCTCGATCGAAGTTGAAACAATGGCGATCGAGCACGTTCTCCTTCCTTACTTCTCATCACATTTTTATCTCCAATCGCGTTGCCAATTAAACATAAAATTAACGTTGTCGTGTCAAAGAAATTGTGTACAATATTGTTTAATATTTTTGAATTTTCGCGGTTTTTTTGTTTCTAACTCGAGTCTAAAAATAATGATAAACTTCCTTACTTCTCGTCACACTTTTATCTCCAAACGCGCTGCAAATTAAACATAAAATTACCGTCGTCGTGTCAAAGAAATTGTCTACAATAATTTTTTTATATTTTTGAAGTCTTGCGGTTTTTTTTTGTTTTTAACTGGAGTCTAAAAATAATGATAAATTGTCGATCGAAATTTAAACAATGGCGATCGAGCACGTTTTCCTTCCTTACTTCTCATCAAATCTTTATCTCCAATCGCGCTGCCAATTAAACATAAAATTAACGTTGTCGTGTCAAAGAAATAGTCTATAATATTTTTAATATTTTTGAATTTTCGCGTTTTTTTTGTTTCTAACTCGAGTCTAAAAATAATGATAAATTCTCGATCGAAATTTAACCAATGGCGATCGAGCACGAGCCATGTAAATAACGGAGGTAAAGTTTACTAGATGCAATCTGCCGATTTTCGTGAAACTGACCCATCTCTAAATTGCACTCGCAAGACCGAGAGAAAATTTCCATCGTTCGGTGGATTTAGGGAACTGGTGGTTTGATTTTGAGATGCGCCAGATGAAACTTCGGCGAGGAATGTCGGATAAAGCCAGGCTAGTTATATGCCAGTGAACGAACAATGGTGGTAGAAGGAAGCGCGAGATCGAACAAACTTTTCGAAGCGTAGACAATGCTTCGCTTGCCGACAATGCGTGTATATCGATGTTCGTCTGGTGTTTGAGAATGCGCGGAGAGAGTAGTGCCAATATAGCCGAGCAAATATTCCCCATGGACCGCACAAATAACTTGCAGACAGTTCTGATAGCGAGCTACACGAGAAAAGAGAGAAAAAGACAGATCGAGAGGATGAAAAAAAGCCATAAAAATAACAGAATTATTTCGATGACGAGCAAAATCGCGATAAAATTTGAAAAAAAATCTGAACATTTTTTTTATTCGGACATTTGGACAGTCGTGATGCGTCGATTGATAGTGAAACCCGAGAAATATTCATTTTTTATTGCAGCGATTGTCAAACGAGGGAATAACTCGGACGGGGAAAAATGATTCGCATATTTGATTTGGGTGAATATTTTTGGAGCTTTTATGACACGTGGGACATACGTACTCAAGCTCGTCGGATAAACCGACATCTATATATTTTCGTCATGAATTATTATTTATGACATTTCTCGCGGTGGATCGCCCATGCCACGAAAATGTGAGAAATTCGAGTGATATCATTATCATTGATAATTTAGCTTTTCGTAACGACGAGATTGGCACGAAGGTTTCGAAGAATTTATCATTAATTCACGTTTATCGAGCGTAAGCTCGGTTCGATCTTTATCTATTTAAAAAAAAGCTGTATCTTTATATTTATTGTACTAGCTGCTGTTTCTTTTTGTTAACGCAAATTCTCATAAATTTCGACCCATTTTTATTGTTTATCGACGATACGTAGCAGCGTCAATTAAATTTGTATCGTTAACGATCCGAAACAGAGAGTCCGTTGGCATTTACGAGAAAACGTTTTATAACGGTCTCATCGTTCGCAGTTAAAAATATAACACGATAAATCTAACCAATTTTTTGCTAGTGTCGTCAATGTTGTTTGTCAACAAAAATTTAAATGTTTCCATTACGTTTATTGTGTGTACGTTATTTTTTCCTCTTTTTTATTATTATTTTTAGTCTTCTTTCATAAATCGTGGTACGATAGATAACAATGTTTGTTTACAGTTAACTGTCCGATTGGTCGATTTCGGTCAGAAAAACCAAAATTCGAACGACTCCGTTTCAACAGAAGCGACGATGCTAAAAACAGATTTATTCGTACATGATGGTAATGTAAACTCGATAGACGAAATTGAGGTTTCCAAGAGCGACGGAAATGCTAAAGTGCCGAGGCACCAATTTTACTCCTAATATTATATACAGGGTGATCCATGCAATATGTGCATCTCTATGAATTCCAAATTATTCGTTGCACGAAAAAAATTACATACAAAAGTTTTTTTCTATTTTTTTAGTTTGAAAAATTTGTTTATTAAAGTCAACAATTATAGAAATATACAGTGTGAATAGCAGGGATTAGTAAACAGTCTGACATATAAACAATTAGTTAAACAAATGGCTCTGGGAAGATCTCTCGTTGTCATCTTCCTTACAGTGTGTTGTTTGCGTGTGTGCAATTTGTTTTCTTGTTTTGTTTAAAAATGCAGCCTTAAGCCTATATTTGTTCATTGTTAGATGATTTCCATGAGGTTACAGAAAGCTTGTGGATTATACACAAAAGTTACATGGTTTAAAACGATGCACTACATAGTTCGTAAATTTTTTTACAGGTCGAGGTCGTTTCGAAAATTTAAAGAAAAAGTTTTTTTTTTTTTAACAGAACACTATATTTTTATAGCAAAATATGGTAGAGAATCGAATTCTGAGTAAAAAAGTATTGACATTTATTAGCCCTAAGCCTAATAGCTAATGAATAATTTCACTTTATTATTTGAAAATATTTTTGAAATTTTTTTTTTTTTTGGAAGTTACAGCGGTGCACGCGTTCCATGAATCACCCTGTATATAGGTATATATATATATATATATATAGCATTTCCCCATATAGTACCTCAATTATAGCACGGCTGTCCGAATAAGGAAACCCGCAAAACTTTGGCCTCATCGGAAAACAAATCCAGTTAGTGGCAAACACCATCGAGCTTTTACTCCAAGCGATCGTAGCGAGAATTTGAAAATCTGTTCAATATTCCGGATCCATGATCCAGCGCTTCGTCATTCTTGCTACCTAGTTCTCGCTCACCCCGGAATATAAACGATTAATCGAATTCTAACGAAAATCGAATGAAATTCTCGTGAAAATACGAGAAAGTCTAATAATAGAAATAAATTGTCAAAATCTGAAATTGTAAATATGTAAATATATTAATATTTGATTTACACCGAGAAGCCTCGTGTATTGGTCAAATATCGTGAACTAAAAATACCATTGTCTCGTCAAAATCTATTTCGTAAGATATTATTATATTTCTATTATTATTATTACAATTGTTATTATTATTATTTGAACAATATTTCGCGTAGGATTGTGGTACGAAACGATTAACGAATGATTTTACGATTCATCGGGTGGCGATTTACGGTAACGTCAGCCGGTCGTGAACGAACAGATCGACATTTGGTTCTAAATGAATTGAGGTTTGTGGCATGTTCCTCCAGTTAGAGGGGAGTAGACAAGGGTGAAAAGGGGATGAGGGGCTAGAAATACAGTGCTCGATTATCGAGGGGTTTAACGGGTCAACGACATTACCGATCGAGACTAGGATTTCTCCGTGCTTGGGGTCATTTTGGAAGATGGGGCTTTCAAGGATTGCGCGCGAGGGAGAGAAAGTGAACGAGCGCTTTAGAGAGAGAGAGAGAGAGAGAGTGAGAAAGATAGAGCTAGAGAGAAGGGAATATGTAAGATTAGAGATCGGAGAGTGAGAGATAGCGTGTAAGGAGGTGAAGAGGGTGGCGGAGCATCGGACAGCCGTCGGGGACAACATATCAACGGACTGCAAGAGCCAGAGAGATGGAGAGCGAGCTCGATCGGACAGGCCAAGAGAGCTGCCAGCATGAGATAGAGGGAGAGGGTGAGCCGAGAAGGAGTGAAGGGGGTGAAAGCGGAGATGAGCTGATCCTCTCGACGTCGATCACGTGCCAATACCAATCGGCGATCGCTCGGCTCTTCACTCTCTCCCTCTCTCTCTCTCACTCCTTCCCTCTCTGTCTCTCATCCCTTGTACCAACCCCTAGCGAGTATGCGTTATGTCGAACGTGCGGGTCATCGGGGCGTTCATGAAGGTCGTTGTACCGTGGCAAGCGCGATATACCTCGCGAATCACCGGGCGCGTATTTTCGATCTGCGAATCGCCCGCGGACGTACGTCAAAGAGAACGTCGATCCGGTATCGTCATCGTATTTTCTCCAATATTGCATTTAACGAACAGATTTACATATTACATTCTATATCCGGGAATCGCTGTTAGCCCGATAACTTTTCGGGACAACGCGGAATGGACGTTGCCAAATTACCCGACGGCGAAATTTTATTCCGCCTTTAATTATTGAAACTTCTGGTTATCGATATCGCGTTACTTTTAATAACGGTTTTGACATACGCTCGGTTTACTTTTGGGCCACGGGTCATTCGTTTTTAATAAAAATTTGGCTTGAACATACTTTGCTAAATTAATAGACATTTCTATATTTTCTTCGCTTCTTATCGGAATATTAATTAACGATCGATCCGATCGAATACTCGGCTGTCTCAACTTATAAATCGGTTTATCCAATTGATCAATTAGGCAATTTAACTAATTATCGAACTAACTTTACCGATCGATCATTGACCCAAGTAATAATTACTGTTTTTCCATCGATCGATTTTTACTAATTGCTCGTTAACTTTTCGTTATTAGCCGATTTTCTTTCATTTCTACGACGATCGACCTATATTTTTACATTCTAGGTTAAAATAGCAGGTTACTTATAGCATTCGCTACATTATTGAATAACGTGTCATAAAAAAAAATAACGATTTTCCCAAGAAGAATCCCGTCGGTTGAATACCATCGTACATTATCTCGAATATCTAACGAGGTTTCGATTTTACGTAGATGTATAACTTGGTCGCAAAAGTTCACGTGTCCTTAAATACCGATCTTTTAGTATCAATTAATCTAACGATTGTCTATTCTCGTGCCCGACACGTCATTGAAAATCCGAGTACACGTTCGAATCGATTTTTCATTTTCGACCAGACGTCTGCGTCCTCTTTTCAACCTGGAATAAATCTACGTACCTACATCCAATTCCACATGGTTCATACATAATTACCAAGTCAAATTTGTATACCGTCAATAATTCTCCGCTTATAAACACTCGAGTAATTTTATATTTTCGTACTCGCCAGTCGATAAAAAATCGTTAATCATTTTACGCTACTTCGAAATAAAAACATTTACCCTCATTCGTCTCGAACAATTTTAAGAATATCCAAAGCTCGATTAATTTCCCTTTCGCTCTTAAATTAAACCCCAACCGTTGGATAACGCTCCGTAGGATTCGCTTATATATCAAAACAAAACAAAACAAAGAAAAACGATAAAAAATTAAAATAAAAGGAAAATTATCCAACGAAGTGTACGAAAGCATCGCGGCAATGAAGGAACAAAAGCGAGCGAGAAACAAAAAAAAAACAACGCATTTAAAAATAAGCGACGGTTGTATAATTTCGTGATAGCGTCTCGGGAACGTTGGTCTGCCATGGAGGTGATAACTATTGGTGGCATCATAGTTGCACGAGCAGAAAACTCACTGGCTTAGAAATGGAGGAAAAAAACTGTCCTCGTGGCACCCCCCCCCCCCCCCCCTTCTCGCTCTCTTCTTCTCTCTCCTTCTCACTCTCACTCCTTTCTCCCACTCCCTCTCTCTCTCTTACACACACACAGACACATTCCTTTTCCGTCTATATCCCATCTCTCTCTCTCTCATCTGGGTAGAGTCATAAATGTGAAACCACGATAAAATAACTGTTGCGAGCGCATGGCAAATGCGCGATGCAACGATAGCGTGCTTGGC
Organism: Netelia fuscicornis; assembly: GCA_946811545.1. Taxonomy (NCBI): domain Eukaryota; kingdom Metazoa; phylum Arthropoda; class Insecta; order Hymenoptera; family Ichneumonidae; genus Netelia; species Netelia fuscicornis. Next base: position 42,454,734 of record OX328013.1, on the reverse strand, counting down.
TCGTACGTTGGTTCGTTCGTTCGTTCGTTCCCTCGACGAGTTGTGAGAACGAGGCAAAAGTGCGTGTGGTCGCGTGAAAACGAAAAGATAACCGGTGTACCACCGACTATGTGGATGTCGCTTTTCTAACGCGATATGTATATACGTGTATATATGTATATATATGAAAGAGGGAAAGGGGAGGTTGGGTGTTGCGCGCGTGACCATTTCAGCCCCATTAAACTGATGCCGTCCCCGTTTGCGCCACCAACGCGAGGACAGTGGCTATTCCGCTATTCCACTGTGCTACGTTTGCTCTGCGGCCTTAAATTAAATATTCGGTGTATCAACAGCTCTCTCTCTCTCTCTCTCTCTCTCTCTCTTTCTCTCTCACTCGGACTTTCTCTCACTCCGTTCGCCAGTGGATGATATCACGCGACACTTCTTTTTTTATCGACCCTGGGGCTGTATGTCTACAAGCCCCCCCCCCCCCCCCCCCTCCTCTCCCCGAATATCACTATTCTCTTCCAACGGTCAACGTTACCCTCTCGCCAACCCTGTCCAACAGCGAGTTACATGATATTTTTTTCCGTTCGAATAAGTTATCGATGTTTACATTTCCATCGTGCGTCACAGGCTCGCGTATTAGTGACAGCCATGGTCGATTTATCCCACCGTAGGAACACGCTTTTTCCCATTTTTTTATTTTCTTTGTTCAATAGAATTGGCCCTTTTTTGAAGGTGAATTGTATGAATCGAACTTTTTTTTTTTTCGTATGTATATATCGACTGGGTGATCGGGTAAAAAAAAAGGAGGAATGAATTTGTGTATATTCGTGCGTGGAAAAATACGCATGCGTTTATGTAATAAGAGAGTGAGTAAATTGAGATGTGCGAAGGGCACTTACGAGGGTGACGTAAATCCGGGTTTTAAAGGGTTGGTAAGTCGAGCGTGAAACAATTCTCGATTGTTCGGTAGAGAAATTTTTGCTTTTTTTACACGCCATCGTGGGCTACAGGGTACATAAAAGTCCGTAAGGAACGAAATAACTATCCTTTTTACCGTCGCTTCGTAGTTTATCGCGTTGCGCATGCGCTTGAGTCTCGTCGAAGAATCGAGACGCCTCCGTCGAGGGCGTAAGTGTCGGTATGTGAAATAGGTTAAGCACGTAGAAGCGAGAACGAGGGGAAGGACGCGAACTAGTTTAGGATTCTCGAGAGCTTTTTTTTTATTGACGTCTAGCATCGTCTATTCGTGAATTTTTTGTGTTTCAAAATTCCTCGTTCTCTTAGACAAGCTCGCTGGCTAATAGGAAAACAAGAAAATTGAAAATTTGTATATTATTCCATCTCTCGATCGATATATATTTTTTTTAAATAAATTTCCAAATTTACTAAATTTTATAAAAATCAAATATTTTCTGTTAAAATTTCAAGCTAGATGAATGTTTTTTTCTCCCAGTTGGATGAATTTATAGTTTCCTCTCGCTATTGGCAATAAATTGTGTCTCGACTAGGATTCTCGACAGCTTTTTTTTGACGTCTAGCATCGTCTATTTGTGAATTCTTCGTGTTTCAAAATTCCTCGTTCTCTTAGACAAGCTCGCTGGCTAATGAAAAACAAGAAAATGAAAAATTTCTATATTATTCCATCTCTCCATCGATATATATTTTTTTAAATTAATTTCCAAATTTACAAAATTGTATAAAAATCAATTATTTTCTGTTAAAATTTCAAGCTAGATAAACCTTTTTTTCTTCCAGTTGGATGAACTTATAGTTTCCTCTCCCCATTCGCAATAGATTGTGTCTCGTTGCAATTATCCGATGGTAGAAGCTCGTTGATTTTTAACAAGAGTGAAATTTGCTGGCGAGCTTTTTGCGCGTCGGGGGTTGGCGATATGAGTAAGAGGGTGCGAGTCTCGCGTGCGACGAGACTTCTCTCGACGACCTTCTTTCTCTAACGATCGATCGGTCCCGCGAATCCCTTTTACCGAGCGTATAAGTAGTTCTTCACGCTCCTCGCGGTATTTATCCAACGATATATATATATATATATATATATATATATATATATAGGGAAGAATCGAGCTGGTTTCATGGACGAGACGCGAGAGGGGTTGCGATAGCGACTTGTTGAGTGTGCGACATCTCGATCTTGAACTCGTATATATATACATATATTTCTTTAGCTACTTCCATCTGTATGTCATCTTCAATCTTCGTATTTACTTATTTACTTCAAATCCTAATCAATATAGAAAATCACGAAAAATAGAAAAAAAGAAACTTGTGTTATTTTTTATACGAATTTGTATAAGTAATTAAATTCTTTTAATTAATGGTGTTAAAATATTTCGATCTCCAATCGCGTCTTATTGTTACTATAATCACGGTATCGACGTTCCTCAGGAATTGGGCGTACGAGACCAAAACCGTTAGAACTGCGAACCAATCACACGTGTGAACGAACGCGTGATTTCGGTAACAGAAAGTTCTCGAAGCAATACGCGTAGATAATAAAATGGACTGCGCGAGAGAATACGCAGCAGTCGGTAGTCGAGCAGTAATTGACGCGAGTGTCACGAGTGAGAATGAGAGCGACCTTACAATTAGCTTCTCTTATTATAATGTATTCTTTTTTTATCAACTAGTTTCAATAAATAATTATACCAACAGTAAAAAACTTTAACAATGGATTGTGTCGAAAGAGAGGCAATGTCATGGGGGTAGCTTTCCAAGCTCGCATGTAGTAGGCCAGGGTTCGATTCCCGCCGGCACCAATTGAATTTTTCTGTGCTCTCGAAATTTTTACTGCTCGTCTCAATCTCCCAGAGTTTATTTCCTTTGTAGTGCACAAGCCGTCAGTCTCCGCTCAATGCCAACGTGCCCTCCAGCTTGAAGGGCAGCTGGAGGCATCACGGGCCTTCTGGGATTCCACTGTCAATGCCAACTCTCCCTTGGCAAGGGAGTCATGGGAGGATCCATGGACCCTTCAGCACCCTCTGCTCAATCCGAATGTAAAGTTTCTGCCAATTTGAAGGGCCTACAAGGGCGGCGTAGGAGAGCTGAGGGCATGTTGTAACACTTTTTGGAAAAATTTATGTAAACACGAAACTACACGATATTTCTTAATTATAAAAACATGTCTTGCAAGATTGGTTATCTGACTATCTTCTCATGAAGTAATATTTTAAGATTCGTTCATATTGTTTAACTGGGGGACATTTAATCAAAAAAAGGCACGTGTTACAACTCACCCCGTATTCGGGGCTAGTTGTAACAGCCTTGGGCATGTAGTGACAATAAAAACACTACAGTACGTGCTCAATTTATTTAGGTTTATTCAGACTTTTTCAGAAGTATTCAAATATATTAAAATATAAAAGTATGTAACGCAGTATTTACTAACAAAACAACATTATTAATGAACATTATTAAACAACATCTCTTAATGTACTCTTTTGTTGTATATAACTAGCTTCTCATGAAGTAATATTTTAAGATTCGTCCATATTGTTTAACTGGGGCGCATTTAACCAAAAAAAGGCACGTGTTACAACTTACCCCGTATTGGGGCTAGCCTTGGGCATGTAGTGACAATAAAAACATTACAGTACGTGCTCAATTTATTTAGGTTTATTCAGACTTTTTTAGAAGTATTAAAATATATTAAAATATAAAAGTATGTAATGCAGTATTTACTAACAAAACAACATTATTAATGAACATTATTAAACAAAATCTCTTAATGTACTCTTTTGTTATATATACTCTGGGATGTTGAGGCTCACAGCCCTTTCTAGTTTTAATAATAATAATTATAGAACGTTAAATCGTGTTAACAATTATCTATTTTAGGCATAACCGTAATCAGTCTTTATCTGAAGTGCAAATCGGGCATATAAATGAGATCTCCTGTCTTTTTTTTATGTATCTAGATAACGAAACATGGCACAAATTGAAGACTTTGGCTGTTTTTCTGACACTAGTCTTTTTTTCTATGACTTCAATGGCAGCTGACTCGTAAACTTCTTTACTTTGAGTTGCCTGATTGGACTTTCTTTTGTAATTTCTCATTCTGCAATAGAAAAAAAAGAAGTTGCTGGATACTTAACCCCTTCCCGTGCCATTTAGCTCGACGAAACTTGGGCCCAAGTGTTAGGCGTTAACGCTTCTTAAGCAGGTCAAACTGATGCTCGAGAAAGGTCACAATACGATTTGTAAGGGTTTATTCAATTTCAATATATAAACTACTTTGTAACAGCAATTATGAGACTCGTGACTAACCCTTGTGGCGTACTAATAAGAACTGACATTCGATTACGACCGCTACATTACAATATTTATATTCACGACCCCGGTTCGTCATATTCATGTTTGGGCCAAAATTTTCATCACGAGCCAGACTCGTTAAAGCACGGGAAGGGGTTCAATTCATTTACACCGTATATTTTAAATATTTAAGGCAAATTGTAACATGGGGCAAGTTGTAACATGTTACAACTTGTCCCAAAAATTTCTTACAACTTGCCCCTCAGTACATTTTCTGACACAAACTTAGAATAATAAAAATCAATATAATTTTACATGAAAATTAGCTCCATCTATACGAACTTCAATAAATTATCTATCGATTCGAATTAATAAAACAGCTAAAATCCTTTAAAAAGTTACCAGAAAGCAAAAAATCATGAATAAAAAATTCTTTACTACCTAGCAGAAACGGAGCTCACACACACAACCACTCGATGTGCCGTCGGGCGAGACACTGGCGGGGCTCGTGCAATACAGCACATAATAAAGGATTTATTCTCGTAGCAATGTTATAGAGAAACGCTCATATTCTAGGAAAAAATTGAGTATTACTACTTACCCCTGTTACAACAAGCCCCCAGCTCCCTTATATATCGTCAAGAATACGTTGGATTCTCGCCTCGATCCTCACCACTGCGCTCGATGCTGCCTATTCTCAATCTCTCAAAAAATTTCGACTGGGGCTTGATGGTTTGGAATCCACCTGAGAAAAACTCTAGGTCCCATCGGAATGGTTGACGATGGAATTGAGGCTGGAGATGCGTATGAGAAAAAGATAAAACCAATCTGTTACGCTTGTCCACTTACGTCACATCGTAAAATTTGAAGGAACAATTTCATTCTTTATCTACACGATAAAATAATAGTTACCTTTGTCAATGGTTCATGGGTTACTCGAAACACGTACAAAGTTTCGGGAGAATATCCTAATTGAAGTCTACAGGTCGCTCATTGATGGATGGGAGTGCGAATGGAATAGACTCGAGATACGAGACTATTATTACGAACTTTTCACGCTAACGGCGATCAATCTCTTCCTTTCCCTCCATCACGAACAATTTCCGAAAGAACACGTCGATGACTATCCAAAAGTTTCCTCGATGACTTATCATTTTTTGTTCTCTTCCTTCAGGATCGTTCACGCGTTTCGATGAATTTCACGTGTCAATTATATTCGAAACGAGAGGTCTTGACAGTTGGAAGAAATAACCTTCGAGTTTCGTCCTTCGCTTCGAATCATCAATATTACAGCTCTATTCGTTATCATTTCTTTTTTTGTGTCGTAACGAAACTTTTATCCCATCGTAACGATAAACCATAACATTTTGTCATACATTGCTTCCTCCCTCGGTTTTTCCACCCTTTACAATTTTATATCTCTCTCGTCGCTGGGCAACGACATCTCGAGCGTTTTTCTGATTCATTTTACGTCGCATTGCCACTCGTCACTCGCTTTTTCCCCTTCGGGCAACGCGACCGAAGAGCGACATTAAAATCGTCGTTGCTTTCTCCATCGGTGGTATTACGTGCTCAGCTTATTTCTCATCTCGAATCTTCTACCCAACCCTGCACTCTCCTTCGCTCTTCTCGGTCAACACACTTCAAATTCGATCATGACATACTCGAGAGATAGAATAGCGCAGAAAACGTGTGCGTCTCTCGGTCTTCTCTTCTTCGACATCGTCGTCTCTCGTGACACACGAAATATATATATATATATATATGTATGTATTTGCCCGTAGGGTAAGGGAGCGTCTCAGTTTCAGCGCTAAACTAGAATGCACCTCCTTTGCTCACGGCTCTATACCACACGTTATATAAGCAGTGGATGTCATTTCAATCCGCTATTCGATTACTCGAGACTCTGAACACACACACACACAAACACACACGCACACAGGCGCATCCACCATTTTCTCTCGGTTGGTTCTCGTCTTACTCAGCGACTCAACGCTCGCTATGCGGTTATCCGAGGAATGAGACGGGGATGGAAGAGAACGCTACGACTCTGGTTCGCTCGAAATTTTATTTTTTCTTTACGGTTTTTTTTTCTCGACGTATAATTGTTCCTCGTTCTCTCCGTATTTTTGCTAAGTAAGACGATTCGAGGTTTTTAAACGAACGGTCATTATCGGAGGCGTGAGTAGAGACGGTTGTATAGGGCGTTCTGTGTCGATTCGACGAAAATTGATTAATTGACTTTTGCAGCCGTGAATCGTTGTTTTGATTCAGGAACGATATAATATTTTCATACTTTTCGTATGTTTTAAATTATTTGTTTTAAAATTAAAAATAGAAACGTTAATATTGATTTTGGAATCGTTGAAGGAAATTTGAATTTGTACGGCGTAACGATGATAAATTACGACGAATCGTTGAAATTTAAAGAATAAACTAAATAGAGACGATACGACTTTTTTAATCTCGACGATGTCTAGATTTTGTGAAACATTCTATGGACGTACGGAGGTAAATCGTCGAGTGGAAGGAACATGACATTCTCGCGACGCATCGAGCATGCACGTCTCTTCGGCTATTCAAGTGCATACAATCCTCGTATAGGTATGGACAAGCTGTCAGACGTTTTGCGAATGAATCGCGCACCCGAGAAGGAGCCTCGACATTATTGTATCCGACTCGAACCTGCCTGAATTGAATATTCTCTCGTTCTATCTCTGTGCGTGTCTTTATCTATCAGAAATGCCAATAAGCTACGCAGTGTGTACATTTATCTTGCGCATTGAAAATAACGATAATATTAATATTAATAATAATAATCTTTTTTTTAAGAGTGGGGCCGTGCATCTTTACACACTACTGAGGGCTCTCTTAGTTCCACAATTGTCGGGCTCACCTCGCCCCCCCCCCCCCCTCAAGCTCCCAGCACCGTCGCGGAACTGCATTTTAAATGACGTTGCTTTCGGGTTGGTTTAGTTAATCATATTACTATTTTTTTTTGTATAATAATATTATAATATAATAATATAATGTAATATAATATAAAATACCTAATATAATATAATATAATATAATATAATATAATATAATATAATATAATATAATATAATATAATATAATATAATATAATATAATATAATATAATATAATATAATATAATATAATATAATATAATATAATATAATATAATATAATATAATATAATATAATATAATATAATATAATATAATATAATATAATATAATATAATATAATATAATATAATATAATATAATATAATATAATATAATATAATATAATACAATATAATATAAAATAACATAATATAATATAATAATATAATATAATATAATATAATATCATGTAATATAATATAATATAATATAATATAATATAATATAATATAATATAATATAATATAATATAATATAATATAATATAATATAATATAATATAATATAATATAATATAATATAATATAATATAATATAATATAATATAATATAATATAATATAATATAATATAATATAATATAATATAATATAATATAATATAATATAATATAATATAATATAATATAATAATATTATGTAATATAATATAATATAATATAATATAATAATATTATGTAATATAATATAAGATACGATAAGATAAGATAATAATATAAGATAAGATAAGACAAGATAAGATACGATAAGATAAGATAATAGGTAATATTAGTAATAATAACAACAGTAATCATAATGATAATAATTTTATTTCTAATTCTAATTCTAATAATAATAATAATAATTCACGGGACAACGTTTAGTATTTTGGCGCGTGCGAGGCTATCGCCACCTGCGTTATTAATAGGCGACGCGTACCGACAGAGTAATTTTCAAACAAAAAGCTCTAGGTCGCTAATCGACTTTTGAATTCCGCACAGCCGCTCCCCCGACTTTTCTCTCTTGGTGGCGGTGGTGGTGCCGCTCCTCACCACCTTCGATCCGCCCTTGGCACTTTTCCGTGGCCCAGAGATTATATCCCTCGAGAGAACCACAACGGAGCTAGCCGTAAATAGTTTCTCCTGGCTGCACGTGACTTTACGAGCACCCTCTATTCCCTTTCTCAGTATGCGTTTGAGTATGTATTCCTTATCTGTGTGTGTGCGTGTCTGTGTGTCGAGGGCACCATGTGGTCGTCTTCGGCGACCTCGCTTCATCCTCTACACGATTTTCCACCCCCTCCCCTCCCCTCTCTTCTCTTTCTATTCTTTTGGCCCCTCACGCCCTCTGAGAGAATGGAAGAAACGACCGGATGAAATTGTACTCGTTCGAGCGAGTTTCTCACGCGCGCTGTCGTCCATTAGGCTCTATTACACAGCCCCGCACCCTAAACCGCATTCGTTCGATCGAACTCTCTCTCTCTCTCTCTTATACACATACAGACACTGACTACCTCTCTTTCGTTCCCGTTGTTCCCAGTTCCACTTTCGATATAGACATGACACACACTCGTACACGAGCTTTCAGTAACGGGCCAACACACTATCATCCGCTGGTATTGTCAGAGACATATCCCATACGCGGTCAGAAGTCGTTACGGACCTGCGAGAGCCAACTTCAATTCTGTCCGCAGAGTACATCGATCACCCTATCACATTCATACACACATCGGGCACACCAGTCTCCACATAAACAAACGTGCGCGGCACAAAATGCGCACACCTTTGTATCTCGCTTCCACGATCCTTTTGCAGATTTTTCGTACGAGCCAAATCCTTCCTAATTACTCCGAGAGTGTAAGCTGTATGGGCTAGAGATATATGTGTATATCGATGAGCGGAATATTTTTCGTGATTACGGTCGATTTTTATGGGTAAATGTATATCTATGAGAATATTAACAGGCAGTGCGTTACTGACGACGAGCTACTTGCGCTTCGAAAACGAGATCCTTAAATTGTCCGGCAGTGAGCAACCGATCGCCTTAAAATTAGGAGAGTACATAGAGAATTGTGGCATAAAGTGCATGACAGTCTTATTTTTCCAAAATTTTGAAAAAAAATTTCCGGTGGTAACAGAATCTGCAAAATTTTTTTCAAAATTTTGGAAAAATAAGGCTGTCATGTACTTTATGCCATAATTCTCTATGTACCCTCCAAATTTTAAGGCGATCGGTTGCTCAGTGCCGAACAATTTACGGATCTTGTTTTTGAAGCGCAAGTGGCTCATCGTCCGAAAAATTTTTCCGGTGGTAATTGAATCTGCAAAAATGTTTCCAAAATTTTGGAAAAATAAGACTGTCATGTACTTTATGCCATAATTCTCTATGTACCCTCCAAATTTTAAGGCGATCGGTTGCTCCGTGCCGAACAATTTACGGATCTTGTTTTCGAAGCGCAAGTGGCTCATCGTCAGTAACACTGCCTCTTAACAGCGATATGGAGAAAAAAGCGTTTTAGCGCTTTCGTTTGAAGCAAACATGTCTTCCCACCATCATCCAGATGGCGCTAAGGGCATGCGCGCGCAGCCGTTCGTCCGAATAGTACCGAACGCAGCCGACAATGCACGGTGGCGCTTTTAACAATGTTTTTTGGCGGGAATATTTCTTTTACCACAATAACTGTTTTTATTAACCCACTTCCGTTCTTTAATGCTTGTATATATGTGCTGTCAATGAATTTAGATTCATCGATACCACGGGAGAGCGTCTGTTGAGATGGACGAAAGATGCGTGGAGTGAAGCGAAGTTTGAGAGGTTAGGAAGTCGAGCGCTTCATTACCGACTAGCCGTCGATATGCGGTGAGCGCGAAAGAATTCTTGATCATACACTAGCTCCAATTTAACTTTTTTTTACCACATCTTGGCTCCAGAGTGTGGAAAAGTTCGTAACGAAACAGCTATCCCTTTTCACCGATATTTCATACTTCATCGTTCGCGCATGCGCTTGCGCATCGTCGAAAGAGTCGAGACGCGTCGGCTGACAACGCAAGAATGTCGGCGTACGAAATAGGTTAAGCACGTAGAAGCGAGAACGAGGGGAAGGAACACGAACGAGCTTCGGATTCTCAAGCTCTTTGTTGACATCTCGTCATTCGTGCGTGACGAGAGTCAAACGCCGGACATCGTATCTTACAGTTCATCGCGCTCCTGGGCAAGTTACTTTGCAAAGGACGAAAATAGGTCACCGGAGCACGAAACTTATAACGTCTTCGACTTCAACGTCCCTCCTTGCCCCAGGATTATCGCCGAATGTCAAAGATCCTCGGAATTAAACAGATTAATCTCACGCAAGGAAAATATGAATAACCATCCGCCATTTTTCGTTCCTCGACTATCATTGGCCCAGCAAGTTGGACTTTTCTTGTACTCGGTGCAAGAATTTAGAAATTCTAATGGCTTCCTGTAGGAATAGACGATGTGCGGAAAAGGAAGAGAGAACTAGAGAACGAAAGAGAGACGGAGAATTCATCGTGGAGGAGAATGGTGAAAAGCAACGAGCCGTAAAGTGGGGAGCAAAACCGCAGGTTGCGTTCTGTGTATGTGTGTGCTCTCTAACCCCTCTCTAGCCACGCTCCTATAGTACGTATAAACACGCTATACAGATATTCAACGCCGTTTGGGTTTTCCGCGTCATTCCGCCGGTTAGCTTTTTCGCGGGAAAAGCATCCATGATTCTCGTCCTGTAGCCGACCGGAATTAATGTACAAGTGAAATAGATATTTATATACGTATATGTATGTGTAAGTCTATGTACATGTAAGTTTTCCAATAAATGGTGGAAAAAATGAGATTTTTTTTTTATAAATCGCGGTTACTCGTATCCAAAATCTAATACGTATTCGAAGGTAAAGTGCACGCGGTACGATATTCGAACGACCGTGTTGCGCATGAGCGAGCGATATTTTTTCCAATTTTCGTACAATCACGAGCGGTTTCAATTTTTCACTCGGGTGAGAAAAATTATTTGGTCTACGTTGATATATTGCTACGAGAGGTTCGTCGCGTTGGTAAGCCAATTCTTGCGGTACGTGGGATGAGACAGAGTGATATTTTGTTTCGATTCATACTTTTTATGTATTTACTTCGATGAGTTTTGTTTGACGCGTATGAAATTATTCGACGAAGCTCATAAACGAATGACGTATCTTTTCGATAGAGATAAATATAATTTAGCAATTGAAATAAATATCGAGACATTATTAAATTTATGTGAGTTTATATAAAATTTTTTTAATTTGTGGAATTTCACGCAAAACCGGACAATATTTAACTTTTGCATATCCGATATTTTTGAAAATTTGTTATATTCTAGTATTGTTTGAAAGAGGCTTCCGTGATTTTTTGCAATTTTTTTTTGTCGAATTGTTTTCAAAATATCGATTTTTCAAAAATAACTTTACTTTTTTTTTAAACGTTCATAAGTTTACGAAAAATGAGCCAAATTGGACGATTCGTTTTAAAGTTTACTTTTTAAACGCACTTTTGATAAAATAATATCGAACACAATTTTCAAATCGTATTTCTATAAGATTTTCAAGTTTTAAATATAAATTCTTAATTTACAAAAAACACGTACTGATCGATTTTTTAAAAAATTATTTCTAAAATACTGGTATTCGTTCCACATCTTTTAATCCAAGGTAGATAATGAAATAACGATGCGATCTATTGATTTTTATTTTTCAATTTCCACATTTTACCCATCCGAGTTAAAAATAAATATTAATCTTCTCTTCAACTTACTATTTATTTTTTAATTTTTACAAAACTTAAATTCCCTCTCGCAATTTTTTATTTCCCATTAGCCAGTTTTCCCATCGAACTATACATCTCCATGATTGAAAGAAACAAAGTAAAGTTATTATTTTGTTTAACAAATTCATATTTATAATTCAAAAGACTCGACACGATATCCCTCGCAGTTTATTACGTCGTGGCACCTCGGAAGGCTTTGCTTATGTAACGCTGTAAATATAATGACAACAATAATATGAAAAGCAATTACGAAGAGTATGTGAAACGAGCACAGCAGCGAGAATATACTCGAAGAGGGTTGTATGATAGACGTGCGTGTCGAGACTGCGTGATGGTGACAAACCTGAATAATAACAACAACAACAACAACAATAACAACAACAACAACAACAACAACAACAACAACAACAACAACAACAACAACAACAACAACAACAACAACAACAATAATAATAATAATAATAATAATAATAATAAAGGAAACAAACGAGAAAACAAATTACCCGAGAAATATATATGTTAAAAAAGAGGAAAATGACGCATTATATGTTGATAGGTAGTGCTGGTACTAATGCGGAAAGCTCGCGACTAAAATGAATTAGGGTCACGCCCGGTACGTCCTATGTGTGTCGAGCACGAGAAGCTAATCCGCAATGTTCGCCGCTGGTTTAACGGTGACTCATTCTCTCTCTCTCTCTCTCTCTCTCTCTCTCTCTCTTACGCACACACTCATACACCCTTGGTGTGATACGCTATCGTGTGATGGCTAAGCGAAATTTCTAAGGTCGTGCGCGTTCGGTAATCGCCTTAATAAGGAAAGACGTGGACGGGCGTTCCGGTCGTTAAATCAACGTTTACACATTGGTGCCTGAGGAAGGGAATTTAGCCCTTATATACATATATATGTAATGTTAGTTTAGGCAGACAATTTAAATAGCGATATGTCACTTGAAAATTATTTTTCAAACGATCGACATCCCGTATTGTTTGTTTGAAAAATAATAAATTCGTTAATTAGCATTAAAAATAATAAATTTGTCAGTCGTTAAATCAAAATTTACTCATTGATACCAGAGGAAGGGATTGTTGCGAGTTTCCTCTTATATATATATACGTATAGGCAATGTTAGTTTAGACAGAGAATTTAAATAGGGATATGTCACATTTAAATTATTTTTCAAACGATCGACACCTCGTGCAATTGGAAATCAATCTTGACTTTGATTAAATAAAATTTGAGTTTTTAAATTGTAGGATTGGAAATTTGATTAGTCTTTGTAAAAATGAATCTGGGTGAAATAAACATTTATAATTATTATTATTATTTATATATTCCTATTTTTGTTTATAATTTTGTTTCATAGACAAAAATAGAAAAGAACTTTACCATTGTCCAATATTTCTCGTCGGTGTTCATTTTTTCCCTTCTTTTCGCCCTTTTTTTTATACGTCGCACGAAAAAAATTCCAATCACTACGTTGTCTCGCGAGGCGAGTTCTTTTCCAGCCGCGCGTAAAGGGTGGAAAATACTTAGTCGTAGAGTCTTGGTGATTGGATGTCAGGGAGAGAGAGAGGGAGAGAGAGCGAAGGGCATAGAGTGTATGAGAAGGAAAATACAGGATGAACCTTTGTGCATGGGCGACCGAAGAAAAGAGCGTAAGGGAAGCCAACGAAGAAGGAAAATAAGAAGAAGAAGAATAAGAAGAAACGAAGGGGATGTTGGATGTATGAGAGGGTTGAATGCGAAGCGACCTCGACTGCCGGTCGTAATACACGAGCATGGCCATAGAGAAACGTGTATATGGTCGGGGACGAAGAACGGACCGAGTCACAGGCGATATAATCGTTTGAAGTCGTCCCTGGGGTACGAGAAGCATTACGCCAAGAAAGCTTACGAGAAGGGAAACTTGGATAATAGTCGGAGAACGGAGCCGGAGATGCTGAATCTTATGTGAACGAAGCGATGGAAGAGAGATAGTACGAGCCGAGACAATATGGAGAAGGAAACTTCATCCCTTGCGCCCTTCGACTCTCCCCTTCACTCGACCACCCTTGCAGTTAACTCGACTAAAAGGTACACGAGGGTGAAGAGCCACTCGATTTACCCTGATACTAATTAGTAATTCGAGAAATCGTCTATTTTACAATTAAATTCATTAATTATCCTCTAATAATTCGAATTAACAAAAATATAATGAAATCGATTTAACGTCAATTACCTATGAACGTATATTTGATAGATCGAGGGATAATGAAGGAAATTTCGCAAAACTCATTGTCCAAATTTCAGTTTGTACGCCAGTCTTACAACTCTTCGAACAAAACCTGTCCATCGGCACTGCCGTCGACGTCAGCTCCAGGATTTTTGCACCCTTCATCCCCTAATTCCGCCTCAACGTAGGGTACGACTTTACCGCTGCGTTTACAGTATCTCGTTTCCTCGCATTGTTTTCACGGTTCTGAATACATCCGTATCATTGACGTTAACGATACACGCACCCTTGTTCTCTCGGTAACGGTTTCCAATTCCCGTTCCGGGTAAGGAACACGCTCGGTAACGAGGATTACAGTGAGAGTAACGAACGTTATACAGACGCGATGAAAAGCGAGCAACTCGCTCGTTTCTCGATACACGTAACAACGAAAACAACCACGTCTCTCAGCCTGCCCGTTTTCTCTCGCGAAACACGTTCGACAAAAATAAACCCTGAACTCCGTTACGAACGAGAGAGAAAATATCCAGGTGACGTTTTACGTTTTTTCTTCTTGTTCCTTTTTTTGTTCATCTCATCCTGGCGTCGACACTCTCGACGTTGGCATCGGCGAGAGTCCCTTATCCGGGATCGATTCCACCCTCGACGATTTTCTACCCCCCCGTGGCGTCGACGAATATTTTCCATTCCTTTTTTCCTCGCCTTTTTTCCGACTTGTCGGTTTTACGAGAGAGTCGGTAGAATCGTTTTTGCGGTTTGCGTTCGCAAAAAAAGGACGATAGGGAAATTATTTCGAATTTTATATTCGCATAAAAATTCATTTTCAAAGAAAAAAGAACGTTCCTTGCTTTATTTTTTTTTATGCTGGTTTTGATAGAAATGTGAATTATTGAGTGACGAAATCGTTGATGAAGAGGGTTGATGATTAGTGGCTGATATGTAAAGAGAGGGGTTGGTAAGATCGCGGGTCAACCCGATGGTTCTCGGTGTGTGGCTTGTGCTAGAAGGGTTTCCCGAACGGGACCGAGGTATATGCGAACGGGGCGAAGGGGTGTTGGGAAGGGGTTCAAGTTGTCGAGAGGCCAGGCGCGGCGTGAGCGAGAGAGAGAGAGAGAGATATATGGAGTAAGAGGGAAAGGAAACGAGAAGGGATGAGGAGGGAGGGCAGAGGTAGGTGTCACGTTCGTTCAGGCGACGGATACCTGTTGGTTTCCTACCCTGAGGGTGGCCGGACGCCGGCGCCTTGGCGAGTACTGCCACCGCGACGTCACGCGGCGCCACCGGTTCTCCGTGCTACCCCCACCCAGCGACTTATCGTCACATAACCCCTACAATTTTCATCCCCCACTCTCCTTTCACCACCACCACATCTCTCCCTCATCTCGCCGATAGATCGCTTTTTTTCAAAGACCACATCTTCCTTTTTTTGGATTTTTGATTTTTTGTTTCTTTTGTTTATCAGCCAACGAACTTTTTCCCTTCGTCTTCCTCGTCGTCTATCGTCTCGCCTCCCATTATTTATCTCTCTTTTCTGCTTTCTTTTGCCACTAACCGCCCCTCGAAAACCCCCTCCCCCTCGTTCCGTTTTTTCATTCACAACTCGTCTGCAGCTTGTAGTCTCGTCATCACCTTGTCAGTGCGCACGCGACAGTGAGAGAGAGGGAGAGAGAGAGAGAGGGAGAGAGAGAGAAAGAGAGAGAGAGAGAGAGAGAGAGAGAGAGAGAGCGAGAGAGACTTTGGGGACTGGGAGCGCAAGAGGGAAAGTCTGACAGCGAGAGGTGTGACGGGGAAAGAGAGAAAGAGAGAGAGAGAGAGAGAGGGAGAGAGAGAAAACGTGCTTCGATGGTTTCGCACCAGCATCTCTCAGGAAGCGTATACTACACACGTTCGCAGCTTCCGCGACTATCTCTCGCATCGAGGCTGGGAAAACGCAAATTGGAAACGTGAGGTGAAAGGTTGACGGAAGCAACCCACCGGTTTCTATAGCGACACTACCCGTGTGATCTCTGTGGTGTGTGTGTGACTGTGGGTGTGTTTTTTTTTCCTTTTTTTTCACGTGCATGCACGACCGCCCGGTTTTTCCCGTGGTTGACCGATTTTATCAGGTCCACTCTGTAACCATACGCTGCAATAGAAGTTCGCTCCCCTCACACCTTGCCTACGAACCCCTCCCCACCCTCTTCTCTCCACCTCTTCCCTGTAACGTATGCCGAGAGTACACAATAAATACTTCCAGGCTAAACTTCACGGACATGAGTTCCCCATCGAATTACAGATGTTGACACGTTCGTGTCGTGGTTCCAGTTGTGCTACGATATACATATCTACGTTTTACGTATGGTTATGTATATGTATATATATGTGATTGATCCATGAGTTGGACAAATATAGCGCACGTACGCCCATCGATATTGCTGTGCCAGAATGAATTTTTCACATCAGCGTTGCGATCTTTGGTTGAAATGGACATACGACGGTTATTTGCATACCGAATAATCTCAGTTGAATCCAAAACTACATGTTTTCCTTAAAATATCATGTATTTTTTAATAATTTTGAGAATTATTGTTTTTTTTTTTACAAATTTTCGAAAAATTACAGCTCGAATGTTTGACGTTTGTTTCAGGTGTAATTTGATTTTTTGTAAAATGAGTGAGACGAAAAAACATTGTTAATGACATTAAGATGAAGAAAATAAACAACGACAAAATGGCTTTTCAATAATTTTGAAAATTATTGTTTTTTTTTCAAATATTGTAAAATTACAGCTCGACTGTTTGATGTTTGGTCCGTGTACAATTTAATTATTTTTATAGAACGACTGTAAGTGACGAAACAAAATTATTAACGAAATTAAGATGAAAACAAAATAAGCAACGAGAATTAATTTTCGAGCCCGAAGAAAAAGAATATAATTTTGTATTATTCGTCTCTCGGGACGAATTGCATCGCCTCAAACTTTTTAATAATTTCAAAAATTACTTGTTTTTTTACAAATTTTGTAATATTACACCTCAACTGTTTGACATTTGTACCATGTAAAATTGAATTTTTTATAAAACGACTGAAACTAACGAAACAAAATTATTAACGAAATTAAGCCAAAAGAAAAATAAACAAGAATAGTTTATTTTGGAGCTCGTACAAAAAGAACGTAATTTTGTATTATTGGTCCCCCGGGGCGAATTGCATCGCCTAAGACGAATTCTCCCAAGGGCTGACAAATGTGAAATTTTCTAAGAGAAAAGAACAAAAAAAAATGATTCACACCGTGATTTGTTGCTATGTCACGTGACCCCTTTTTTTCTCTCCTCGCACACGTCGGGTCGTACATTTCGGCTGTTTGCCCTAGCTCGGCTCGACGACCGGTAAGACCGCTTCTGTACTCTTTCTAGAAACTATACATATGTATATCTATATATATATACATATATAAGTTCATACATATATAAGTACCACACCACACCAGGAACGAGCTATAACTGTGAACTGCCTGAACTGGATCTCTCGCGGCGAGAAACGCCGTAGTAAGGCACTACCGCCGCTCGTACACTACGCTTGCTCTTTTATCTTTCCCGGGGGAAAGATAAATATGGAGATTCGTGGCGATGTTCTCCCTCTCTTACTCCCACCCTTACGTATATTCGCCGGCCAGCAGTTTTCTTCGTAACGGCGAGAGAGAGAGAGAGAGAGAGAGAGAGAGAGAGAGAGAGAGAGAGAGAGAGAGAGAGAGAAAAAAAAGGCCGACGAAAGTAAGAAAAAGATGTGTGGGTGAGAGTAGCGAGGAGGCAGGGGAGAGAGAGAGAGAGAGAGAGAGAGAGAGAGAGAGAGAGAGAGAGAGAGAGAGAGAGAGAGAGAGAGAGAGAGAGAGAGAGATAAGAAAGAGTGGGCGAGGGAAAAGAAAACTTGCGAATGTCGGTAGGGAGAATATTGGAACGGTGTGTGTTGCGGAAGGAAAACGCACTTCCGCCACCGTCGCGGAGAGGGTATCAATTTTCCAATATACACTCTTCACCTTCCTGTCTTCGCAGTGCGTCACCTTTGCGCCTCTATCCTTTCATCTTTTTTCCACCATTCCCGCATTCTCCTTTCTCCTCTTTCCTATTACTTCTGCCAACTCGCTCCCTGTTTCTTCTTCTCTTTATTTGATTTTTTCCCCTCGTTTTTTTGTGTTTCTTTTTTTCACATAAGGGAATAAAAAATGTATGAATATTCTGTATTTTTCTTATTTTTTTTCTCTTTTCTTCAATATATTCTTTTTTTTACTGAAAACGATGAATTTTTGTGAGAATTTCATGCCGACTTTTCAATAATGATTGTTGAATAAACGAAATCCAATCCAGATTTATGGAAAATAACACCTGGAGTTGCTTCGACTTCCTAAAAATACGTTTTTCTCATATTTTATCAATAATAAAAAAAACAACAATAACAAACGTTAATCAACCCTCAATATCACTTCCAAGAAAATCTGTACATATAAAACGAATTACAGTTGCCCCTTAGTAATGATAATCATTATCTCTCGTTATTAATTACAAGTCGATATTAACGATTCAACCATAATTAATATTATTAACTAGTTTTCCATGTCCCGCCCATTGTAACGATGGATCGATTTTTGATTGAGGCAAATATTGATTGAGGGGAGAGAAAACGAGACAGAGAGAGAGAGAGGAAGAGAACGAGAGACAGAGAAAGAGATCGAGTCGGTGAGTACGATTGAACGATACGGTGCATTAAGAATATTGCAGCGAGGGGCAGGATGAGGATCGCGTGGTGACCGGACATATCACATATATATATGTGTACGTGTATGCTTCGTGTCCGTTATAACCGCGGCGTTGGAAGCCACACTATATACAGGGAGTCATTCGCGCTCTCTGGCGTCCCTTTTTCTTTCCATTCGTTGGAGCACGATCGGTCGCATTAGGCCATTATCTCAATCTACACTAGTCCAGGGGGCAAATAACAGGCTGCACAAAGCCGGAGTTAGAGAAAATGAGAGTGTGGCGAACCCGAAGGACTCGTAGATACACACACACACACACATATATGGGGCATTCCGCGCTAAATGCCCGCCAACAAATTAATATTTATTTTCAACACGGATAAGTAAAATATTGAAATTGAAAAATAAAAAGATATAGATCGCATGGGTATCTCATTATTTACGTAGGCTTAAAGGTTGTGCAATAAATAACAGTTTTTTGCAAAAACCTTTCAAAAAATTCCATCAATACGTGTTTTTTGTAAATCAGGAATTTATATTTAGAACTTGAAATTCTTATAGAAATAAGGTTTGAAAATATATAGATCGATATTTTTTTTTTATCAAAAGTATGATTGAAAAGAAGAATTAAAAAAAAAACGTCCAATTTGGCCAATTTTTCGCAAAGTTGTGGATGTTTAAAAAAAAGTAACGTAATTTTTGAAAAATCGATATTTTGAAAACGGAACGAGAAAAAAAATTGGAAAAAATTGTGGAGGCCTCTTTTAACCAATACTAACATAGAATATAATAAATTTTCGAAAAAATTGGAGATGCAAAAGTTAAATGGCGTCCGGTTTGGCGTGGAATGCCCCATATACATTCGAAATGTGCGTACGTTACATATATATGTATAAATACATACACGTATGACTATATGTCTATCAGTCGTGGTTTGGTCGTCGCTTTATCCATTTTCCATTCAAATCGAACGACGATACATCACACGGCTCGATGGGATATCGTCGCATTCGACTAATTAGAGAAATTAACGAGATTTTTTTTTAATAAAATCATTATCATAATTGTTTCATTATTCCACTATTTACGACATGATAATAACTAAACAAACATTCCTCGATAATTAACGAATTCCCGATTTTACAACAATTTATTTCCATCCGTTAAAAAATATTTAAAATCCTCGAGAGAGCTTAACAAATTTCTCAAATCCGCTTATATTTTTTAAAATTCAGATTTCTGCAATTTTACGTATTTTTTTTTAACATTGACGTAAAGATTAATAAATCCATTGATTTACCGTATACAAATTTTACAAATTTCACTGTACAATTAATTAAGCTATTTATTAAAATATTATTTGTTCCAAATGTGAAATTTTGTTTAGACTCGTCGTGCTTCATATTTGAATAACGCGTATGCGTTTATGCGATTGAACAACAATTTTAATGCGATCGAAGAAAATTATTTCTTCCGTAAATAGCGCACGTTACAATTGGGGCAATCGCATTAATTTTACATCAAACCAATTTTATACGATTCTCAATAAACTTTGATTATAACCATATAATTCCCGTAATTTTTTCATATTTATGTATTTATATTTATTGTTATTTGTGTATTTTTAATATATTTGTGTATAAACATACATTGAAACGTGGGAGGAAGAGGGGGAGGGGGGAGGCCGGCGTGAGTACAGCGGGGCGAAGAGGTCGTCAGGCGCGCATGCGCCCGACGGATCGATGCTCTCCCCGCTCCGTCCGCAAGTTCTATAAAGCTCTCGCTCACAGGGGGGTGCGCGACAGTTTCGCGATAGCACTTGTAACATGCGCCGCGTTCCGAGTCTCCGGTACCTCGTGACCGTTACGACCGAAACTTACGAGATCGAACGTCATAATCTTAATTGCAATATCGTCCTCGTGTCAAATTGCAAAGATCGTCGTTCTCGAATTTATCAAAATCGCGAACATAACGAACTGATCCCCGTCCCGTTTTCCGCGACGTTGGTTCGTCACGTCGGGAAAAAAAGTTCGTTATCGTCGAAAAATCGCGATAAGAAATTGTCCAAAATCTTCCAGATCGGAAAGAGAGCCTCGTCGCGAAATTGTGCAACGACGAGACGAGGAACGGTGAAAATTTCACCACGATAAAGGAACAAAACGTTTGATCCAAGTAGCGAAGATCAACGCTACGGTCAGACATCGAATGGATTTCATCCCCGTACGAATCTAAGAAAATTACTTCCAAGATGACGTTTAATCGCTGATCGACCAAAATAAATTAACAAAAAAAAAGGGAAATCATTGATTAAGAAAATTTCGATTAAATACGAATCGAAAAGTTTCCTCGGTTTATTATCGATTCGAGGAAAATTTCATGCCCGTAGGGTGGACAACGGGTTAATCGAGGATAATTGAAGATCACACGGAGCTTCGTGCATTTTGCACGAGTGGAGAGTTTATAGTCGCGGGACAATCGAGTCTAGAACAGTTTCATACATTACCTTATATATATATTTATATCTATATATATATACAGCCAACTATATATATATCATATATGTACGAACTAGTAGAGAAAGCAGATTCGAGGCTGTTTAAACTTTGGAAAATCAACGTTCTACCCACCGAGCACGGTCGCCCACCAATGTAATAGAGAGAACATATATATATGAATATATATATATATATACATATATATCTATATATCTATCTATCTATAAAATATACGTAGAAAAGGGATTCAGTGAACGAGGAGGAATTGTGCGCGGATAGCCAAGAGAGCGATATCGAGTCTCTCCACTATTATCACGAAGAAGAACCCCATAGGGGCTTTAAACTCGCAGCTTCGGAGGGAAAGTGTAATAATTTGTGAATTACGATTCGCCAACAGGGCGAATTGTTTATATCGTGAAGTGTGTTTTTAATCTAGCGAAGCTCGAATTGTATCGTTGGTATTAAATCTTAATTATAAAATCCTTGATAGGGATTAATCGTGATAAATATATGTCGATATTTTGAGAAATTCTGTCGTTTGATAAGTGTGAGTTTGTTTGTTTTGTTTTTGTTTCATTGAGATTTGTTCGTATTTGAGAAAAGGGATTGAAATAAAACGTGAAAATTTTGTTGATTCAAGAGATTAATTATTTAGTTATCGTTCGTGGGAATTTGTGGGATCTCTTTCGGGAACGGTGGATGATTTTTCGTTCGTTTGGTTTAATCGCTTGGTCGTTTCTCGTGTACCTCAGTGTTGTACGGGGTCGCGCGACGACCGTGAAGACGACGGGGCGCCGAAGAAATCGCTGTTGTTCGTCGGACGTTGTCGTTGTCACAGCCAACACCACATACGTCGACCACCGACCGGCTAGAAAAAGAAGAGAGAATCTTGTAGCTAGAAGGGATTTCGCTAACGTGCAACAAGTCAAGAATCTAAGGACGACGGTTCTCGCGAAGCCGAGGCAGCAATGTGACATGGATATCCTCGCTCTAGCTTGCGCGATTGTAGCCGCTGCTCTTTATTACAATACACTCAACGCTGGATTCGTCTACGATGATCGGTGAGTCCGATTATACGAATTGTTTTTTTTTTTTGATTATGAGACGATCCTCATGATAAGTCGATAATTGACCCCAAGGATTTTGGGATTAATTAATCATCAAGGATAAGCGACAAATAACAATTTTTTATTATTCGAATTTTTGTTTTTAATTGAAAATATTTCTTACAGTTTCAAATTTTTTAAACTTTTGAAATATTATTTTTTATTACGACGACTCGCTACTATTTGTGTACGATGAAGTACGAGAATGTGCAGGATATATCTGCGATGACATAAATTTCATAATTAATATCGAATAATTTGAAAGAATTCTCGACAAATGAAAGTTTAACGATGACAATACGAGACGATCCTCGTGATAACTCCATAATTGACGACAAGGATTTTGGGATTAATTAATCATCGAGGATAAGCGAAAAATAACGATTTTTTATTATATGAATTTTTGTTTTTAATTGAAAATATTTCTTACAGTTTCAAATTTTAAAAACTTTGGAAATATTATTTTTTATTACGACGACTCGCTACTATTTTTGTACGACGAAGGACGAAAACGTGCAGGGTGTATTTGCGATGACATAAATTTCATAATTAATATCGAATAATTTGAAAGAATTCTTGATAAATGAAAATTTAACGATGACATTTTCTTTTATCGTGGTAAAAGCTTTTGGTAGATTTTTATCGAACTTCCCGTACGATTGTTTAAAAGGCCTTTAGCAGCTGATACCGCATGGGACAATTTTCTCTGCGAAGCTAAAAGCTAAAAGCTCTGTAGCTCACAATCTCGTCGGGTCATCGTGTTATATTTTATTAGCGAGACTGCCTTGCTGATATTCGTACTGCGGTGCACGGCACTTCGCACTTTTCCATAGCGCGACTGTCCACGTGTTCTCTTTGTTTTTTTTTATCGTCCTTGTACGAACGATTTGGATCAATTTTTTTCTTCTACATGACCGACCGACGACAGAACGTTATCTTTACCAAGGATCGGAAATTTCGAGCGAGGGTAATAACATACATATAGTTCATTAGACATAGACGAACGTTCCATTATCGGGACGATAGTCACGGAAAGAAAGGATGAAGGATCAGTCTCCATTCCCGAACAAAAGTCTATTTTCATTTTTTAACTCTTAGCAATTTGCTGAAGTTAAAAAATTGGAAAAAATTGTATGTCAGAAAAATGAATATAATTTTTGCGATATTTATTTTGTTATAATTATCGATACTGGGAACAAAAGGGTGAATGATCAGGACTTCTGTGCGAACAAAAATCTATTTTTCTTCTTTATCTCTTAACAATTTGCTGAAGTTAAAAAAACAAATAAATTTATGTCAAAAAAATGAATACAATTTTTGTGATTTTCACTTTTTTTATAATTATCGATACTCGGAACAAAAGGGTGAAGGGTCAGGCCTTATATCCCAACAAAAGTCTATTTTCATTTTTCAACTGTTAGCAATTTGCTGAAGGTAAAAAATTAGAAAAAATTGTATGCCAGAAAAATGAATAAAATTTTTGCGATTTACATTTTGTTATAATTATCGATACTCGGAACAAAAGGGTGAAGGATCAGGCCTTATATCCGAACAAAAGTCTATTTTCTTTCTTTATCTCTTAACAATTTGCTGAAGTTAAAAAAACAGAAATAATTTTATGTCAAAAAAATGAATAAAATTTTTGTGATTTTCACTTTTTTATAATTATCGATACTCGGAACAAAAGGGTGAAGGATCAGACCTTATATCCGAACAAAAGTCTATTTCCCTTCTTTATCTCTTAACAATTTACTGAAGTTGAAAAATCAGAAATAATTGTATGTCAAAAAAATGAATAAAATTTTTGTGATTTTCACTTTTTTATAATTATCGATACTCGGAACAAAAGGGTGAAGGATCAGGCCTTATATCCGAACAAAAGTCTATTTTCATTTTTTAACTGTTAGCAATTTGCTGAAATTTTTCAAAAGTCAGAAAAAATTGTATGTCAAAAAAATGAACAAAATTTTCGCAATATTCACTTTCTTATAATTATCGATACTAAGGTCAGATGGATTTCGTACGAAACCTATCGGTATCGCGTTGTATCATATTTCATTCGAATAACCATGAATCGTCTCACACTCGCGAATGAACGAAGATTCGAGGCGTTTTAAACTCACGGTAAATTACGTTTAATGAACCGGGCGTGGCGCAAACGCTCGTTTCGATCACGTCAGAACAGTTTTCCTATTGAGTCATCAATCGATGTAATTAATAGCTTGAAAGCTCCATTGATCGTTTCGAGCACGTATAAACCATAATCTCACAAAGGATGCAAGGTTGTACCTGTTGGTTTGAACACACGATGCCCATGATTGACCCGTCACTCTCTCGTTCATTTTCTCATTACAATTTCAATGAAAAAACCATTATACATCAACAAAAAATATCAATAAATTATTAACAATCGATAATTAATTCCATTGACATTATCACCCCCCACTTAACAAAACAAAAACAAAATTATAAATCCACAAAAAATGAAAATAAATTATTAACAATCGATCATAAATTCCATTGAAATTATTACCTCCCAAATAACAAAACAAAAAACAAAATCGTCGAATCGTGTAAAAATATTTATTTTTCAATTCAAACTCTACTTATCGTCTATTCTCGTAAGCAAACTACGAATTTTAAAAGAACTTTCAATAACCATAATTATCCCATTTGCCTTCCCCACCAAATGTCCTCGTGTATGTGTATACGTGTATAATTATATATCGTAGTAAAACATCGCGTGCCACGAGTTTGACGAGGGTGCGTCGTATTTTCCCCTATTAGGATCATCGACGATTATATAGATCGTTGTATAGTTATATGGCAACGTAGTCTATAGAATTCAGTCTAGCCACAGTTTGAAAATACCTTGTTTGACCAACAAGTAGTCAAGTTATAACTCGAAGGTCATTCAGGTACAAGACTGCTGTATTTACGGTAATATATACATATATTTTCTCTACACTGACGTAAATGCAATATGTAGATATATATACGAAAAAACGATAAAACCGAAGATGCCGAATTAGTGGTTGAGAGGATCTGAATAATTATCCTTTTCACGCCCGATAGAACGCTGCACGTGGTTCTCATAAATTATGCACCCGGTGAGAGTTAAGGGTAGAAGCCACACGACGTTCTTCCTCTGTTTCTCCTCTTTCATCTTCTCGCTCTCTCTCTCACTCTCTCACATTCTCTCTTTTTCTCTCTTTCTTTATATACACTACGGTGGACCACCCAACCACTTAAAGTTTCAGTATAGTCTTTCTTGTACGCAGTTTCACTGGAAAGGGTGGGAGGGTTGGGGTGGTGGGGGTGAAGAGAGAGGAAGGGGTGAATGCACCGAGCTACCGTACGGAATTGTTGCAAGTTTACTACAAGCTCCCAAAGCTCTGCGTATAATTTTCGTTTTCAACCCCCTCCACCACTGCCACTCCAGCCCATCGTGGAACCGGCGATAATGCTTGTACGTGCCATCTCGACGCTTCGCGCGAGCGTGACGTTATGCTACCCTGTCGTTGAATTTCGAACGTTAAAGAGAAAGAAAGACCGGATGAGTTTTATAACCCTGTGTAACAACGTCATCGTCGCGGCATGCAAAGTCTTGGATGCGGGCGGTAGGTTTTTCTTTTAAGGGTGGTCCATTTTTTTTTCCTGCATTTTTTTTGCTCCGAGGATGGGTGAATATCTTTTTAGCTTGGGAGGAGAATTGTCGGTCCTGTTTTCAACAATATTGTGACGCGAATATGAGTTTATTAAATTATTCGTTACTTATTTTTATTGAATTATTTGTTTTTGAATTGTTTCGTGGAAAAAAATTTATTGGGAAAAATATGAAAATGAATTATGATTTTTAGTTTGTGATTTTGATTCGTTGTCTTTTGAAGTATGATTCTTCTATTTTCAATAATATTTTCACACGAATACAAGTTTATAAAATTATTCGTAACTTATTTTGATTGAATTATTTATTTTTAAATTGTTTCATGTAAAAAAATTAATATTGGGAAAAATATGAAAATGAATTATGTTTTTCAATTTGTGATTTTGATTCGTTATGTTTCGAATTATGATTCTCGGATTTTCAACAATATTTTCACGCGAATATAAGTTTATTAAAATTATGTGTTACTTATTTTTATTGAATTATTTATTTCAAAATTGTTTCGTGTAAAAAAATTAATATCGTGAAAAATATGAAAATGAATTATGATTTTTAGTTTGTGATTTTGATACGTTGTGTTTCGAATTATGATTCTCCTATTTTAAATAATATTTTCACACAAACATAAGTTTATAAAATTATTCATAACTTATTTTTATTGAATTATTTATTTCAAAATTGTCTCGTGGAAAAAAATTAATATCGTGAAAAATATGAAAAAGAATTATGATTTTTAGTTTTTGATATTTGATTCGTTGCGTCTCGAATTGTGATTCTTCTATTTTCAATAATATTTTCACACGAATACAAGTTTATAAAATTATTCGTTACTTATTTTTATTGAATTATTTGTTTACAAATTGTTTCGTGTAAAAATATGAAAGAGAATAATGATTTTTCGTTTGTGACGAAAATCATGAACCCTGGTAATTATCATTATCGAAACTGTGTTATGCACAAAAGTTCACCCTGTTTTATCGCCCGGAGATCGTGAAAGACGATATCACAAGTTGACCCCCCCGAGTGATGTTCACGAAACCGCGAACATGTCAAAATTTTAGACCCCCCCGTGGTAAGTCTAGTTTGCTTCTGACAGTTGTCCTAGTCCTTCTCACAACTACCCAACTTCTTAAACTCCTTGACTTCATGACTCTTGCCCATTTCTGACTGTACCGTATTCGGGTCAACGTCCTTCGTGTCTTGAACTTTACAAATTATGTTTCCACCCAGGCGTTAGTAGACCGAGAATAATTATTATTCCAGTTCCTTCGTCTTCGTCCATCCTGGTGGATATCGCCGGTTAGGAACTCCCAACGAACGAAATATTTACTTGGTAACAATACAATTTCACATATACGTATATATATATATATACAATATGAGATATGAGATATCGTATCGCGTGTCTACATATATTTTCACCTACCTAAAATATGATCTCGGCAATAATATTGTTTGAGAAACAATACGTAGTTTATGGACTCTAATACTAGGTGGAGTATATTGGCCGGATGCAAAGGGAGATCCAGAGAGAGAGAGAGAGAGAAAGAGAGAGAGAGAGAGAGAGAGAAAGAGAGAGAGAGAGAGAGAGAGAGAGTTGAAATCCCGCGGGAACGTAGACGACCGCTAGTAGTAAATGGTACCGGGGTTAACTGCAGCTCTCTGTACGTATACAGAGATATCGGGTTACCGTTAGTTCGATATACGTGTACGTATCGATGCGACATCTCGCGAAACGAGAACGTATACGATCTAAGTTAAACGCGAGTGTCCAACTGACTAGGCAAATATAAGCTTTCACCCTCGAACAACCCCCGACGATAGCGTGGTACTCGTCTTAATCCAAAGATCCGAAGCTGCGGAGTCCACGATTTCGAAGCCTGTGGTAATTGGGTATTCCCTTGATCTTGGATAGGATTATATTTCGACTAATACTCTCTCGCGCTGTCGCCTCGTTTCGACGGTAAAGCAATATCGTTGATGACAATCTCCGACGATTTGTTTCGGTCCGATGTCCTCAAACGTCTGGAGTTATGACTTGGGCACTCCCTCGAGGGACGAACCGATAGCTTTGGGGTAAATTGGAGCTTTCGCGAATCCTCGCGATTCTGACAATCCTCCGAATTATCGATGGATTTTATCGCAATTCTCGCCCATTGTGCTTCATTCGGTTTTTCATTTATAGTACGTCAAATTTTTCATGTCTCGAAGTCGGGTCGGAGTGTTTTATTATTATTATTATTATTATCTATATATATCGTTTAATTATATTCGTCGCATTGTTTTGTTCCTGGAAGACAAAAGAAGATTTTCTTTTTTTGTTTCGTTCTGTGAGAAAAATGTAAGCATGATCGAACTTTGGGAAAATGAAGAATCACACCTCGAGCGTTTTGTTTACGGAACTGTATTAACCTTTTGAAGAACGGTGGTAATCCACGTTTTCCTTCAATTTTTTTGAATTTTTCAAATTTATTTATTTACTTTTTAACGTATTTAGATTTGATTTTTTGGAGTTTTAGTTACTTTAGTGATGAAAGAATATAAAAATACAGTGTAATTGGCATCATTGCTTATAAGATTTATACATATATAAAGAAAAAGAAAGGACGTTTTTTTTTCAAAAAAATTCATTTGTTAAGAACATATGCAAGGAAATAACTTGAAATTTAATGAGAGTGAATTTTTGAGATCACTGATTATGCATCCGATGTCCCACTTTACAACTTCAATTTTTTTTTTAATCTTTCCAATTTATTTACTTTTTAACGTATTCAGATCCGGTTTTTTGAACTTTTAGTTACTTTAGTAATGAAAAAAACATAAAATAACAGTGTAATTGGCATAATTGCTTATAATACAACATTTATAAATATATAAATTTAAAAAAATGACGTTTTTTTTCGAAAAAATTCATTTGTTAAGAACCTATCTAAGGAAATAACTTGAAATTTAATGGGAATGGATGAGAATGTCCGATTTTTTAAATTCAAGATGGCGGATTAAGATGGTTAATATTAATACGAAGAATTATCTGTCAATGTCGGCCATATTGGTGCCCGCCATTTTGAATTACGTCAATCTCACATTCTTTTTTTAATCAATGACCCGGAAAACTCCGGAGTGAGAATTTTCACGATCGTACGTTCATTTAAAAAATGTATGCTTTAAAATCGTTAATCGGATTATTTTTCTTTCGCGAATAAATTTGCGAAATTTTACGTTCGTTTGTGCAATTAATCGTAACGTCGCCTTTTATAAAAATAGTTGTCGTTATTATTTGGAATTATAGCCAGGGTCATTAGCGCGGTGGTTTTATGGGTAGTCGAATTAGTAGGAAAAACTTTTTCAGTATGTAAGACCTTGGTAGAGACGGAGTAGGGGTTGATAGTAAACTGGGTCGAAACAGTGAATAGCTGTACGACGAGAGAACTTATCCATTCGTGCACGTTCCAGGCCCCTTTAATGAGTCTCTATACCGTCGGCGAGTACATCAAGCATCTGAAAAACTTACCACGGAAAAATCTCCTTATCGGTACATTTGTCGAGTCCTCTTTCGTTACCGTCCTTTTAAACCCTCTCGTTGCACGTCTCTCTCTCTCTCTCTCTCTCTCTCTCTCTCTCTCTCTCTCTCTCTTTCTCTCGCCCCTTTTCAGATTTAGCCACGACACACGTCAAGTGTTCCTTTCATTACACCGATGTTTATTCTCGGTCTTATTAAATTCACGCCTCATTAGCATCCCCACTTTAATCATCGTCCTTCGCGCGACGAAGTTTTCAACATCCCGAAGTAATAACAAAATTATTCCAAGATTCATCTTTCGATCATTATTCTGGTCAAGTGCTTGATGTCAATAAGGTTTAAATATCGAATAGTTATTACCTTCTATATTTAGGTATTGGAACAGTAGGGAATAATAATCATTGGAAGAATGGGTTACTAATAACTGATATTTACAATATTAAAATGGAACCGCTTGCATCATCGATATTTTAGATATTTATATACAGGGTGAATTTGGTAAGGTGTAACAGACTTTAGTCTAAGGTAGATGGGATCATTACAAACAAAAGTTGTAAATATACATTGGGGATATTTTTAATAGTTCACGAGATATAAACTTTTACAGTTGGACCAATAAGAGCGCGCCGAGAAGCTTTGGAGCCGCCTACTCCCGTCCTAGCCGTAGAGATAGGACAGTATAGGGCGTTACATTTGGGGTTGTAAAATTCAGAGCAGTCAATTTGATTTATTATACTATTACGCAGTCATTTTTATTTCTCGAGCATTGGCTGCTAGGGCGCGAGGAGTGGGCGGTTTCAACGCTTCTCGGTGTGCTCGGCAAAATTCAGAGCAGTCAATGGCCGAGAAATAAAAATGACTGCGTAATAATATAACAAATAAAATTGACTGCTCTGAATTTTGCAACCCCTAAATGTAACGCCCTACACTGTGCCATCTCTATACGGCTAGGGCGGGAGTGGGCGGCTCCAACGCTTCTCGGCGCGCTCTGATTGGACCAACTTTAAAAATGTATATCTCGCAAACTATTAAAAATATCCCTAATGTATATTTGCACTTTTTGTTGGTAATGATCCCATCTACCTTGGAATAAAGTCTGTTACACCTTATGAAATTCACCCTGTATATAAAGATATCGAACAATTACAATATAATAATAATTATAAATATATATATATATTATATATTATACATTCCTGAAGGGGTTGAACAGGAAGCTGACGCAGCAACTTCTGGGTCTCGACAGAAGGGCTCTGAGAGTAGCAGTGGGACTATATACAGGGCACTACAGACTTAGGAAGCATCGGAACCTCTTCGGTAAAAGCGAGGAGGCAACATGTAGGAAGGTGTGGGGAGGAGGAAGACTCCTCCCTCCACATAATTCGCCGATGTCCGGCGCTCACTGCGAGCCGGACGCTGTGCCTGGGGCAACCTGTGATGGATCCCAAGGAGTTAAACGCACTCCCACTATCCCGAAGGCTCTAGTCCGATTTGCAAGGTAGACGGGGCTGCTGGGGCGAGAGGGAGCACAATGGGACTATGGCTTCAGTGCACTAGGTGGGAGCCTAGGTACCACCCTCCCGGCTTAATAATAATAACAATAATATATATATATAATACCACAGAGAATGAAGTTTCGCGCATGCGCCCTATAGGAACGTAACCAGATGTCCTAAGCCCGCATAATTAATTGAATATTATACGTTCGACCATACTCGTGGATTCGAAATATTAAAAATTGTCCTTTTTCGTTACGTATTTTTAAAGGGGATATCGATTATTAAAATTTTGCTTGATATTGGAAACTCGTAGGTATGTTCATTTTTATGAGAATTATAGTTTAACGAGAGGGAGAAATGTGGCTGGAGTTAACGACAGAGAGAGAAAAAAAATGATTATTCCCTTCTGGCAAAATTTTATTTTTCGTATATATATGTATATATTTATGTGCAGAGCTGTGCGCCATTAGGGTACCTGCTTCGCGTACGAGGGGCTATTACTTGAATAAGCCACGGTCAATACACCCCGTGGGTGACCTTAATAACGTCCGACCTTTATTAACCCAATACCAGCTGTATCGCGTATGACGCGAAAGTAAGCTTCACGAGTTCGATTCACGAATATAAGAAACTACGCGAAATTAAATTGCAACTGTTCGACGAAAAAAAATCTTTGCTTTCGTATATCTCGAGAATTTGTTTTAAAAACCATAAAATATTAAAAGTTTGAACGATAAACTAATTATTCTTGTACACAGAAGTAAAAAATTCAGATTTTGATAATGAGAAAAAATACTTTTTTTATTAAATTTTGCATCATACTTTAGATTACTCATTATTTACTTTATCCTTTTCGTTATCGTCGTTTCATCAAGTTTCTTTTTGACATTTTCTTTTAACGATTCGACCCAGCTGCAGAGACACAAATTTGTGTTGACCGAGTTAAACGCGCCGAGAATTTATCAAGAATATCACAATGTTATCGCGTTGTGGAAAATGTTAAATTTCAATTTACGTCGGTTCTCAGAGAGAGAATTCCGTAACGCGAGTGAGAGAAGGACGAATGAACATATCGCGGAGCTGTAAGAGCGATGTGCAAACACAGCGGGAATATTTCTCGTGCGTGAGTAATGGGAAAACCACGAAGCATGATGATTGCCCGCGTGTAATATCACAAGGACGTACATTCCCGGAAATAGGATGAAAGCCAAAATCTCCGGCCGACCATATTTGGGCGGTCGCTAATTATCACGGTACGATTCCCCCCTCCCCTTTTCATACTACCTCTCTCTCTCTCTCTCTCTCTCTCTCTCTCTCTCTCTCTCTCTCTCTCTCTGTATCGCGTGTTCTTCAATTCTCTCATTTTTATTCTCCCGAAGAGCGATAGCCATTCATTATAAATTATTTCCATCAGCACTTTGAGTCAATGAAATAATTATGTCGCGGTACATAAAAACGTTCATTAACGAATTACAGTTCGATACGTTTTAGCCGCAGGTAATAATTAATGTTTCCATTACTCGGGTAATTGTTCGTCGAGCTTAATGAAGCACGTACCTTGAACAAAAAAAAAAAAAAAAAAAACCGCGACCCCAGGGATACGTAAATTATTGAAACACCTCCTCGCCACTTGTTTCCTCACACGCGAGGCTTTTTTCGTTCAACATTCGCGAGGTTTTACTGAATTAAAAAAAATGAAATTTTATTACTTTCGAGATGAAATACGCGAGTGGATAAAACTTGAAATTATTTATCGGGTGATATTTCGTGTTGAAAAAACTAGAAACTCTTTGAATGACGTAAATATATTGGAACAGCTACGATAATAAATATATATATATACCTATATATATAGCGATGAAAATGTCAATAGGATTAGGGTGTTGAATATCAAAGGAAGTGAGCTGGAAACGAGGAGGGAGCGCGATTCACAAGCCTCTTACGTAATAGTCTTCCTACGATGATATAACGAGGGAGGATGAAGTTTCGTTCGGACCTTCCATTAATACCTTTTCCCATCGTTAATACGGATTACACGGTCATTCGTAAAGAAACACCCTCCCGGAATTAACAATAATGAGAAACAAAATAAAAACATTTCATTAATTTCTTGCCTCTGCTCATCGTATATTCTCAAATATCACGTTTTCCAACCTTTCGTTCGGTGATAACAATTTATATTCTTGTTTATACACGACTGGGAGAAAGACGTTTTGTGAACTTTATCGCGACAATGACGCGGTCTATGTTCTCACGACATTTTTTTCCTCTCTCTCCATCCGACGCCTCCCGTACGAGAGCCACAGAAAAATCACGTTGAAAATTGTCTTGGCCCACAGGGTTTACCGGAGTCAAAGTGATACGAAAGTGTGCGGACTTAACAACGAACGTTTCTCGCGAGTTTACCCCGTCAGGATTGTGGCTAGCTGCTTTTTCTCTATAACATTTTTCCTTCTCGCTATATAATATATCTACATACATATATATATCTATATATATATATATATATATGGCTTGATAAACACATAACAGCGAGTACGGGTCGTCGGAGATGCCGCAGAAAAACTCATACGATATGTATAAATAGGCGGTATTTCAGCAAGCACCGCGTCGACTACAATGCCTCGGAAAAGAATACGCGACATATTTATTTGCATAGTTTATGTCAGCGGTGAGGTTGCGTCGGTGGTTCCACGCTTGGTGGTTAACGGGTGGGTCGGTCCGGGAGTAGGGACGAGGGGGGGAGCTAGAGTTGACTCTAACAAGACTACAGGAGCATGCGACAGTCCTATAAGTGAGCGAGAGAGAGAGAGAGAGAGAGAGAGAGAGAGGGTGAGAGACTAAGGGAGAGAGAGAGAGAGAGGGTGAGAGAACGAGGGAGGAAAGGGGTTAGGAAAATCGGAGGTCCCGAGGCTGCACCCGAGGAAAGAAGAAGACTGTGAGACGCGGCTTTGTGTGCGAACAAGCGAGATGAGGGTAGATGGGGCTGTTGGGAAAATGGCACCGACAGACTATACGTGTATATGTGTACGTGTAGGTATATATATATATATATATATTCTAGAAGAAAAAGAGAGACAGTGAATGTAGAGATGGCGTAGCCCAGAGAGGGATGAGAATAGCACTGCGGTAGACCAAAAGTTCGTTCTTGTTCCTTTTCTTTGTATCCTCTCCACCCTTTCTAGCCTTGTAAACGAGCAGCCATGCGCTACGCCAAGACGGACAAAACTTATTCCCTCTAGCAAGTTCTCTTGGTACGCGTTCACTGAGAAGCTGTGCACTGCACCCTTCCCATCCTTATACCATCCACCCCTTACTCTTCTCGAGCTCGTGGTTCTCCCCACTTCCACCGCAGTTTCTCCTACCGTTTCAGCTTCACGTTGATGTCCTCGATTATTCAGATCCGTACAGCTCCTCTGTCTCTCTCTCTCTCTCTATCTCTCTCTTCCTGTCTGTTTCTAACGCACACACTCTCTCTTCCGGTTTCTCTCTCACCCTCGCCCTTCCTATCTGTTCACTCACGCTCTCTTATCCCGTAGCATATGGTCCAGATACACGCTGGAACGATCTGCATGTTTAACTTGACTACTGACGCGCACTGCACACTCCGCATGGGCATACCGGCCGCGTTATTCCCACTGTATTTCTCCGGATTGCTCTCGCTTTCTCTCTATCTTTATCTCAGTTGCCTCTTACTACGAGATATTTATGAAACCTCTCTCTCTCTCTTCTTTGCTCGAAGTGCGAAACGCCCGAGTGAGTAATTCTCACGCTCGTTTATTTTTTATACACTTTTTTTTGTCGACCCCGTCGACGAGAAGCGAAAGGTTTACGTATTCATTTCTTTTTGTCAAGCTTCGAGTTACCTTTGCATAGCTGAGATTGCACGTTTTCGAATGGAAAATCGAAGGAAGTAATTCCGGTTTTTGTTTTCGCTCGACGATCGGAGATTGTTAAATATTTAATGAACGTTTTGTACGATTAAAAATTATTATCTCGTGATAATATAAATTATTCTTGTTCCTGCGAGTTGGAAAATTGAACGTGCATCGTGGAAACGTAAATTTTAAAATAGACATTTTTAAATAACTTTTGGAATCTTTTTTAAATAGTGATGAGATTTTATGTTGCATTAACGAGAACTAATTCCATTTTTTGTTTTCGCTCGACGATCGGAGATTGTTAAATATTTAATGAACGTTTTGTACGATTAAAAATTATTATCTCGTGATAATGTTAATTATTCTTGTTCCTGCGATTTGGGAAATTGAACGTGCATCGTGGAAACGTAAATTTAAAAATAAACATTTTTAAATAAATTTTTAATATTTTTTAAATAGTCATTGGATTTTATGTTGCATTGATGAGGAATAATATCGTTTAATTATCCACCGTGCCTTATCATTTAATTACTCCTAAAAGTCATCATAATTTGCAATTTCAGTTTTTACAATATTTAATTTAAACTCGTAATATTTTATCGAATAATTTACGTTCGATCGTTCATTCAGCAGGTATCCAACTTTAATATTTCATTATAAATTTCTTATGTTGACAATTTATTTTCTCGTATCACAAAATGAACTTTTCTTGTGAAAAATTGCTGCTGTTAATATCTCTCGTTTTTCGAGACTTATCGAACTTATCAAACCCAAAGTCACGCATGTCAACCTGTCGACATCTTGGAAAATCTCTACACTAGATATATATATATATAAATTTTGCCCCAACCCTTCATAACTCGGGTACCTCTTAAAGCCTCATCTCTCAACGGTCCAGGCGTATCAGTTTCCAAACTGGGTCTCATCTCGTATATACTTATAAACGTCCTTCGTAAAAGTAGTTTATTCCCAGAGGCCAGATATTGCCGGGTGTGCAATACCATTACCATTCCTCTACACCCACTACCCTTAGCGATTCTGATGTGGTCACGAGAGTGGAAGTATCTGCGTTCAACTTTCTTTTTCGTTCGTTCGAGGATCTCTTTGTCTCCGACACG
Organism: Netelia fuscicornis; assembly: GCA_946811545.1. NCBI lineage: Eukaryota > Metazoa > Arthropoda > Insecta > Hymenoptera > Ichneumonidae > Netelia > Netelia fuscicornis. The sequence goes on along the minus strand of OX328013.1, from coordinate 42,418,503 downwards.
AACACGCGCGCTCCGACCTTGAGCACTTTGGGTTGGGATGAATTTAAAAAAAGGAACGAAAACTTTACATAGTGAAAGCTTTCATCACGCGCGAGGGAACAAAAATTGGAAAAAGGTTTGATTTTTGGAACACAGTTATCACTTTTCCTTTCTCACTCGGGAGATAATCAATTTATTTATAAAGTTAATCGGATTATTACCAGCAAAATGTCGATTGTACTTCAAGTTCTAGAAATGTTTACAAAGGAATGAACGAATTTTAAGAAAAAGCTTTGAACTTACAAATAACTTAAGAGAACGTTGAAAGTGTTGTCTCGTTGAGAAATAAAATAAAAGTTGGACGAAAGGATAGAGAAGGAAGCCTATAGTCGATAGGACGCTGCGTTTTCCGCAAAGCTCTGCTTTCATGCACGAAGCTTCTTTTCGCTCATGTCACGAGGAATATCGCTCGCATTTTATTCCCACCGCGCAACATTTCCCTTCGTCCCGTTGCTGTATCGAAACGAACGTTGTATTATCAATGGCGGTCTCTGCCGTCCTTCACTATTTGCGAGAGGTAACAAAAAAAGAGTTGGAGAATTTGCATTCGGCTCCCGGAGAGACGAAGCGAGAGAGCAAAAGCTCGAGTTTATGGCCGAAGCGTTGAAAAAAAGCTCGCGGTTGGAAACTGAGAAGCTTTCTCGTGCTGATGGACGTCTACCGGTATGCCCTTCGTCAGGATTTTAACGTATGAAACGATGGAACTGACAGGTAGGCTGAAGAGAAAGGGACAAACAAAAAACGTATCGTTGAACGAGGATACGATCGGAGGAGGAACGACGATAAAAAAAGGTGGATCACGTGGTATCACCCACGATTGGCCCAGTACGTCACTCGATTGTCGGCAAAAATTTCTTGCAAATCCGTGGATTTTTTTCAAACTCGCGGGTCAACGCTTATTTATTCCGATATATGTATAGAGAAGGGACGATGAATCGTGGTATTGGTCATAGAACCATCAGGCAGCCACTCATACAGTTACACACATGCAGGCGTCAAGAGAATGGCGTATGGGCGAGTCGATGGTTCGAGGTATGCGATTTATTCCGCTGCCATAGAAGCTGTAGCTTCGATGGCAAATCCAAACCCCAAAGAGAGACAGAGGCAGAAAGAGAGAGAGAGGGAGAGAGAGAGAGAGGAGGAGGAGAGTGAAAAATGGGAGGAGGAGGTTGAAAGATAGAGAGGGAGAGAGAGACAGCTCGAAGATCGATGCGTTTCATCGTTAGTATGGAAAGAGAATCGTAGTTTTGTGGGTTGTGTGCATATATAGGAATGAGTGGCATCGGGTTTGACGAGAGAGAGAGAGAGAGAGAGAGAGAGAGAGGAGTGCGAGGAGAATGCGCAGTCGTGGGCATGAGCTACGTGCGAGAACGACAGTACCATCGGTAGGAGAATTCCGGCGAGCCAAAAACGGTTTTCCCAGCGTGATGCGGTGCCATCGACGCGTACTGCCGAAATCACGCGGGTGATTTAGGCGCTTCAATGGACCGATGTGCCGGCCCAACGATAACGAGCGATTCCTACCCCCTTTTAAACCACCCCCCGATTCACCGCTTCCTCTTCGATATGCGGTAGGGTGGCCCGTATCGTCCGCGCGACAGAGTGGGCGAGAGAGATAGACGAGCCGAAAGCCCACCAGGGAGGGCTAACTGACTCCCGTTCTGCTAGAACGGAGTTAATGGAAACCGGACGTCACTGCAACCCCCACCGATATCGCTCGGACACCTACCTGAGGAATGCGATACACATCACCCCCATCTCCACTCGTCGATACACACGCCACGTTTGACGATTATCAATTTCAATAAATGCAGACACCACCACGACCTCTTTGTTCGCTTTACTGTCATTCGCAAAATGACGCTGTATTTATTCTTGTTGTTGATTATTTTATCTTGTAGGTAGGTACAACAGAATCTGCGAATCGTTTGCGCTTGTTAGATGTAGACCATCCGTTTAAGTATAAATTGTAAACTCATCGAGAGTAACCTCGCTATTGGAAAAGTATCTTTCAACCAGAATCAGTAGAGTTGTGCTATGAAATAAAGACCTGGTAATCAAACGCACTTTTTTTCACTCCAAAATCCTGACTGCAAAATACCGAACATCGACTACTCCATCATCGTAGATTCGGAAAGAGGGTGAGTCAAAACATCCTCGTATAATGGAAGCTGACAACCGGACAGTCCAAAATGGCAGTACCAACCTAGTCGAAACCACATCCAAACGAATCTTGCAGGAACGTATACACGTCACTTCTGTCCTTGAGGAAAGAACTTAAGACTCCTGTCTGGAAACGAGAAGTCAATCGGTATCACGCATCCTCATACTCGGACGAACTCAGCCAGGCGATAATACTTTTATCCACCTGTGATAAATCCGAGGGTTTAATCACTCGAGAAATCAGTGAACCATTCCATCTGAAATCAGGCTAGGAATTACTAGAAATCACGTGAAATCGCAGGTTATCTTATTGACTAGGAAACCACGAGAATCGCAGTGGAAATCGCAAGAAATCAATTCCTTTTGGAAGATTTTGCCACCGAATCTGCGAGTGACCCATCCCTCGGATAAATCCTCTAATTTCAATAATTTTCAATTGGGAAATCATCAACTCGAGATTCTCTTCCGTTACAAGTTTGAAAAACAATGAAAATTTTACGATATATCGCGCATGTCCGAAATGAGCCGAGTCCAACATGGTCACTGTTTCATTTGAATCGATTATCGGAAGTGGCCCATGCAAATACCTATTTAATGCATCTCCATAAATGATGAGTCCACTTATCGGTGACATCACATTCATTGCATATATATGACCAGTTATGAGCCGCTTTCGGTGCTCGATATAACACAGCAATATCCGGATGAGAATAGATAGTAGCTTTTACTGCTTCAAGCGGATCACCCGGTTGGTAATAATGCACAAGTGTGTTTGTGTGTGGGTTGGGAGGTTTCTATGTAACAGGGTGAGTTCTTGTCGCAGCAATAACCATATGTGCTTTTAAGTCGCGGGCTTAATACTATTCATCGGTATATCGCCTCAAACCATTCTCGCAATTATCCAACGCTACCTGCACAACGAAGAGTTGCAATGAGAGACAGAGAGGAGGGGGTAGGGGGACAGAGAGCTTTTTCTCTCAAGCTTAACGGACAAATCCGTATCGCCTGCAAAGCACACACACGCACATAGGTCTCTCGGAAATCCCACGATGGACAAAGGACTTGGGCCTTTAAGCATCAAAGAACAAAAAGGGAACTCTGCGAGGGAGAAAGCGAGAGGGAGATCGAGTCGGGGTGGGGGCGACAGAGAGATGGGGAGTGGGGGGAGGGGAAGGGAGGGAGAGGCAGCCAGTTGCCTGCGGTAGTCGGAAAATGGTGGTGTGTATTACTTTGGGAAAGGCGAGCCCGCGAAAGCTTATCAGCGTGGATTATCCCCCGTGAGCGCGGAAATAAGCACAGGCACCAGACTCGACGTGGATGAGCTTGCTTCATGTACATTATACATATAGATACGTATGATACTCACATATATACACCGCAAAAAATGTAATAGAGCAACCGAATCATGTTTTTCACGAATATATACGGAAGCCTAAAAAAAGAAAGAAGACGGTAGTTCAAACAACGAAGAAAAGCTCTTTCATCTTTTGCACGATAAAGCATATTGTAGAATATTTCTCAATTTTTATCCACCGTTTCGCGTTTCGAAGCTTGTACAGCTGGATACAATTTGTGTCTTGTAAAAGTACGAACGAACATGATAGGATTTTGTTCGGTTATAAAACAGAACGAGCTCATCGCGACGACATTGTTTTTTTTTTTCTAAGAATGGAGGATATTTTTTCATTTGTTTTGGTAATTTTTAGTGTAGGTATGCGCTGTTTTTTTTGCTAAACGAGTCTTTCGAGTATTTTGCAAATTCAGCATCGTCGCGCTCCAAGTCTCCGTTGCTTGGAAAATCCGAAGATAATGCGAGAGTCGGGTATAAAAATAGAAAAGCTCTATGCGGAATAGCTCGGGGTTGGAAGAAAAGCGAGTGAGAGAAAACTGGAAACTAGCAACGATATCGAAATACTAGAGAAGCGTATATGGGAGCTGCTAAGTGAGGAGAGGTATAGAAACGTTATAGTTCGTTCAATGGCCGACAGTGAGAAAAGGAGGAAGTGAGAGAGAGAGAGATGCTGTGAGTGAGCGAGCTTTTTACGACAAAATCTCGGAGAACTCCCGCACTCTCCCCGGTCACGAATCGACGATTGGAAAAATCTTCTCTCCTCTCGCGCGTTTCGCCTTCATATCATTATACATATATAGAAACAGAGAGAGAGAGAGATATACGAAACGCGGTGGCTATTGCTTCAAATGTCAGCGCTGGCCATTCGAAAAGCTCTCTGGGCTCTCATTATCTCCGCGCGAGTTCCATTCGATTCACGAACGGAAAATGAAAATCTCACCCTGTATCGTACGCTACTACATGGTACATAAAATGGACACTGTATAGTAACAATGTGTGTGCGCTGGGAAAGAGACGCGAAGAGGTCATCGAGGTCAATCATCCGACATTATTTTGTTCATACCGTGCTGAATTTTTCGAAAAAGTAGTCTCACTTATGTCGTCTGTGTAACGACTCCTGAATGTTTCCAAAGTTGCCAGGGTTAAAAACTGGTCGATGTCAAATTCCGAATTTTTTGACCTTTTGACCGACAAATTGCAACAATTCGAGAATAAAAAAAAGTGAGATTCTTGTTGTACTGAAAAAATCCGATTTTGTAGGCTCCTTGCAAAGTTTAATTTAAAAAAAAAATCGATTATTCGACCGATCGTACATTCCGGAAATACATTTCCACTTTGGACCATCAAGGTCCGAATGACCCGGATTTTATGTTTTTGTCCCAAAATAACTTTATAACTTCCATCCAAATTCGGAAAGTTTCCATAGATTATGGAACGATTCTTCGCATTTTGCCAGTCAAAACATTAAAAAAATGTAAATAAATTCGGTTATTAAAACTGTTAACTGTAAAATCATTAAAAATCGGTAATGAGTAAGTTACATTTGTTGTTTACGAGGAAATTCGGTCGGTTAAATTTCCTTCGGTCATGTATACAAGGAACGTAAATACGTTACGTATTAGTGTACGAGTGGACGTATGTGTCCGTTGACAAATGGAACGGTCACTGCTGTGGACGTACAACTCCCTCATTAATCAACCCGACGACTGTGTCCGTCTTCTCTGTCTGTCGCACTCCGCTTTATCTAGCATAAAGGCATAATTGTTCCGTTAACTAATCCTCCGAGTCCTTCCACTGCTCGACATCACCCTTCGCATTCTTAGATCGTCGAGTAAATTTCTCGAATAACTAAGTACATTACATTCTTCCTGGAACTCTCATTTTTATTCACTACGTACAATTAATTAGCGAACGTTGATCGAATAATCGTGCCTGACACCTCGGGATGATCAAGACACTGCGTCTCTTTTGTTCAATTCCACATTTGCTTCTTTCGTCGCACGAACTGTGGGCGAAAGAATTTTCGATACAATATGGAAATTTCTGAACGATTATATCTCCTTACAAATTAAGAATAACCGCAATAAGGCGATCTCTGATAAGAATTCGTCCAAGATTATCCGAAATTTTGGGACAATTCCTTACGCCTGTAAGAAATTTCTCAACACCAAGTTCGACGATTCAAAAAACAGTGGTTTAATTAAGAATAACCGGAATAAGACAATCTCTGACAAAAATTCGTCCAAGATTTTTCAAGATTTCTGGACAATTACGCCCGTAAGAAATTTCATACCACCAAGTTCGATACGATCTTGGCACAATAATTTTCATCCCCCTGTTATCAGCATTCCCCATATCCGCGCCAGTTTCGCTTCTCCGCTCAAACACACACCACCCACGCATATTCCGGATTCGTGTGCGAAATCGCATGGAATTAACGCGTGGAATTGTTTGTAATAAAGATTAATAGCGGTCTTTTTGTCCTACGTAGTTTGGGGGGGTAGCGAGCGAAGAGTATAAGGGGTCACGGGTAGAGAGAGGGATGAAGCGTAATAGAACGGGTGTGCGTAACGCGTGTGATACAGCGCGCGAGCGGACGTCCCCGTGGTACGCTGTTTGCATAATCAACGGAACGAACGAGAACCGAGCCCTTCGGTCTCTCGCGCAAGCGAGTATTAGCAGGGTGGCCACATAGCAGTAGAGCCAGAGGAGCGCAGCAGCAGCACCACCACCACCACTACTACCACCAGTTGGCAAGCATGAGCCGGGGTCGCGCACCCGGGGATTCCCTGTGCTCTCTCGCTCTCTCTCCCTCTCGCCGCTCTCGATTCGCTGCCTGCGCGCTTCTACACCATGTAATTTGTAATTCCGCTCGGGGCATTACTTTCCAGTTTCCACTCTGTCCTTCGCTACCGCCACTATCGCTACGTCATCGGGTAATGTTTTTTCCACCCTCCACCCTCTTTTTCATTCCTTCTCTACCTATTTTTCTATTCATTGTGAAAAAGTTATAGCGATGTTTGTTTTTTCTTTACTTTTTTATTTTTAATAGTAAACTGTACGCTCTTCGTGATATACTTTATTCTCGTTGTACGCATTTATCATTTCGTGAGTTCTATCAGTTTACGTGTGTTGGTTCCCACAATGCGGGGAGTTTTTTTTTTACCGTTTCGATATATTTCGCTCTTTTCGGCCTCTCGGTTTTTAAAATGCACATTGTAGGGAGGAAGTACTTTTCACTTTTATGGTAATTCGCGATATGCTACGTGAACCGATCCGGCTTTCATCTCAGGATTACTTTTGACCGGTACAATACGTGAATGCGTATGAGAATAGAGCTTGTTGTTGAAGAATAAAACGCGCCTGTCCGTTCGTCCGTCACTCTTGCAAGCATGACTGATCTTTATTACATTTGTTCATTTCATTTATTTGATAACGGAAAATATTCTTTTTACCTCGAGGCAGACACAGTTCAATTCAAGCAACTTTTATTTACATTTGTAGACAATTTTATACAATGTCAATTGAAGAAAAGAGATGAAAGTTTTGTTAATATTCAACGTTGTCGAAGTTATCGAGTCGGCGATACGAGTGAAATAATTGGGATGTTCCACTGGATCTTCGAGAGCAGTGATGAACATTACTATCCGATAATATGTTAATCTCAAAACTCAGAAGTTGCCTCGTTCTTGACGATACGAGCGGTCACGTATTATATGTGTATATATAACAGATTTATATATATATATACAGATTTTCCATCTCCGCTCATCCCGTATTAGTCTCGACGATTTTTCTCCCGAGATTAATAATATAATCGTGAGGGTCTAGAAATTAGGATGGACGCCACGTCGTCGAGTCGCCATTTTGGCGTTATACCGTGGGCGAGACTTCTCCCTCGTGGGAAATAGAAGATAATTAGAGCACAGCCTGATGCCGAGCCAGGGTGCGTCGTTATACCTTTCGCCGATGTTCGAAACTCCGTGGTTTCTTCGTCTCCTCTTGGTTAGCCGCGAGCGAACGTGCGGAAACTGAAATATGTATGACAAGAACGAATGAGACTCTACGTAAACGAAACGTGTTAGGATTTATATTATACAGAAATGGCGAAGAAAATAAACCGGAGGGAGTGAAAGCAGTGGGACTGAGTTTAATGGTTGCACCGACGTAGGTTGATTCGGACTAGACGGCACGGACCGTCACGTAGCGGCAACGGCACGTTCCGACATTGGCATGATAATTTTAAGCGTATCTATGTTCAGATTGCACCAGCAGGTAGGCATCCATCGCAGAAAGGCGAAACTGTTGCGAGAGCGTCCGGTCGAAGTCGTTCCGTTACGTTGTCGGAACGTGCAGGTTTTGTCGTATGGGTGACGGTTTGAAAAATCTGAAAAATCAAAGACGAAAACATGGTTTTCGTGTTGAGCCAACCTTTTTGAGCTTGAGAAAGGATTAAAATTCACCGGAATTCAATATTTGGATAATTTCAATCAGTCGCGAAATCTCGAAAAATTGACTTTTCGGGATGCTGTATGTCAGTTCTCGTTCGTCGGACAGAAAATTTTACGAATAACTTTTTGAAGCGCTTGCCGAGCACTTCACAGCGAGCTAAGGATCGTTTGCATAGCTGAATTTTTGAGGCCGGGGCGACAATTTGAAGATCGCGATTTTCGGGACCAACACGATCTGCAAAAAAAGCCTAGGCCAAGGGGCCAAATTCTTTTTTGCTCCAAAACCCCTTTATTTCGCGATATTCGCATTGCGCAGGAAATTTCCGTTTCCAAAATGATGCTACAAAGTCTTTTTGGACGAAAAAAAATGTTGACCCCTCCGGACCCCCCCAAAATCCGAAAAGTAAAATCCGAATGTTGACGATTCGCACCTACCGAGAGGCAAAATTTTGTTTCGTCCAAAAATACTTCAATTGTAGGTTACGAAATCGGAAATTTCTCGCACAACACGAATATCATCATTATAATCTCGGTATATTGCAATTCACAGAAATATTTAGATTTTCGATCTTTTCCTCGATAAATACAAACAACACGGCATTATAATCGTGATATTCGTATTAAGGTTGCTTCAGACTATCCGATACGTACCATCACTCAATTGCAACGACACGTACCGGTACTGACACCACAATTTAACCTCTATATTCAGATTGCACCGGCAGCCATTCGTAACGTACCAGCAAAACATTTGCGCGAGCGCCCAGCCGGTGTCGTTTCGCTACGTTGCCAATCCTGTAGATCGTTACAGCATAACGGTCACTCTCCCACTAAAATCCAAGCTATAAAGTTTCGTCGTATCCGTGCTGGCACATGTCGCTGTCGTTACGTGACGTTCCGTGTCGCTTTTTCTGAAGCAACCTTGTAACATCTCAAAATTACTAAAATTCGTACATTTAATAAAAATTCGTTTTCAAATGTGTCCATTCCATCTTCAAACTTTCAAAACGACCTCGAAGATGCTTGCCGATCTGCAAAAATTCCGTTGCTCATTTGAGATTCGCCAGATCGTCGAATTACTCGGAGAGTCGAAACGTCTTTCGATTTCTCGCCACTTAATGTTAGTTCTCCCGGTGTATTTCCGAATTTGCTCGTGTAAAGCGCTAGATCCTATCTCGCTACGTCAGAAAACATTCCCCCTGGTAAGAACATGAAGACGTTGCGGTGGGTTGAGAGACATTTGTGAGTCCTCTTGCGTATAATATGCACAGTCGCGCGCCTACCCCTTCTTCTCTCCTACAGTCACGGTTTGTAACAGGTGCTTGGCTCTTAGCTCGCGGGCGTCAGTTATTCTCACCCTTATTTCAAAGTCTCAAGACGACGATGTACAAGCGGGTAGGAAATACACAGACATACACACGAACCCCGAGAGACATCTCTTTATTCCCTTCACTGGCTCGAACGGAAACGCGTAACGCAAACGGCAAACGTACACGTATACGCATCAAAACTCTCTTGATATCTGCAACAGTAGCAGCAGGGAGCATCCACCAACTAAGAGCAAAGGCCGGGTGCGCACGGTTGGAAGCGAAGCAAAAGCTGCTTCGACAGTGCTGCCGTTGCTTCTCGGGATACGCGAAGGAAACATCAGATGAAACTTAAGCGCCGACGTCTGCTGGAGCTTATTTCACCCCCGCTCTCATCCTCCTCCTCCTCTCTCTCTCTCTGTCTACCTTTCTAGCCTTTTTGCAACAAAGCGATCCTCCGCGTTCACGGATATTCCCTGTCTTTTGTCTACGATATCGCGCGTTTCTATATTACGTGTAGATATATATACATCGCTTTCTCACCAATCTGTTTAGCTGACATCCCTTTTTGCAATATACGTATATCTATATATTGCAAAAAGGGATGTCAGCTAAACACACACATATATATATATATATATCCGAGAGGGTTGAATAGATAAAGATATATATAACGCGGATATATATACGCTTATGATTTACGACTGTGAAACTCGGAGTATTCAGTCGAGCCAGAGCGGTTGACAACGTTGCGAGAGATCGGAGATTTGCTTCACGATCTGTAAATTTGCGTTTCACGAATGGGAATCAACGTGTATCTCCTTTACGAACGCGCTGGTTTGAAAATAACATTTACCCCGTTAGTCCCCTTTCCATCCTTTTACCTATCCCACCGTCATGCTGGTTCTATTCCAATCCGTTTCATTCGGAAGGAAAATCAGTATTCCGTACGTCGAGTCATTGCATCGCGTTCGATCGAGCATCCGTGTTATACGGAGGAACGAGCGCGGTGGATGTACCACCAGTCGGGTTGGTTTCCCGGAATAAATACCCGGCATCGCAGGGTTGAGAAAGCGAACGGTTGCTTTACGTAAATTGAATACAAATTGTGAATGGCACGGAGCGAAAAAATTCTGATAAGCCGCCTGGGCACGGGCAATTGCGTATAACGGTTTAACCTCAATCGGCAAACACGATAATCTTATTTGATATTCATCGTACGGATTTAATGCTCTTCCCGTTTATCCCTTTCGAATCGGCGCATTATTCCTGAAGTCTTTTCCAAGAGAGCTGATCTCTTTGGTAATTTAGTTTAATACGACTCGCAAATCGACACAATAGAAAATATCGCGTAGGTAGAAGAAATCGGATTTACTTCTGGAATAAAAATAAAGTGATAACATTTTTTGCTCTTTTTGGCAAAACAAAAAAAAATTGATACACATTTGTTTATCGTAATATATGGACGTATACCTTTTCACCCTCATTCCTCCCCAAACGTTTGAGTCTTTTTTTTCTACCCTTTTGACATCAACCCCTGATTATAACGACACGTACATGAGAGAAAGGTAACGAGACGTTGTAGAAGAACTAACCAACTAACAATATAGCTAGTGGGGTTTTGCCATGGATAAAAGAGGGCGCGAGAGGCACTTCGATACGCAAGAGCTCTTCGTGATATTTTGGTGCATACAGTAAGAGAGAAAATGAGAGGGAAAGAGTAAGAGTGATGAGCCCTCAAGAGCGCCTCCGGACGTTGCTTCTACCACCGTCAAGTTTTATAAGCGTCCAAAAGCTTGCTTCCATATCTCTCATCCCCCTCTCGTTCTCACCCCTTCTCTCTTCCTCTGTGAAGAGCGACGGCTGCCTGCAGGGGGTTGATATCACGGTACGAGGGTGTGGAAGGAATGGCGAAAGAGTGGTGCGATCCAAGGGGGTCAGATGAAAACAAGCAAAGGGCGCTACACCTTATTATTTTCATCCCCCAACCCTCTTCCTCCTCCACCATCTCCCCATCCCCTTACTTCCCTTAACGCCCGACAAACATTTGCATAGTAGGTAGGTACATGCCATTGGCGAAGCCACCCCCGACATGCTCGCATCGTACAGCCATGTCGTCTACGTCGTCATTCCCCGTTCCTCGTTTCAACGCCCTCCCTCTCATCCCCCAAAAAGGACGAAAGTCTCTTTAATCACGATCCCACGACACGGGATATCGTCCCGACTTTCCCTTCCCGACGAATGAAATTACGCGTACTACGTACCTACCACTCTCCCTCTTTTTCCGCCACGGTTCTGCAACGTTAGATCCCCTCGGCGACCTAAACTACGGCTCATTTTGCCCGAAATCGTATTAAGTAAGAAGCGAGCGTAAAATGAAGATTTTACTTCTGGAATTCGCCCGTTGCCCGAATATACCGGGCGTTCCTCGGTATATATTTTTATCTCTAGTTTTATTATTACTTTTCTCTCTCGCATTGGATTCAGAGACATCTTTCCAATTGGCCTACCATTGATCGACCAGCGAAGTTGGACCAGGGAAGATATATACCCGCACGTGTTTATTTTAGTTCAACGACCGTTGCCAAACCCTCGTTGGATGCGAACCCAAGAGCTATTACGGAAAGTGATGTAAATTAATGGACTTGCAAAATAGTTGGTGAGCTCCCAAAGGTGCGACGACCATGGCTAATATTTGGGCTAACCTACGTTCTCTTGCGAAACGTACATTCTCGACTCGGGGCTCTCTTCGATCTTTAACCAACCGATAAAAGAATCGAACGGGAGACGGTCATTGTCCACACGCCCACATGGACACACAGATGGGGTGAACGAAAGTAACAATATTGCGACGGAAACTTGGTCTAGCTTAACCGGAAAAAATGCTCGAGGGCGTTTGCGAGAAGGTTGGAGATAAAGTTCGTCGCACAGCCAAAGAGTCATAAGACGTTTGATCTCGCGCGATACTGTGCGGAAATAAAATCATCCCCCGTCGACCGAGAGACGAGAAAACTAATATCGTATCTCGTTTTTCTTTCGTATTTTCATAGCTGTGGCAGATTTGACGCTGGAACGAGGGAACGAATAGATCACCACTCGTATCTCGTAGATTAAACGATTAACCGGTAAATATTTGAGCTTTAAAGCTGATTTATCGGTCAACGACGATAATTCTTTGATTATTTGTACTCCGCTCGAATTGGATAAAATCAACCCGTCGTAGATTAAATGTTGAGCAAAGCTAACATTTATTATCATCGATATTATTATACTTTTGTTTAATGTTCAATTTCGAAACGAACGCGTGCAGAAATGTTGACAGGAATACCAAACTACTGATCATATCCTGATCAGGATATGGCAGGGATGCGCCAAAACAGGTGTCCCTACAGGAATCCAGATGGTTTCCGCATCGGAAGAAATTTACGTCGGCGACGAGATTTCGAAACCATGGCGCCACTGTACTTTTGGGGTATACCGACTCAATCTTAATACGAAGCCTGTGGCGAGCGTAGATTTTATGACCAATACGTATATATATAGATATAGTAGTAATAGTACCGGTCACGACCGACAGGTGGCGCATGGCCATCCCGATTCTCACAAACGAACCATGCGTCCGCTGGCATTATAAATGCGTAAACTGTGCAGAAAAGTATTAAGTTTCCTCTGGAACGTGCTGCAAAGAATTAGCTCACACTCCAATAAGTGTACTATACAATTCTTGGATCGTACAATTACATACACTCTTTTCATATACATACTTATTATTTTCTCAGCCTATCCTGCTGCTTTTAATTTGTTTCCTTGAAGTCGCGGGTAGAAGCTAGTATTTAATATAATGCTTTCAGCAATTCATTATTATTACGTGATTTGATCGGGATCCCTGCTCGAATCCAGTTAGAGTGATTAACGGATTCGGATCGGGATTCCTAATAGAATCCAGTTTACGGATCTTACATTTAGTCCTCGAATCTGATCCGGTATTGAACTAGATCCCGATTAGGAGCCCGGGATACAACTCCGAATCCAGCTGTATCCCTGCCAAAATTTCTGCACGGGAAGTAATATTGAAGAATCACGAATGAATTTTTATTCTATAATCATTATTTATTTAATTAAATCCAATGGATTATTGTTATTATTGTCATTTTCCTACAGATTGTAAAGTGGATTTGCCTCGGAGGTGACAATTTTTCCAACAAACGCGTTCAATGACGAGGGAACGTTTTTTCTACGTACGATATAGATTTCACCCCGCGCACACACGAGGTGGCGTCAAAAGCAGAAGATGTTCTACGGTGGTTTATGGGTGACCCGTCTGTTATTTCATCCGTGATGACACAGTTGCTTTACAAATTTTCAACTCGACTGCTCGAAGGAAATACGTCTCCCGTCCTCTCTGACCATCGCAAATCCTCACACTTCTTCACGCTTATCGTTATATCTGTACAAACGCCCTGACCCCTTGATCCAGTTTCCCCGATAGCGATACAAATGGTTGTCACGTGCGGAATTAAAGCCGATCTGATCGGAATATCGAGCACGGGTCGATGTTCGCCTCGAGCTTTCCTATCGCGAACGGAAATATTTCGTTAGAACGCGGTCGAAGAAAAAAAACACGCGTTTTTTAAACCGGCGTAACTAATTTCTCGATAAATGTACGAAAACAAATATTTTACTTATGTATTTTTTTTGGACGAGATCTTTGACTTAATTCGACAATGCAGAAGCTAGAAATTTAGTCAATTTTTAACCTCTTTGTGTGTCAACCTCGCACCCCTACGCAGCTCCTCGAAGCATTAACCGCAGATACGGATCTAAATTCGTACACGAGATCCAACGGCGAGCGAGAGAGAGAGAGAGAGAGAGAGAGAGAGAGTACACTCTACCACTTTCGGTCACGTCGGCATTTGCATTCCATTAACCGGTTGAATATTCACGGCAAATCCTGCTTCGATGTATATACACGCTCGTTCACATCCACACACACATGCGCGCGCATACGTGGACACTGTCTCTCCGCCTGCTAAAATCCCAGTTGTACGAAACTCGCTCTCTCGCATACGATTCAACCGGGCATGTGTTATGCCGCCGGAATTCACACGGGAATACGCATTAGACACTTGAAATGTCGCAATCGTCGGCAGCTTGTACGAATTTTACAACGTTCTCGGAACGCTCGCGTTAACACAAGATATTTTAACGCGGCGCAATGGACGTTGGGAAATTTAAATCGACTCGTCGCCCTTAAACTTTTGTTTCATCCACCTGTAATCAATCCTAATATCTCGTAGCTAATCGCTTCCGTTTAATTGTCATTGCTCGATCTAGCTTAAAAATTGCGAGGCTGGTAAAACTATAACGTTTAACGAAGCTTCGAGACAGTCGTGACATCGTCACGCGAATAATTCATATCTGTAAAAGTCGAGAAATCCGAGATACCGAGAGTTTCCCTCGAATCTGTCGCGCGCGCCAAGTTTTTATCGCATAAAACGATAAAAAAAAATGGCTATAAATTGAGTTCTCGGGAACGATGGAGTTACGGGTGTATATTTCCCCCCATGGGGGAAAAAGTGAGCGGGAGAGAGAGAGAGAGCGTGATCACCAGGTGGTCTGGTCGCGGGAGTCGATCTCCCTATCTCTCATCCCTATAGGCGCGAGACAACCTCCAGCGACATTTGGGAAGAGGAATCTCTTCTCTTCCCGCGAGTGAATTGATTCACATGTGTGTCGCACCTGATATCAGATAAATTCTACCAGATCCGTTTTTCGTTGGTCGGATCGTGTCTCGGGTATCGTTTCATCGTGCGAGTGAGAATCTTCCATCGAAGATGTGCCTCGCCGAGCGAGAAGAGTTGGGTCGGGACTCCGGGATTTACTTCGCGGGAAACAAATAAAGCCCTCGCGGTTTCTTTTATACTTGTCAAGGAGAATGGTCGATCGATCGTGGCTCCATCTGGCGATAGAAATACGCCGAGCTTAGAGAAGAAAAAACAACTGTGCAAAGCTTCCGTTCCTTTTTTTTCACCCCAGCGACGATTATGGAAGACACGACGAAAGTACAGAAGTGGCAGTAGCGCACATTTTCCTTTGAATCCATTTGCAACGTAGATTTGGCTCGTTTCGCAAACACTGAGGCAAGCTTACGCTGTAAGAGAGGTTGGAGAAGCGAGCTGACGATACGTATATATCTATAAGCTAGAGACTGGTGTGTAAGAACGAATAGAGAGACACAGCTGGTGTACCAAGGGTGGGTAAAAAGAGGGAAAACTACAGTAAAATAGGAAGTAGAAGGCTCTTTCGTTCTCTGTACTTTTATATCTCTCCTCGGTCGTATCGCGCACTCACCACGCACATAGTGATGCGCGCAATTTCGAGAGAAAGAAAAAGTAGAATACGACGAGGAAGGATTGGTCTGAGGAGTAGGGGTGGGCGTTATCATTCGACAACCGAGTGCTTTCAACCCCAGGAGTCTCGTGTCAAGACCCGACACAATCGTTGGCTTTTCGTTAGATTCACTCCCATAAATATTCCCGTCACACCTGTCCAAGAAGTGAGAAACACACAAAAAATGTAGAATGATTCAGGAGGGTGAATTCCGAGGGATAGGAGGGTGTGTTGAGTGTCTCCGGTTTGGCCCGGAGGGTTGGAAGTCCTGGAACGCGGACGATGCGAGTCCCATAGTCGAGTAGGTAGAAACGAGACTGGTGTGTATCGCCATAGGTAGAAGGGAATGCTCACATCCCTTATGCCGTTGGTGGCACACGTCGACGAGGGATGAGACCGACACACACTTGTGGGACTCTCCTGTACTTCCTGGGCTTGGTAAAGAGAGAAAGAGACAGGGACAGACGGAGAGGGAGAGCGAAGCTTCATTTCGATTTACCTAACCCTCCTACATGTTTGCAACACCGAGGGGAACCTCTGTAGTTTCGTCCATATACCTCTCTAACAGGGTTACAGCATATACACATATATACACCCTACTCTATATTCCGTTCGACGCGTGTAATCCCCCTGCTCCTGGCGTAGACTCGCGTTTCTCCTCGTGTATATACGTCTACCCAGGACCCCTACGCCTCTGGGACGCACGTTTCCCCTCCCTCCATCCAGTTCACCCTGCCACTATCGTGTCCTTTGTGTTAGCTGGAGTTATAGGAGAAGCATAGGAGGGGTGGTTTCTGTAACGCAAAGGTGTCAACCCTCACGGGCTCTACCCTCCTCTCCTAGACTCTCTCAACTATCGATGTACAACCGGTACATAAACGCGTAGGTACGATTTACGCCGGTATAGTGACACATCGTGTAACGCTAAGAGTCAGAAGGGTGTAACTCGCGTCGTTGAGCATGTGGGTTTGCCGCAGTCCGCTGGCTTTTAGCCCGTTCTACGGACCGATCAGAAGGCACAAACCGCCTATTTACCATCAACCTTCGACGCGCGTGTTCTCCCAAATCCGAGAACCGGGCGAACGTGGTCACCATCCCCCTTCTTGCACCCCCAAATCTTCCATACACATGGGCTCGCTTATATCGTTTGTTATCGTTGATACCCGCGTATCTCAGGTATACTCGATTAAATTGATTAATCGATGTATCGGGGTTCTCTAGTGCCTACGTTTAAGGGAAACGATACAACCGGCAGGAATTGCTCGCTAGACTCGATAGTTTCGATCGGTGTCACGTCGAATCAAGCGATGTCTTCGTATTTATCGGGTTTGAAATTAGTAACGAGAAAGACAAAAAAAAGAGCGATGTTTTCGCTCGGTGTTAAAAGTTTTTCGTTTTGCAGCGGTTTATAAAGGTTGGCAGGTGTCGCTTCGAGTGAATCGTCGACGAGAAATCGATCGAATTTCTCAATCAAGCGGGATTGCTCTGGCTTTATTGACGATCGCTACAACCACCGCCTATTTTTTTTTTTGGATCAGCCGTGTCCCTATCGAACGTTGCTTTCGGCTAAAAATATAACTAGCCTTAAAACGCCGATTGGATTCGGTGTATTTCATTAATACGAGTCGACCGAGTTGTTTTCATTTCAATTTGCGACTAATCCGATCGCGGATCGAGGCTCGGTGAATAATTGATACAAAACCTGTTTGTAGTTATTTCGATTTCAATTGGATTTTACATTAACGAGACCGAGCTTAATGTTCGAGTTAATTAAACGAGGTATTGGTTAATTACGATCCAAAAATCGGCGACAGTTCCATTCTACATATCGATTGATAAATTAGTTAAAATTATTTTATAATTACCATGTAGCGAACTTACGAACGAATGAAATATTTCCAATGTGTAGGAAAATCGATGAGTTGCAAAGGACGAGGTCCAGATGTCTCCCTCGACCGTGACATAGCTCACATAGTTAGATGCATGTCTTAAGAGCTTTCCACCTAGAAACTCTTCTGTGTACTGCAATCTCTCTATCTTTCTCGCTACGTCTTGCCGACGTCGACATCGTCGTCGTCTCGAGCAATATGTACCCTCGCACAGTAACTGTTCACGTATTCAGGACGAAACGCTGCGTACGCCGGTGTAACGTTTTCTTCGTTGAGATCGAGGTGAGCTCTCGAGTCTCTCTTTATGTTGCCACCCCACTTATACGATCTTCCCTCCTGCTGGGCGACGTAACGTTACGGGTACAAATTTTCTTCCAAGCCTCGCTATACTCTACGGGGCCCTCACATCTTTCTCTATCTCTCTACTTCACCATCCCTCTCTCTCTCTCTCTCTCTCTCTCTTTCTCCCTCCCTCCCCCTCTCTCTCTCTTTCTCCCTCCCTCCCTCTCTCTCTCTCTCTCATTGCTTCTCTACCTCCATCGAGAAATAATATATAATGCCGTGCACGCTTCTCTCTACTCTCGTTGACAAATGATTATCGAACCTACAGGAAATACTAATCTTTACGTTGCAAAATAACAATAATAATAATAATAATGATAACCTTTTTTCCCCCGCTTTTTTTTTTATTTGGAGTCCAACACACGGGAGAGCCTTTTTACCCCCTCCTAACAAATAATAGTAATAATAATAATAATAATAATAATAATAATAATAACCCTAGGACCCTACACTATCTGCCTGAGACAAATATCCTACTCTGGGGTTGCGCACACCCCAGTACTTTGAATCGATGTCGTTGACTCATTGTTTGTCGTAAAGAGTTTCATTTTTTTTAAATTTGAACGTTTAAAATCTGGAAAATACAATGAAACATTGTAAAAAATTCTAATATTCATTTTTCACGGTGAAAAATCCAATTTAAAAAGTTTGGGAACATAATTGCTGAATTTTTTTACTAAAATAAAAAAACATTCTTGTACACGTATGTTGGAAAATTAATTTACTAATTAATTCACTATTCACTAATTAATAGACTGAATTATAAATATTACTGACAAAAAATAAATAAATAACTATATACTTACGTAGAGAAAAGAAAAAACGGAAATCCAGAAAAATTGGTGGGGTTACGCTAACCCCAGGCTCTCGAATAAATGCACTCTGTTTCACTTTCAGAACGAAATTAACCGTTTTTCCGGCTACAATCTTCTCTGCACAGTCCCCTCTCCCAATGCAATCGGTAGGAATGCCCCACTACCCCAAGTGTCGAAATGCCAGGGTCATCAAATTTTGGTGGGGTTTGGGGAACCCCTGTATAGGGTCCTAGGAATAATAATAATAATGATGATGATAACCTTTTTTTTCTCCCTATGTGTTTTTGATTTGGACTCCAACACACGGGAAAGCCTTTTTACCCCCTCCTAACAAATAATAATAATAATAATAATAAATATACAGCTGTGCAACGTGATCGAAATGTTAACATTAGGAATTAGTACGAACGAGAAAGAATATATTGAGCAAACTATGATCGTTGTAACATTTATAGTGTCGAGTTTGATTTTGTGTCCTTTTTGAAAGTTACGAAATCGGGTGTTTTTATATAGAGATAATTATTTGAAGTGGACTACCGAGAAGCTAGAGACGAGTCGGCAACACCGTTGTAATTACCAATGGGAAAACATAATCGGATTCGCGCGATTGTATTGCAGAGATCAAAGTGAATTCTTATAACTACGACAGCAGCTAATTAATCCTATACACGAAGATAGCTCGGTACGGAAACTCTCCTATTCATTTCCGTGAGTGCGAACATGGTCGGGGTATATATATACTCGTATTTTCACATACGTCAATCTCTCTCTCTATATATATATGTATGTATGGAGGGGTCGCAACATACGCTCGTCCGATCTTTCCGAGCGACAGAATTCGAGATAATTAATTTCGCAAGCTCTCCTAAATGAAATCAACGCGTAACGCTGCAAAGTATTCGTGGACCCTCCCATTGTTTCCATTCATATCCGGTACGATCTCATTATATCCGACAATACCACAAAGTCATTCCAGACCACGAAGTAATTCTCGTAGGTTGATTTTGGATTTCAAAAATTGTCGAACGTTTATAATTCTAATCGGGAATTCTTACGATTATCAAAATTGATAACAGGAGGAATATTAATTGATCGTGAGAAAAGTTTAAAGTTTATTTTGGATCGAATTTTCAATTTGTTGGTCATAGATTATTTTGCGGTCGAACGCGTCTTTGAAATATTTCGTGATCGTATTTGGGTGCTTTGAACCACATGAGGCAGAAGCGCAACCACCTAGCTACATATATATATATACATAGAAAATTTGGGCTTCCGGTAGCGGCGGTAGTAGTAGTAGCAGCAGCAGCAGCAGCAGCAGCAAGGTATTAACTTCGATGTGGCTTAGTCTTTGAGGCAACTGAGAGTGAGCTTAGCGTACGGACTGCATACACTATCTACATATAGATTCAAGCTATACCATAGAGGTCCTGGTAGTCAAGTCATACTGGTGTGCTATAGTTCGAGAAGGAGAGAGAGAGAGAGACAGGGAGAGAGAGAGAGACAGGGAGAGAGAGAGAGAGAGAGAGAGACAGAGAGAGAGAGAGAGGTTAAGCTCAGACTGAATTGCCCCAGATACGAGTAAATTCTTCGGGGTAACCAGCGTTGTATGCGTGTGTTTGCCCTCTGGACCAACACTAGAAGGTTTGCCATGTCTCCATTCCGGCACATATCAAAGCATAATTCGCGTGCCTTTGTATCGAAATTCCCCTGCACCCACTTACCCATACGATCTCGCTGCACCACTACATAAGCTTACACCGACGTACCACACTGTATGAACTTATTACCAAGATCATTACGATCCTAAAATTATCCCTCGAAAAAAGAAAAATACATAAGTACAAGTTTATATAAACTTACTCCATCGAGATTACGATTTATTTGATTAAATTCGCCTAATACTACGTTCAATTTCCTTTTTAGTAGTCATTTTTATTATACCAGAAGGGTGGAAATGATTTGATATTTTTTGAATAATTCTTGAGTTATGTCTCGTCGTAGGGGCGTTCGAGGCGAATAGCGCGATACATAAAAATTCATAGCTCCTTCTACGCCACATACTCTACTATATATATGTATATGCATATCATGCACGATCATTTCTATGTCCCGAGGGCAAAGAGAGAGAGAGAGAGAGAGAGAGAGAGAGAGAGAGAGAGAGATAGTGAGAGAGCGAGACGAAGAGGCCACAGCTGTGCGCGAGTCGACGTTGGTGCCACACACAGGTGCGCTCACCCTGCGGAAATGGTCTTAATATCCCGAGGATGCCTTTGTCCTAACGGTACCAAAAGCCCGATCCTATTTTTCCTCGGTGACTCGGATTTATACAGAAACGTGCACAGGAGCTTTCATATCCACACGCACGGTATGATATAAAAGTCATATATGGAGGGGAAACAACCCCCCGGGGGTAGTCGAGGTGGGACTATAGTCATACGTAGACGTAAAGAGGGAGTGAAATCATCAGGAAGGTTTGGGGCATTCCTCTGTGCTCGCACGTTCCTCATGTCAGCAGCGACGAAGGAGGCGAAGTATAGGAAGAGACAAAAAGTAGAGAAAGACAGGCGGGCAGGTATAGATTTTCAGGAAGACTGGCATGGAATAGAGGATCGGGAGAAAATGAGAAGTCTCTAGCGAATACCACCAACGTTTTTCTATCTTTTCAGGATTTCTTGCCTGTGTCTGGGTGTCTTCGTACCGGAAGAGAATATTGTACTCGGGTATGAACGAGCGACTACTAACACTGGGCTTCGTTCACAATCCACACCCTCGAGCAAAATCCAACTTCATTGCGACCATTCCAAAAGCCTTTCTTCACTCTCTCTCTCTCTCTCAGTCTCTCCCTTCAGCTCCCTCTCGCTCTTGTCTTTTCGCTCGTTTTCTTCAGAGAGTATCATCGGAAAATCCGGCCTCGTACCTTGGGACGACCATACCGCGAAAGGGTTCGAAAATTGCATCCACTCTGTCTCTCTCTCTCTTTCCCTCCATCTTTCTCTCTTGCTGTGCAGACAATTCTCACAATGCTGAAGAAACGTAGATCTACGCGACGTTTTGGTCTCCAACGCCCCTCAGCGCCGAATCTGGGAACCTCTGGCACTACGTAGAATACCGTAACGTCTCCACCACGTCCGGCCCTTAACGTTCTCTCCATCCCCATCGCGTCCGCGACACCCCGCGGCTCTCATCCATCCGCGACTGAGAATAAATGGCCCGGAATATGTTCGCCGGTGAGAATCTTAAGAGGAGTTATGCTCTCTTGGGAAAATCGTCTCTCGTCGCGCGGGTGAATCGTACCCGACGAGTTTTCTCACCCTCACCACCCTCTTCTTTCTTCCTCCACCCTCCTCTTTTCTCTCGTCCGTTGTCACGGAGTGCGACTGATAAAAGTTTTTACACGACCCCAGGCCCCGGTTGTGCTTCTCGGCGGTGCTGAAATCTTTTAGCTCTTTGTTTATACGAAGTTGAATGTACGCCTCGACGATGGAGTATGTTTGTAGGATTTATAATCCGTAAATTTTATAATTTGTTTCTTCAAATTAAAAAAAAAAGAAGAGATAAAAATTGTTCGTCTTTCTCAAAACTCTTGATGACATCAATTTTCGAGTTAGTATAAGTTTTTTCAGTATCGAATTACTTCTTGATATACGAAAGTGTTTAGGGTGTGGACATGATGAAGCCTTGGAATTTGAAGGTAGGGCGTGAGTGAAAGTGCCCATTCCTTCGTGACGATGCGAAGCGTCCGAAAAGAATTCCAACTAAACGAGATAGACTGAGAGAGAGAGAGAGAGAGAGAGAGAGAGAGAGAGAGAGAGAGAGAGAGACAAAAAAGGAAAGAAACACACGAATGAGGATGTGAGAAAATACGAAACGGAGGTAAAAGTGAACTAGCCGGAAGAGCGAGCCTTTGAGACGAAAGCGTTGGAACACGTGTACGATTCCTGCTCTATACACACATACACATACGCACACGCATACACCCAGGACACTTTTGCTTCACGGGCTCAGAGATAGACGAACCGAAACCAAGAGCATCTAGGATATATCTCACGAGCGTAAAGTAAAGCAAAAGCGTGCAAGTGCGCTGGAGCGCCACGCGCGTCAGAAGTTTTCGAATAAAAGGGAAATCCTCCATTCGATGCGCATCACTTCCCATCTCCCCTCCTTCTTCTCCTCCCTCTCAATCCACCACGAACTCGCTTTGGCCCAATCGTAAGCTTTTTCCTGCTGCTATCTTCTCCCTATAGCGTAGCTCCTCCCTCCGTTTTATCGGAAGGGTGAGAGGGAGGAGTGGGTTCGCGAATGCAGCTCGCTAATGAACTACGGACGCGTCAGAGCGAATATCAGAGACTAGGATCGTCGTACCGGCAAAGGATACACGGTCGACTGTGGCGGATCCGGATCTTGTGAACGACACATTATATATATACAACCCCAGAAAAGGGGGAGTGAAATCTGCCCCAAGTATATTTGCAGCGTCGCTTTGCGCTACTTTGTCACGAACTCCGAGGGTAGTAAATAGACTCACAAGAAAGGATATGATTCCAGCCAAGGCAGCCATGTTTGTCTCATAGAAACTCCTTCGCTGTATTCGCTGGAAGATTAAGCGCGATACTTCTCTCATCCCTTACAGACGATTTCAGGTAGTCATACAAAACTGCACCGATAAACAATGACTTACTTGTACTCAAACAATCCTCTAAGACACGTTTCAAACTCTCAGATGGGAATACATAACGTGTTCTTATTTTCCCTAAAATCCGGGATACATACCGGAAATCGGTCTTGAATGCCAAAAGCTCTCAAGTACGAGGATGAGGGTGAAAGTTAGGGGTTGCAAGTTAGGCTTGAAAACAAACTACGACGTTGGCTATAAATCTGGACGATTAGTTGCATCGTTCCTCGCGAGAGGAACACAGTGAATTCCAACGGTGAAATCAATTTTGTCCAATCGTAGCCCCATCCGGGGTAGTTTCATCCCCATCGTGTGATTTCAAGATCCCGGTAACAC
This sequence comes from Netelia fuscicornis, assembly GCA_946811545.1. Taxonomy (NCBI): domain Eukaryota; kingdom Metazoa; phylum Arthropoda; class Insecta; order Hymenoptera; family Ichneumonidae; genus Netelia; species Netelia fuscicornis. The sequence goes on along the minus strand of OX328013.1, from coordinate 42,394,748 downwards.
GCGAATGGAGGGTTTTTGTGAAAAGCTCGTCGTCACTCGAACATTCCGGTAGAACGTTGAATTTCCTTCGTGCGCGACGCACTGGTGTGTGAGATACCGGAAGTTCCTGGAGGAAGGAGGATAGGACGGATGCTGGATGAAGCAAGGCGAAGAAGGAGAGAGGGAGAGGCGAGGACTCTCGGGGAGCATGGATTTGTCTTGGCACCGAACGGACCGAATAATCTCGTCTCGGTGCTCATTCTTTTTCGTTATTTCGTTATTTCCTCTATCTCCCTCTGTCCCTCCAGTCTTGGAGATTCACCCCTCCTGCATCCCCCCAGCAACCCCCTCACGTCGTTGTCCTCTCGTGTGTTCGTGAGAGCGTTCTATTTCGTTCTATGGAAAGCTCGGTCTCTGGTCGTCGCTCACACCGTCATACCGAGCTTCCTCGGCTAGTGGACTACTTTTCCGTTTATTAAGTCCGTGAAATATTGCTGCGCGTGGAAGGAAGTCACCCTGCACGTTGGTAACTCTCTAGCTCTCGCATTCGTACACACACACATACATGTACCTATAGATATATAAGATATTATGTCATACACAGACACATACATATATACGTGTGTATATATATATGTAGAGATCCAGGCACGTGGAGCACAGAACCCAGCAGGAACAGTTGTTTCCGAGTGGTTGCCACTTGCACCAGCACCCACCAGAGGGACAACGTACGACCGACCGTAGAGAGAACGGAACGAGAGGCAGACTTTTTGACTGTCTAATATCGCGCCTTGGAGTTACGAAACTGCTTTGCAATTGTGATTCTTCGCCAAGAAATTCTTATGTCGCTCGTCTCTTCTCTCACTCTCCCGTTCTCTCTTTTACTATCTCTCTCCATCCCCAACACTTATACGTTAGCTACGAGATGGCGTCTCTCTTTTCATCGCGAACCAAGCGCCCACTTCCGTCTCAACCAATCGTTGTCAACCACCGCTTTCTCTCTTCCTCTTTTTACCCTTTCTCGTCTTTCATTTCGTCTCTTCTCTATACCTTGATACACACACACACACATACATACACTAGCAATTCTATCGTGTAAACTCAAATTGCGTTCTTGCACAGTCGCCCTCCTCCCTCCCTTTTCCATTCCACGCGATCTTCCCGGAACATTCTCGGTTCTACGGACAGCCTATTTGTACGGGTTTTCAATCTCGATACGCACGGACATTTTATGACTCTGGGAAAGTCCGCGAGATGGCGAGAATTTTATTTTCTCTCTCCCTGAGCGATGGAGAAAAGCGATTGTGAGCGTTTAAAGATTGGGAGACGAGATGATGTAGTCGTTACGTTGCATCACATTTTCTCGATGTCCCCGCTGATGACCATTTTCTCCAATATTATCGAGAGGCGCTGCGTGCGTCAACGCCATTCCGTATTGTACCACTCAGTGCGCTCAAAAAATTGTACCTAGAGTGCTACCACGGTCTTTATACACGGGGGATCTATTTGTGCATGCGCGCGCGCGCGCGCCAGTGAGCGGGCTCTACGGCCAAAGTGACGAAAAAAGCTCGAAGTGCTCAGGGATTGTGGGAATTCTCATATACATATATATATATCTGTGGGTATAGGGAGAGGGGAGGAGGGGGGTTGTGTGTGTGGGTTTGTATGCGCATGTACCCGAAAAACATCAGGGCCTCGGCATACCGATGAGAACACTCGAAGCCCATGAGCCCGTTTGACTAAAACCAAGCAACGCAGAGATCCGCTCAGCTACCTGAAACAACACCAACGTCTCCAACCCCTGCGGCCGAAAAAGAAAACAGTACCTGGGAGCTTCTTGTTTCGGTCACTAGAGCGTTCAAGTTGCGTGGATCGATCGAGATAGAAAGAACGTAGTCGTTGGAACTTCGAACGATGGAATCGTCAAGCGCTAAATGATAAAAAAATATCTCGATATTGCGTGAACGTCGACGTTTTTTCCACCCTATTCCGGGCAACAAGTGAAGATAGGACTCGTTTCCAGCCGTTTGAGCTTCGGGCGTTCGGTCGAGATAAGATACAAATTTCTATGGCACGTTTTGTCGCGGCTCGAGTAAAAGGAGAGAAATATATTCCTCGTCCTGCGAGGAAGAGAAAGAGCGAGAGGGAGGGAGAGCGTTACGAACGAGAAGAAGTTCGGCGTCACGCGTAGCCTCGGGATATTCTGGCGATATCGTTGAGCAAAAAAAAAGAAATTTCCGTAGAATGCGTTATGTCCTCTATCGCAAGGCGACACCCCGTGGCGCCTCTCGTGACGTCGCTCTCACGAGGTGTTAATGTTCGACGCTCGTGCTTTAAATCAACGAGTATCCTAACCCTCCCCCTTCCCGCCCCTGACAACCTCGTCCCTTTTTCCTTCGGGGCTTTACGAAGTGAAAAAAGAAAGCGAACTTTCTTCCTCTTTGACTTTCGGAGGGTGTCGCGAAGTGGTAAGAGTCCGTTCCATAGTGGAACGGGCCTGCTGCGACAGCTGTCTCGGACTCGCCCAACACACCCAGCGAGGAAAAAAGAGAATTCTTTCTTTCGTAGCAAACGAGTGTTTGGGAACTTTTACATAATTCTATCTCTAATCACTTCGGCAACCTTTCGACCTTCTAAATGCATCGACTCTCGTATATCTTGGATTCTTAGAACGTCAGGAATGAAGTCTATTCGCATTCCTCCTTACGCGCGCGCCCCCATCGGCGAAGGATTGGACTATCCCTCATCCTTCGTTTGACTTTCTGGCACACGAGGGATGATTTCTGCTCCAACCCCTTTCTTTCACCCCCTCTCGTGTATATTTATGCGCGTACGTATACGCGACGCTTGTCACGTGACAAACGTCGTTGGTGCTCTTGCATTCGAGAGTGGCGGTAATATCTTGAACGTCTTTTGGGGCAAAATTCGTGAGAGCTAGCTCTAGAGATGGGACGAAGAAAGAAGGAAGCTGGAAAGAGTGAGTGAGAGAGAGAGAGAGACAGAGAGAGAGTGAGTGAGAGGAGTGAGATGGACCTTTGCCGCATTGCCACACACGCGCCCGGGACTCCGGCAAGAGACTTCCCAGTGAAAAATGACGTCGAACGGGACTCTGTGACAATGGGAGGAGGCGGAGGGTTGGGGTAGAGTAGGAAAACTGTTGGAGGCTTGGCAGTTGAGACCGTTACTACTCGTGGAGAGTTCGCTCCGGTATGTCGGTCCCGGTACTTTCTCTCTACCTTTCCATCCCCTTTTACTCTCTCCCTCTCCCTCTCTCTCTCTCTCTCTCTCTCTCTCACTCCCTCACTCACCCCTTTTCTCTTCTTCATTCGGTTATACGTTTCTCTCCTACCCCTTCGCATCTCTCTATAACACATATATATCTGTTTGAAACTGCGGGCGTATATAGATCGTACATACGGTGTATAACGTACGAGAGAGGGTGGAAAGGCGAACAATATAGAGGGCGAGATACACTTCGGGATAGCGATTCTATTTATCTTCGCTTTACGAAGCCTCCGCCGTTTGGAAAAATGGCGTAGCTTTGTCACTGGCAGAAGGATATCCGCGAATCGGGGCAATTTCGTATCTCTCGCGCGTGTATAACGGCCTGGAGTAAGCTCACTTCTACCAACCCTCTCTCTATTTCTCTCTCTCTCTTGGACTGGTCCCACGCGCGTCCCGCTTCTGGCAGAAACTCCTCGACCTCAACGTACCGTCGTACACTATATATTCGGATATGACATGGTATACATCTATAGCTAAGCAAATATATATATATATATATATATATATCAAACAGAAACGGGCAAATATTTCGCACTGATTCGATTTGAAGGAACCCGAGAGGACTCTGGACGTGTTACGTAGCGAATTCAACCGAGCACCGAAATCCTCCACAAATTGAACATCAATTATATATCGCCGCGAAATTCTCTCGATGAATCTAATATAGAGCACGGCATCGATTGATCCTTCAGTAATGCGATAATGAGAGGCCTGGTGAAGATCGAAGTAGTTTGTACGTGCGGTTGAGCTGAAATCACGGTAAGCCCATATATAGCCCTTGGGCACGGTATTCGAAGAGCTCTCGAAACTTTTCGAGTGCACTCCCCGATGGCCTTATCGGTCGAGTTCCGTGTATCGTCCAATATTCCGAATATTACTTTCAGATTTAAATCCAATTTTGCGTACTACGCGAAATATCTCGGCATACCAATCGTGTATGAATATCGAACGTTCGACTTATTGATTTTGAGAACATTTTTATTTTTGTTTTTTTTTTTTTTTTTTATACGTACGAACAACCCTTATAGCCCTTTTAGACAAAGGAAGCTTAAACTTTGTCAATAAACCTAGGCTGTAAACTCCAAACTACCCCACATTATGTATCCCCCTTTGCGAGAGGCATTTTGGCTTTGCCCCTCTCGATTTCGTAAAACGGATCTCGGTCACGCGATTTATTGGTTCAAATGTTATATGTGTGCCCAATGTATTTTATTCTCGAATTTCATCGTACTAATAGTTGAGACGCGAGTCCCATAACCGCGAGTGAAATTTGCCGAATCGTCTAGACCCCCGGTTCGTTTCCCCTCCTCCCTTCTACTTCGTATATCGTACATCATCCCTTGGCAAAGGTCTCGCTCGCGTGTCTTCTCGATTTCTCGATCTCATCCTTCTCTATCTTCCTCACTCTTCCTCTCTCTCTCTCTCTTGTTCTCATTCGTTACTCAGACCAACGCTTTCAGACTCTGGAAAAACATCCAGAACAATTTTCAACAAAGATCGACAATTTAAAAAAAAACTGAAATTTGCTTCGACTTTTTTAAAACTGTTTCTTTACAATTCTCACCATTCTTCCATGATACTTAATTTAATTTTATTCCTTATTTTGGTGAAAATAGAAATATTCTTTTGCGAATGACGCGACAAAAGTTTGAGGCATTTAAGAAAAAATTACTCTTCATTATTGTTCGTAAATGTTTCGTGGAAATATTTATTTTATCGTGCATAAATAACCGACGCTATATTACTACGTTTCTCTTCGCTCTATACATATAGACATATATATATCTATGTATCTGTCCCATTTTATCGTCCATCACTCCCGTTGGCAACGTCTCGACTTCCCGTTTTCCCGAGCGCGTTCTGCCGTGACGACGAAAAGACGCGCGATCGTGCGGCGTTTCCCGTTTCAGAATTCTCTCGAGCGACAACTCGACATATATATATATATACATATATATACATGTATACATTTCCGAGTACGTAAGTTGAACCTCGATGGAAAGAAGAAGCTATCGGGTGACAGTAGCCATTACTGTGTCGACCATTAGTAACGCGATAACCTGCTTCCTCCCCTCCCCTGGTGTCGGCCAAGAAATCGGAAATTGTCTCAACCCCCTAACTGTACCCCTTCCTATCAAGCCCGAAGGAAAATGACCGCTCTTTCACCCCTAAAAGAGGGCACATCCGCATCGAAGCAAACGCCTCTTCGTACAGCGTCTTGTCACGCCAGCCATTCGTCAATGGGGGGAACATCCGGTCAAACGGCGTTAAAGGGAAACTGGAACGCCATTGTTTTCTCTTAGCTTCCTCCTAATTTTTCTTCTCTCTAATTTTCTCCCAACCTTTTCTAAAATTTTCTTTTTACTTATTTACTAATAGCAACTCGCCATAACTATCATAGTTAATAGCGATTTATCGAAGGCTTGGGGTTTACTCCCTCGACACGCATACGTTATGTTTTCCGGTTGAGCCGTGGTAACAACGAGCGAACGAGGATGAATTATATTCTCGCGGAGCGGTTGTAAACAGCGATTGAAACGCCCCGGGACACGGGTCGATCTCGTCCAACGGAACTTCAAAACAGATTAGGCGTGGTCAACACACGTATCAGTCGAAATACTCGCTATACCAGAGTCCAGGTGATATATCGGAGATTTCGTACTATATGTGGTAAATCTAGGGGGTGCTTCGATTCTGGAGCATGAGGCATTGAGAGCGAATGGTAACCAAGAGGAAATCAGGGAGCAACTCTCTTGCTATTTCGGGGGTAGAGTAGGTAATCGAACTCTGTATGGAGGGAGGGAAGTTGGGGGAGAGGGGGTTGGTTTCTCTCTGTACCTCTCGCTTTCTCTCTCTCTCTCTCTCTCCTTCCTGTCCTTTGGAAGCCTCGATCTCGAGAGTGCTTACACTGTATGGGGCAACTTTGCCGGCTAAACGAGACGATTAGCGAGGAAAACCGAGGGTTCGAAGTTTGCCTGGCTTTTCCAACGTCCCTGGGTCATGTAACGGCCGATGAAGCCTCGGGGGGTTCTCTATCTCTATCTTCCTCTCTCCGGTTCTCGTTCGCTCTCCTCAAGGAGTTTCAGCGACGAACGTCGATCGAGTGGTTCTAACTCTTCCAGTGCTCTATTTCACGTTTACTCGTATTCGTGAGAATTCTCACATGTACAAGAGTTAAAGATATTCTCGGGAGGTTTAGGTTTGACCCAGAAATCGATTATTTTCATCTAAGGATAATCATTTTTTTTCCTCTAAGGTCACATTTTCACGAGGTTTCCTTAAAATCGTTTCCGGTTATTGTTCAACGTGACGACGTGAAAGCGTTTTCGTCTCGTATCTTGCACACCTTCGAGGGGGATGAAAGTACCTACAAGCAGAATCGCACTGAAAGTATTTCGCGTTTTCGAGGAAGTCGGTTGCGAGGCTCGATACTCAACTGGTTATCGGGCCCTGAGGTACGCTTGAAAATGGCCGTGACGACTGGAGAGAGAGAAGGAGAGTGAGAAGGAGGGAGAGACCAGAGACGAAAGTACTCTGGGTCGAGAGGGTGAGAGCAGAGCGGAAGTAGCATGAACTGATTCGTAGTGCGAGAGAGATAGAGAGAGAGAGGGAGATAGAGGTAGCAAGAGAATATAAAGGAAGGAGAGAGCTTAGCGGGATCCAGGGTCGGTAACGACTAACGTGTATAGGTAGTCGTTAAAGTGCGATGGAGAGGATATCGAGTCGGTATCGATATAAGCTCCGGGTTGCCGCTGCTTTTCTCCACCCACGATTGACTTTTGTGTGTCCATGGCTATATACCGGGTGCTCGATTCCGAAATGAAGTCTCTCGGATTATCCCACATGGCCCGATAAACACGTTAGCCGAATTAAATTTCGCCTCTCCTCTACTCTCTTTCACCAGATTTGCATTAATCTCCAACTCCCCCCAAATATTCCTCAGATCACGCTCGATCCCTAATTTATCGAGAGCTTATGGATCCTTCTCCATTTTTTTATCAGCGTTTGACAAATCGCCTTATTCATCGTATACACGAAACGAAAAAGTAGGATTTATTTTTTCGATCGAATATCATCGTCCTCGAACGTGTTCTTCGATGGACGATATTACACCCTCCTTGCATTATTTGCACGGAAAGTGGAACTCATTTCGAGAGGATTTTTCGACAATTGCGCTCGAAGGAAGAAAAGTCGTGGTTTTATTCGGTGGTGGAGATCACCCGATGTACTTTGTCGAAGACGGTAAACAGTAGGTATAGACAAGGGTTGGTCAGACGGGGTTGGTACGTACGGGTGACTCTTGTATTGTTCGATACCGAGAACTCGTTTCGACGTTAGTGAACTCGGACTCGTCCGATGTACGGGATATCACGAACGTTAGAAAAAAAGGGCAATACCCCCTCTGCCTTCCTCCCTTGAGTTCTCCAACCCTTATTCCTGTCTTGGCTCCGTATCGAAGAACGTTTCGTGATCGCGTCCACCGGTCGCCCGCGGCACTTTTGCCCGAGTTTTCCATCAGAACCGAGTTGAAGAATGGAACGAAACCACCCCTTGCTTCCTCCCCTCGGGTATACGGTGTAACCGGCTGTTGGGTTAGCCGATACCGAGAGAGAGAAGGAGAGAGAAGACCGTTAGTGCCGCGTCGCTAGTTTCGCTTCCTCCTATCCCTTTCTTCCCTTTCGTAATTTCCCGTTTTCTCGTTTCTTCGATTCTTTCCTACCTTCGAAAATCTTCTTGTTCTTGTTGTTTTCTCTCATTGCTTTTTTTTTCGTTAAATTCTCCACCTGCGGGCTAACATTATCCCCCGAGCAAATGGACTTTACGTGCGATCGACTTGATTGGAAACTGCTTCAACAGCAAGATTCTTGGTAAAGCCCTGAGACGAATTGTTAAACAGTTGCGTAAGATTCAAGAATTGTTATTCTGGTAGTTTGTGAAGAATCTTCGTTAATATCCCAACGTGATATAGAAATTACCAAACTCTAGCTGTATCCCCTGGGATCGAGTCTTAGTCGTCCAATTTTAAGACTGAATGACAGATCAAACCTAAAACTGACAAAAAATATTCCACCCAACATTTTTCCAACAGACTCATTACCCAGCGAATAATATTTTATTTAAAAAACTATTTTTCATAATTCAAGACGAATTTTTGTCCACCATGTAGTAAAATTTACACGAGCCTCTTTAAACGAAAATGACTTTTCGCATAAGCCAAGTTGAAAATCACCTGCATGTATGTACGGTTAACAGGGTCGAGGGTGACGAGGTGAAGCGAGGCGATGAAAGTTAGCAGGTAACTTCGGTCCTATATAAGTATATATACGTATATATATAGGTACGGTTGGGAAATTACGGTAATCCGATAACGCGGGCCGGAAAGTACCGCCGACCACGTTCTATCCGCCGCAGTGATCTGTGGTTTCGTTCACCGACAGCCCGAGCTGCCGCTGGCGCTGCGCTGCCACACGTATTACCTGCTACATACTACTACTACCCTTCCTCCCTGCCCCCTTGCCACCTCTCACCGTGCGAATGTCTACGTACATACCTGTACCATACGATATCCTATCGTCGTGCTTGGCTTCACCTAATTCACCGGTGTACCGCGAAAATCCTGCGATAGGTACTCAAAGTCACTCTTCGTTCTATCGTACGACTACGCCTGATTATAACCTTGCACTATCGACGCGATCCATTACGAAATTCTCCCATTAATGTCCGGGATCATTTGTACTCAAAGGTAAATAAGTTTGGTGAAACATCGAATAAATCTGAATTTCTTGTTTTGATTAATTCCAATATTTTTGATCTCACTCTCTAAATTTGAATTAGTGAAAAATAGAATAGAAAATTAGTGAAAAATAGAATAGAATAGTAAAAAAATAGTAAATTAGGCTTACTAAAGAAAATTAGTAATATGATTAACTATTATTTAGTCAATACAGTTTACTAATTCATTAGTGATATTACACGATCACTAAGCAATTAGTACAGGACTCGGCGATCGACCAAAAGGCGCCAACTCCCGACCCGATACTTCCTTTGTTCTGCCATTGTGATGTCGAAGGTGTCATTTTCTCATGTCAGTCAGTTCATGCGCAGTGCGAAACGGCGAATCTTATTTTATAAAAGTTTTAAGGGGAAAAGCAAAAAGTGTATGAACGTTTCATTTTCTTGTCGGTACGTATGAGATTATTACATATTACTCATGTGAAGAATTACAATCGACTGGGTGCATGAACATATCAGCTGTGCTGACTACTACCCGTGCAGAAATGTTGACAGGGGATACAGCTGGATTCTGAGTTGTATCCCGGGCTCCTAATCGGGATCTAGTCCGATATCGGATCAGATTCGAGGACTAAATGTAAGATCCGTAAACTGGATTCCATTACGAATCCCGATTCGAATCCGTTAATGACTCTAACTGGATGCGAGCAGCGCTCCCGATCAAATCACATAAGAATAATGAATTACTGAAAGCATTATATTAAATACTAGCTTCTACCCGCGACTTCAAGGAAACAAATTAAAAGAAGCAGGATAGGCTGAGAAAATAATAAGTATGTATATGAAAAAAGTGCATGGAATTGTACGATCTAATAATTGTATAGCAGACTTATTGGAGTGTAAGCTAATTCTTTGCAGCACGTTCCATAGGAAACTTGATACTTTTCTGCACAGTTTGCGCATTTATAGTGCCAGCGGACGTATGGTTCGTTTGTGAGAAGCGCGATGTCCATGCGCCACCTGTCGGTCGTGACCGGTACTACTACTGCTATATCTATATACATTCGTATTGGTCATAAAATCTACGCTCACCACAGGCTTCGTATTAGGATTGAGTCGGTATACCCCGAAAGTACAGTGGCGCCATGGTTTCGAAATATCGTCACGCACGCAAATTTTTTCCGATGTAGAAAACATCTGGTTCCTGTAGGGACACCTATTTTGGCGCATCCCTGTCATATCTTGATCAGGATATGATCAGTAGTTGGGTATTCCTGTCAACATTCCTGCACCGGTAATTGTGTAGTCAAATGTTACTAATTTTTATAGCGATAATTTTTGACTAATCGAATTAGTGATTTTTCACTAATCATTAGTGACTCACTTTTCGCTAAATGAATTAGTAAAATATAACTAAAATTTAGTAAAATTTCACTAACTTCATATTTAGAGAGCAGTATGATTTTTTATTCGATGTTTTATTATTCATTTCATTAAATTGTGAATATCGAACACGTCGACGAGATCGTAAATATTCGTCACTTGTCAACAGACGTTTCCGTGTGGATGTACATACAGCGAGGTTTAGCCAGTGAGCGCATTGAAGAATATTAATGTTTCGGGGGGGTTGATGATGACGATGGCGAGCCTCACGGTCCGGTTTCTCATCTCGAATTTCCGAGTTGAATCTGGTGGTTGTAGAAGCGTCTCGTGTTGTAGAGAATATAGTAGTCGCGGCATTATTAGTACGCGATGGTGGAATTCTCCCGTGAGCACACGAGCGCACGATGCGAGGCCAGGATACGGCTAATTTGTCACAGAGATGGTCGTGGAAAGAGGGATAGGGTGAGGATCGAGGGAATGGGAACTAGGAGGGTCTCGACCAACGGGACGCAGCACGTGTACATAACGCGGCTATCTAATTGGCTTGCTCGACCAAATGCCGTGAGTGCCCGTATATACGAGAGACCATGACAATGGTTCTCGGCCCGTATTGCGCTCAACCTTTCCTGGCAACAGTGGCAGCGTCGACGTGTACTACACGTTACACCCCCCCCCCCCCCTCCCGCAACAAGCATTAACGGACCACGCTAAAATCCTTTGTTCTGGATTTTTGAAATCAAATTTTACCGTACATTCTCGCTCATCGTAATAACGATCCGACGACACTTAACGATCCACATTGTTTGTAATTTTAAACAAGTTTATTTTTTGGGAACGATGCCGGAACGAGCGTGTAAACGAGTTGGAAAGGAATTTACGTCGATCGTTCTCGTTACCGATCTTATCATTGACTATTGTTATCGATGGTTAAGTTTTCGCGCTCGGTGAAAGTTCGATACTTTCCGGGTAAACTTCCAACCTATAGGGTGGAATGTCCGAGGGTGTTGTAATAGCTTGCGCGCGTGGACCTGCTAAAAAATTTCAGTGCAGTTACGGCGACTCGGTCGTTTCGAAAACTCGAACGTAGGTCATTAACGTGAAAAGTCCAACGTCTCGAAATGTCGTACACAAACGCCCTTTTCTTAGACTGGAAACTTCAGCTAGAACGTTGTATATATGTCTATGTGCGTTGAGTGGAAAGTAGTTTGCAATGTCGTACTCGTTGGGTGTAAATCATGGAGCTTAAGAGTGACGTTTGCACGAGACGATTGTTCGATTTATAGTCAATTTCAGTTGGGAACGTTAGGGCGGTTGGGTTGCTTGGTGGTGAGGTGGAAGGAGGCCTAAGGGGATGGAGGTACAGTTACTCGGTGCGTTAGAGAAGTTACACAGTTACGGCGATAAATGCGAGCTCCAAGTACGTCATTTAGATATCCATCGGCCGTTAAATCTGCCAAGCTCTCGAGGGCACCTCGTGCTTGTGATTCAATCTTGCGCGGCCACAGCTCGCGGCACATTATATACACTTAACGTTCCAAGTTTAAACGAGTATTATGAAAGAGTAAGAACGACGAAGATGATGTAAAGTGCGAAACGGAGAGAGAAAGAGTGGGAGAGGGGTAGTGAAAAAAGGGGAATACGTCGTGGGGTGTAATATAAATGAATTTTTAAAGCTGCGGCAGCGATTGACGCTAAGTTGGGGGGAGGGATTGGTGATAGTAGTAAAAGAGGGAAGATAGCGAGGAAAATAGATTAAGAGTATATATAATCTTTGCACGATCGACGTTGGTGATTCGTCCGATTTTCTCACCCCTGTAAGCTCGAACGTATCATTGTTCCTCTTTCCATTCCTTCTTTCAAACACCGACGATCGATATTGCTCGATGATATTACAGCAACAGCTTTCGACAAATAATATAAATTTATTCCTCGAATAATTCGTTTCATAAGAAATAATTTAGATGAATAAAATATGCGAGGATTATGGAGAAATTGGTAGGGAAAATGGTGAATCACGACGATATAAATACAGGGGCAGCTTGATTCGTATTATATAAGAAATAATTCCTTATCCTTCGAGATGATAAAAAAGTTTCCTAGAAAATAAAAATGATTAACTCACGGTGACTCGATTGGATGATGAAAAAGAAATTTCTTCACGAGAATCCATCGGTGGAATCCGAGAGAGCTTTCGTCAGTAGCACGGTAGTATCAAGATCAAAGGAATAGAGATAACTCGGATGAAGATAGATATTCGTCTTGGTGTTTGCTCCCCTCTCCCAGTTCGCTCGCTAAGTCGCACTTTAATCCACTATGATGATCAATATTCATTCGGTACCCGTTGTATATATATCCCAGTTCCCGACATTAGCATCGATAATATACTATGGAAGTAGAGAGGAGAGAGAGAGAGAGGGGTAGATCGTATAAGTAGGATGCTATATCCGATTCTCGTTTCAAACCAGCTCAGGTGGGAAGGAAGGGAGTAGGGAGGAGGTTCGAGGCGAGATGCCGGTCTTCCTTTGACCCGGAAATTCCGATTCCTCGAGAACGAGGGTGAGAGAGAGACGAAGATAAAGTCAGCGAATCCAGCATATCTCGAACATGCACACAGTGAGGCAGGGAGATAAGGAGCACAGAGACGTAGCTTCCACCCTCCTGAAGGTCGATCAAGGTTAATCCTGTGCACCCCCTTATAGTCTTTCCACAGATGACTTCCTAATCTCCATTCTAACCTCGGAATCTCCATTCTGAAAAATATCCTGTTATTTAGGCGTTAGGAACATTAATAGAATCCTCCCAGTCAATTAACACGAGCATTGATAATAACAATAATAAATACACGCGGAAACGACGATATTTGATGAGAATGATACGAGAACAAAAAATGATAATTCTTGAGATAACTCTTACGCATAGATCAAGCATTATCGTGAAAGATGAAAATATCATAGATCGAATTTGCTCTACGAGAATTTATAGGGCCATAAAAAGCATTAAACCTCTTTCATCTAAGGAACAAGAGAATAAAGTATTCACGACGAACAGTTTATATACGGAATCCTTAAATTCCAATTGGCTATACATAGACACAAGGAAGAAGAGTGAGAGAGAGCCAGGAGGACAAGACGAAGGGAGAGATCGGATTGGTTTCCTCGTTGGAGATGCGCAAGTAAGGCTACGAAAGCCGGTAGATAGGCGAATCTTGTGCAATAGAGGCGCGCGTATCCTGTAGGTATTAGGTGAGATGGTTCGTGAGACGTCGAAGGTATCGTTGCGCAATGCCAGCTAGGGAGGAAGTGTACCCTCTATACTCTCCCGCTTGGTTCTCTTCTCGCTCACGCTTCCCAATCAATATTCATGGGTATCACGCGGCCCCGGGTGTTGGGCTACGGGGCGGAAGGGTGGGAAGAAGAAGAAGGGCGGGAGGGCGGGAGGGGGTATGGGTAATAGGTATCTCTCGCCTCGTCTATGTACTTCTCGCAATGGTCGTTATATGTACTCGTATATATATATATATGGAAGTGCGGGAAGCGCGCACCACTGACGTGCCGCGGGACCGGATAGCAAATCACGACTCTCTTCGCGATTGAACTCACCCGGGCATTGCCGCGCGTGGTTAGCGTACTGGCATACTCTCGATTGGATACTGAGAGACCGGGAAAGAGAGAGAGAGATAGGAAGATAGACAGAGAGAGAGGGAGTGAGAAAGAGAGCGAGACAGCGTCTTCGCGCGTTTTCAAACCACCCCCCTTCCCATTTCTACCCATCTGTGCTACGCTTGACGAGAGTTCATCCTGTCGGCACTCTCAGCGCGTTCCTCTCGCACCGAGAGGAGGAACTATATACCTTTGTACCGCCACCCCGGGCGCGTCGACGCGATAGTAATGATTCAACGAGAGCGCGTACTGAATCGATCGACCGTTACCCCCTTCATCCCCTTCCTCCCCTCACCAAGACCTACTTAACAGGAATGTAGCCGACGCGTACCAAACATTAATGCTTATCGGATTGTAATCCGTTTTTTCAAACGCCAGTTGTACACGAAATTCCGTTTTCGAGATCGAGAGAAATTCGATGGGATTTGGATATTCAACGGTCGTATCGAGCTAATAGAAATTATGGGCTATGAAAGGGAAGGGTGGAGATTATTACGAAATGGGATTATTTTGATGATCGGTCATCATCTGACTTTGAAGGATTCGTATACACGGTTTATGTTGTCTCGCCGCAGATCAACCCCTCGTCCCTCGTGTATCCCATTTGTATTTCAATTCCCTCGACGTGTTTGCAATACATTATCGCCTGGTTCAATTCGTGAGAGAGGGAGGGGGGAAATGCGTCGATAGACTTTCGTATACCGACGATTTGGAGGGAGAGGATTTAGTCTCGAGTCGTTCGACAATCTCGCGTAGGGTGACGTCGTATCGCGCTAGGGAGAGAGCGCGAAAAAGCTATTCTCCGATTATACCAACCCCCTTCTGTCTTCGTGTTAGATATATATATGAGGGTGTAGTTAATACTCGTGGTATGTCTATATCGGATCAAACTCGAATCTGGCAGTGTTTGCGAAGTGTCACCCCTCCAACAAGGGTAGGTAAAAATTTAATAAACGAGGATAAATCCGTCAGTGCGAGAAGATCCATTGACAAGAAAATGGAGAGATCGACAGAGAATTTTTCATTATCGTATGCCATGAAACGAAAGATTTTGATAATCCTCTGCCAACGATAGGACGACTTTTGATACGATTCTCTTGGTGCATATCTGCCTTTACCCCCTCTCTTCTCACTTTCGACAATTTTATTCATCTCCGCTGCGTGATCGATGTACGATAATTCGCTCGCAGGTACTGACTGCAAATGGCAATTAATTCATGAAGCTTGATGAGCCGTGTGGCAATCAATCGGATGATTATTAATGTATTCGTGTACGAATTTATCGAGGTCGGCGTCCCATGGACTCGTAAATCGATTAGTAACACGTGAGTCGGTCTCGTGTCTGATAAATGTGTGCATAAAGTAACGCCTTCGATCGAAATTTCCATTTTTCGTTTTTCCTCGATGTATCCCCTACCATAACGTCTGCTTCGACCTACGCTGGTCATCTCGATCCGTCGTTTATTCTCATGGGTGGGAACCCTGATGTAGTAGAGATTTTGGAGAAGACTTATCGCGGTTGACTCTCGACACTGGAATCGCAACTCAGGATATAGTTAGACGTAGGAATAAAGGAGAGAATTCTCTACGTTCCGAATCTGCGAATAAGAAACGACCTCCAATATCACGGGAGTGTTCTAAAAAAATTTCTGCCAGAATATTCCGATTCAACGGATATTTTACATCCGTTCTATTTTTCTCGAAATTCATTCATCGATCTTCCTGAGAAGATCCTTAATATGTGCTCTCTAAATGTGAATTAGTAAAATTTCACTAAATTTTAGTCATATTTTACTAATTTATTTAGCGAAAAGTGGGTCACTAATGATTAGTGAAAAATCACTAATTCGATTAGTCAAAAATCTACTCTAAATCTGAATTGGTGAAATTTCACTAAATTTTAGTCATATTTTACTAATTTATTTAGCGAAAAGTGGGTCACTAATGATTAGTGAAAAATCACTAATTCGATTAATCAAAAACGATCGCTATAAAAATTAGTAACATTTGACTACGTAATTAGGATTCAGCATAGCTGATATGTTCATGCATCAGCTGATTGTAATTCTTCGCACGAATAATATGTAATAATCTCATACGTACCGACAAGAAAACGAAACGTTCATACACTTTTTGCTTTTCCCCTTAAAACTTTTATAAAATAAGATTCGCAGTTTCGCACTGCACATGAACTGACTGACATGAGAAAATGACGCCTCCGACATCACAATGGAAGAACAAAGGAAGTATCGGGTCGGGAGCTGGCGCCTGTGATTGGTCGATTGCTGAGTCCTGTACTAATTGATTAGTAATCGTGTAATATTACTAATGAATTAGTAAACTGTATTGGCTAAATAATAGTCAATCGTATTACTAATTTCCTTTACTAAGCCTAATTTCCTATCTATTTTACTATTCTATCAGTGAAACGGTGCGTTTATCACTATTTCACCAATAGAACATGCATTTACTAATCGAATTAGGCAATTTTTCACTAATTCAGAATTAGAGATTGAGATAAAAAATATTGGAATTAATCAAAACAAGAAATTCAGATTTATTCGATGTTTCACGAACGAGGAATTCTCGTTATCGAGAATATTTTTGCGTTTATCTTTGAGTAGAAATGATCGGGTGTAATATCACTAATGAATTAGTAAACTGTATTGACTAAATAATAGTCAATCTTATTACTAATTTCTTCTACTAAGCCTAATTTACTCTTTTTTTTACTATTCTATCAGTGAAACGGTGCGTTTATCACTATTTCATCAGTAAAACATGCATTTACTAATTGAATTAGTCCATTTTTCACTAATTCAGATTTAGAGAGTGAATATGAAATTACTTAAAATAGACGTTGTGCTACGTTCGTAGGAAACATATTCGTCACGTATATGCCAACGATTTAAAAACTTATTTCTGCTTTTACTTCGCATCTCCGGAGTTGCGAATAAGATTTTTCGAAATCTGGAAAAATTCGTAACTCTTTTACGTGCCGATAACAGTTTGGAAAGCTCGGTTGTTCGTAAGTCTATGGTACGTGATGGTTGAGGATGGAAATTTCTAAAACTGCGCAATCACGCAACCCTGCGGTGATCGCGAAGTTTCGTCTCGCATTTAGATCGGATTCGCAGTGTCTGTACGTAGATGTGGGTGTGTGTCTGCCATAGAGAAAATTAAGGTCGCGAGACAAGTTGACGGAAGAGCAGTAGCTTGCCACAGCGTGGCTGCCTTCAACCGGCCCCCAGGTGGGCGGATGTCGCTAACAAATCTCCATTCACGCTGATTGCCACATTCTGAACTTAGCGCGAGGGCGCACCGCACGGGGATGAACGCGAAACGAGACAGAGAAAGAGAGAGATGGGAAGGAGGAGGTAGCTTTTCTCCCATCCCCACGACAGGTTTGGTACTCTACCTATCGTGCTTCCATCCCCAACCCACCTTATTCTTCATCCTTCAACTGCAAGGTAGGCCCCTTTCCACACCACCATCATTTCCTCTACTGTTTACGACTTTTCCAACGTTTCTACGAAATCCTATATTCAACATGGACGTATTAAACTTTATTCAAAACATATTTTCGTTGCTCGCTCAACTTCTTCCTTCCCGATGAATTATTTTCCCTACGAATATATTATAGAGGGTAAAACTTGTACCTTATCGGTGGACTAATCTAATTGCAAAGTTTTAATACGTCCATTGATTAGAGCCTTTCGTTCGATCGATGAGAATGGTTTTTGATATGAATGGAAAGATCGATGTGATATTTAGTTAAACAATCGTAAAGAACCGGAAGTATTGATGACATGTGAGAAATTTAGGGGAAACATAGATAATAAAAATACGAATCTCGACATCTCGAACGTTCGAATTTCCTTAAGACAACATCCGTGTAAGTTGGAATTCCCAAGAGCTGAGAACGAGAGGAATTGCACATTAAAACTAAACGACGAATACAATTTCCGTTTATTCGAGCGTCGAGAATGCGACGATAGCGAGAAAACAACGGTTGATAGAACTCTCGTTATCTCGTCTAGGGGGCCGAGAGACAGGCAATCGCGTGCACCGTTATCGAGTGGACCAAGATAATTGGCGATAAATTTTCACTTCACTCTGCTACAAGAAAGAACACGTTTCATTCCCCTACGACCCTATCAGGCCCTTGTCCTATCACCAGGGTTGACACGCGATCACGTTTTACACGACGTTAATGGTTATGGTTTTACGACTTATTTTCTGGTTGCCTGGCTATGACGAGAATTTTTTCGGGCTGAAAATAATCACGCGTCCGTTTTATTTCCGAGTGTCATTCAACCTTGTGATACGAGGAGCTCTCTCTCTCTCTCTCTCTCTCTCTCTCTCTCTCTCTCTCTCTCGTTTGCGATGTTACTAACTTTTGAATATTCGTTTTATATATTTCTCATCCAATAAGCCGTTTTGCACAAACTCTTGCTCGTTGAATTTCCCTGTCGTTCATCCAAAAATAGAATCGAATGGAGAATGAATTGCGGAATAATTTCTCAGCTGGGTTAAAATTCATTCGTGCACATTCTTCGAGAATTCGATACTCGTAACGTTACAACGGACTTGTATCGTCATTTCATTTCAATCAACACAAAAGGTCGACGAGTGCCCCAATAAAATAAAATTTCATGGACAATCATCAAAAATCAAATGATCCATCGTGGATAATGATTCTTCGCGAATTATGAGTTTTCCCATTAAACGTTAACGATGCGATTCGTCCATACGTGAATAAATTCGAATTTACGCCCAGCTGCATTTAAAATCAATTACGAATGATAAATGAATAAAAGCGAGTTTATCGCGGGGTCAATATATTATCGATTTATATATTTTACCCTTATCCATCGTTATGGATTGAAAGTTAAAAGTTAACAACGCATCGTGGCGTGCTCTAGAGTCCACTTGGTTCTCTCTGTTTCTCTTTGAACCTCTCTTTCTGTCTCTCCCTTTGTACCTTTTATCTCGCAATATTTGCCATTGGGTCGAATTGATGCAAACGCGATTCTCCTTACGAATACATCGAAGCACCTCTCCCCCCACCCCCTTTTCCAGCACTTACTCCACGTGCGATGCACGCCCTTTGCTCGCGTCAAAGTTCCCATGAAGCTTGATCCACTCTCAACAATCGTTCAACA
Organism: Netelia fuscicornis; assembly: GCA_946811545.1. Classification (NCBI taxonomy): domain Eukaryota; kingdom Metazoa; phylum Arthropoda; class Insecta; order Hymenoptera; family Ichneumonidae; genus Netelia; species Netelia fuscicornis. The sequence continues at coordinate 42,375,544 of OX328013.1, read as the reverse complement.
CGGCTTTCGCGAGACTGAGACTTTGACTTCGCAGCCGCGAGCGCGCGCTAGAACAAATTGAATTTTCCCCCCGTATATATATATATATATAGAGAGAGAGAGAGAGGGAGACAGCGAGCGCCTCGAAATCGGAAAGCGTTTAGTCGATCGGTTAGAGAATTATTGGGTTGTGCGGCTTTGTCGAATAAAGCTTTACCTCTCTCTCTCTCCGTTCCTCCGATCTCCCCAACTCTCGAGCATTATATCACCTTTCTCTCAGGTTGTTTCTCTATCGTACTTTCAAACGTACCCCCTGCATGAACAATGAAATAGCGTCATATTCACCCTCCCGTTTTCCTTCTCGTTTCAAGAGGGGTCTCTGCGATATGAAATCCAAGACCCTCGTCTATATACGTATCTAGATAAAAAAAAAGTATTGAAGATATATATACACCGATAAATGAATTAATAAATTACCAGGGGGTGGACGAGGGTGAAGGGAGAATTTCCCGGCAAAGAGCCGCGAGGTTCGTCGGTATGGTTGAATACGCGTATCGATTCGCGCCTGATATTAAAATCGACCGATGATTAATCTATCGGAGCTCCCTATTTTACTCTCCACCAAACCCCTTCAACCCCTGAATGGTAAAGCGGTGTGTTCGATTCGGGGGTGTTATAGTAGGGAGGGGTTGGAATGGTTTGGAGGATCGTTGAATTCCAGGATGAGAGAGAGAGAGAGAGAGAGAGCAACACCGAGGGTGGTGAAAACGCCCGTGCAGGAAGAAGGAGGAAGGGATGGAGGAGGGTAGGAACGCGGCTTCGTATCGATTACACCGAGTTTCCACGAGGAAACGCGACCATCCAACGTAACTTTAGATACGAATAAGCGACCTCCAGGACGAAGACGATCAAGACGACGACTAGCTCGTGTCATTGCGTGACGGAGAATCGTTTCGCAACAACAATTCTACGAGACAGCCCTTACACCTCCTATGCTTTTTCACTGTGTCCTCGCTTACCACCTTTCCGACGTTATAGACCCTTTCAAGTAATCGCAACTCTCTTGAAACGTGTGCCAGTTATAATTATCGGCTCTAAGCGCCCGTCTTGACGCTGAGTTTCCTGGATATTCCACCCTTACCACTGTATACACCCCTTCGTTGCGGGTTCTATAGCGACACTTAGCACGATGTGAAACGAGCAATATACTGCAAGGATGAGGGAAACGTTACCCCAATTTGCTTTTACCTTTACTCTACGACGAGCTATTTTGTTCCATTCGCTCACCGTATTATTGTCTCGGGTTACCGTTCATGACTATTTGGACAATAATGGAATTGTTCCAAGGCGTTATATAATTTGTATTATTTTTATAAAGATGGCTTTTAGTTTTGATAAATTATTATTTTACATAGCTTGTATAAAACTATGAAACATGAAGAGGGATGATTCAACCCTTGAAGATTATTTTTTAAAACAACCCCGAATTGTTCTAATCGACGAATCGAATGATAATATGATTTTTAGGTATTTAATCGGTTGATGATGAATGGTTGATCTAGATGATGATAATAGGCTAGTCGTTGTTCATAACAAATTGTATTTCTTTTGCCTCGTACCACCCGCAATTACTTATTAATGCCATCAACTTCACGTGCTTTCATTTATTTTATATCCCTTGCAGAAGCCTCGAGTAACAGCGTGTTTCGGTCGTTGGCTCGGCGAACTTATCCCAGTGAATGACGGCGTGTACCGAGGGTAGACGTAAGAACCGAAGCGAGCAAGGTGAGGCAGGCAGCAGGAACAGCAACAGTAGCACCAAGCCTGACCCCCATTCCCGTTTCTGACCGGGTTGGATGAATGAATATAAGCTGATTCGAGGTTGGAGGGGAATGAGAGAGAGAGGAGGGCGCAAGCTTGCCTCGCGTGATTAAAAGTCGTTCGTTCGAATTAAGCGCTTCGACGGACGCTCGAGTACGAGGGGAAATATATACGAGAGTTGGTCGGGGGTAGAATGCAGGAAAAGGTAGAGGGCGACCGAGAACAGGCCGGCGGTAAATAGAAAAAAAAACGTGTGGAGGGGGAGGAAGAGGTAGAAATTGACGATGTCGAGTACGACGTGTGTACCTACCTCATATGTACACATAAATGTACACCGAGGCTAAAAGAAAATTACAGTTCTCGCAATCTTGCTTCCTCGGGCCCGATACCGTACGGAATTTCTTTTTACTCCGTCATACATGGATAAGCGACTTGCTAGAAATATGTTTAATTCCGTTTTACGTCCGAGAGTCGTTGAATACGTTATGTGGTATAAACGCAGGGGGTTGAAAGCAAATATGTAATCCTCCGCTCGTGGAGAGATAGGTCGATGCATTTCGTTAAAGCAGCTTCCTCGAATACGTTTCAATTTCTAATTTAATTAAAATAGGTACGAGGGGAGGTTTTTTCAAAAATTGTGGACAAATAAATTGCTTATTTCATCTAAGGCAAACCGCACACCTGTGGATCACCCGGAACGCTCGTTGTACCGTGTGCTCGCATCAACGTTATGCAACCCCACTAATAACATCCATCGTCAATCCGTGCGCGTTCTCTTTCCCCTCCTCGTTTCCTGACGAGGCGTCGACGATTTTTCCTTTTTTTGTTCTCGCAAAGTCACAGGGGTTAAATAGGGGAAGAAGAAGAAGAGCCATCTTGATTTTTTGTCCTCGTTCTCTCGCCCTCCGTCACCTGGATTTCGCGAACGAGGGATTCTCCAGGCAAAATATATACCAGAGTGAGAATCCACGAAGAGATTCCATGGAAGGTTGATAAGAGAACGAGAATTCTACCCCAATCCTCCCCCACCTGTGTTTTCGATGTACGTATATCCCGGTGACACTGGTTGTCGCAGATAGGGCATGGATCGTAGGGAAAGAAAGAGAGTATATGGTTGAGCAGCCCCTTGATTCGTGAGAAAATCGCACGAGGGAAGCTTCCCGAATGTGGGACAACGTAGGGGAGGTTGGAGAGAAAAGGTTGAGGAAGGAAGAGGGCTGAAAAAGGGTGGCTTGAGAAAATTCACCGGCGGGTTGGAAGTTGGTGTAGGGTTCTACGACTCCTTTTCCTTGTATACAGTCAAGAGGATGAGGGGAGGGGGAGCTTGTGCGGGGTTGTGGCTGCTGGTAGCAATTTGCACGAGAGCAAGAAGCAAAGGGGGCGAGATGTTCGCTTTCTCTCTCTCACTTGCCCTCGATTCTCTCTTCTTCTCTTTCGACTCGCTCCCTTTTCTCGTCCTGTTCCAGGCACAAATGACCGAGGGTCGTACGACGTCGAGACTCTGTCTTTGTTCCGTCTATAGAATTCTCTGCCAAGGATTCCTATCTCGGTCTTTTACACAACTTTCTCTTCTCATCCCCTTCTCTCGCCCTCTCTCTCTCTCTTGCACACAAACACACCTACACCCATATTGTGCGATGGCAACCCTCCGAACCAGCAAACAGCAAGATGTGACCCATCGGTGATGAGGAGACACAGCCGGGGGTGGAGAGTGGGAGGGAGAAGCGAGCTCGAGACCGCGGCACGTTCGCCAGGGGGAAGCAAGGACCACGAACGTGTTCGGATTCCCGTCGTTTCGTCGAACGTTCACTCTCGAAGGTCTCGAGGATGTTCCATTATAAGGCGAATAGCTATATAGCGAACGGCGAAGAAACGAATGGAAGAGAGAAAGAGAGGGAGACATCGCGCGAACCTTCGCCATGGTACGCGGTGAATGAGACCCGGGGCAAATAAATACCGCGCTAAATCGTCCGGAAAACTCATTCGATCTCTCGAGCGTCCCATACGCTCTCGCCCCTAACATCCCGCCCTTACCACTACCCACCCCTCTTTCTATCTCTCTCCTGGGGTCCTCGGACACGCACGAATTGTTCTTACTTCGAATTCAGAGGGTCTCCCTTTCCTTACTCTTGCCGGTTTATTTTTTCATCCTTGCGGATGAACCAACCCCCTAATCGCTATAGTTACATATTCTACGTTATTTAGGTATCGAATCAACCCCCACACTTATTTGACTTTCACAGTTACTTAATCGATAGAAGCTCGCGTATTCGATCAAAATGACTTTTATCTCGCAAACTACCCCTGCATCAATTTTCAACCCCTAAGTCGTACTTCCTGAAAAGTTAATGGATCGATCTTTTTTATCCGACATCCAAGATACTTCTGTCACATAACTTGTATACGATACAATGCCCAAGGAAGAAAAAAACTTTCCAACAACGACCTTTCCCAACTCGCGTCTCGCTTCGTCGACCCCGTGTCCGATGGAAAGAGATCGGGACTCCGTGGATCAAAGTACGAGAACCGGAACGATCCGAAAAGAGTTGGGAAAGGGCGCACTCGGAAAACAGAAGCGGATATTCGATTTGAGAAGTTGAATTCAGGACTCTCGCGGTTGTTCCAAGATCGATACTAGAATCTTCGAATTTCTGCGATCATTGACCGTATAAAGGCGGAAACCTGAACACAAAAAGTGAGGGGGAAAGAAAAAAACGAATGACTCGACAAGACCTTACGTTTCTATTGCGAAAACGACACTGCAACGATATGCTACCAACGCGCCAGTTGATATATTATATCGATGGTCCTTCTTTTTTCTCATGCTCCCCCACCCCCCCTCCCGCCATCTCCTTTTATTTCCAGACTCTCGTTTCTTCGTTATATGTCTATTCATATATACAAGTACATCGCCCAAGTGTGCGACCCAATCGATATATCTATATATATATAAGAAGAAAACGTGGAAACGAAGTGAGTTACTGCTTGGGGGCAGAAACTGCCGAGAGTGAGAGCGTATTTTATACGAGTCCGTTCGTTTCACAACGACGAGAGTTCAGCGAGCATTCACGACCTCGTTTTGTCTAGCCGACGTTGCCACGGAGTGAACGCTTGGGTGCTGCGAAAGTCCCAAAGTATATGCTCTGCTACTGATGCCGGGTCTCCTTGGTTATACATATATATATTTATATATGTATCTAGACGATGGTGGTAGAAGCGACCGGATGCGCCCGAGAGCGCACCTTCACGCTCGAGAAACGTGTGCACAGACGTTCGCCAGCCGCCTGAGGGTAGCGCGGATACCCCTCCGCCTCCTCCTCCTCCTCCTCAACGAGAAAGGCCACACGCTCAAACCGCTACGAGTCGACCACGTAAATCGATCTCTTATCCCCGACCCGCACGCGAGCTAGCCCAGCCGAAGCGTGTCGGGGATCGAGGACCCTGACGTCTCTAGACACCCAACCCCCCAACCCGGGAAACGTAATAGAATGCCCTGACGGAGGTCGATCTCCCGATGGGCCAAATCTCGTGTATAGAGCTCCTTCGCTCTCTCCCTCTATCTTTATCTCTCTTATTCACCTCTGTCTCTCGTATCTCCATCGATCACTCTTCCCGATCGGGCGCCCTTACGACTTTGCCCCACTGTCCACGCATGTGCCCTACCTTCCGACACTCGACGCGCTTTCACCACCATCCCCTACGAGAGAGCTCTTCTGTCTCGTGCACGCTGAAGATATCTCTCGCGAGGAGGCCCGTATGTTTGCTTGATGGAGAGAGATTGTTAGCACTGACGTGAAACGAGTGACTTATCCAAAATCGCATCTACGTCGATACTTTTTCATTCGCAGGGATTTGCCCATTAGTTTTCGAGACAGTTTGATATTCAATGACGAGGCGAATAGTTACTCGATCGATATTTTCGAGATTATTTAATCTACGGATTGTTTGCTCGAAGAACAATTCTATTCAATTTTACTGAATATCGTGGCAGAGATTTAATTATAGGATTGTTATCTGTCTTTAATTAATCTTTCACGATGAGCATATTAGTTTAGGTCTAGCCATAAATATAGGACAATACCACCCTCAGGCTCGTATAATTCAACGTCATGTTTTCAATTTAATAGATTGTTCCGTCTGTTTATATATATATATATAGACCGACCCCTATTACGGGAGTTCTAAAAATGTCTTTCTCCCACGCGAGCGTTCGTTGGAGTTTGCCTAACGAGGACTCTCAAGAGATTCAGGACTCCGTCTCGTTGAATTTCACTGGCACACGGTAGAGGCGACGCTCCTCCCTAAAGCTCGACATGCAATTCATTCGTCGAGGGCATCAAAAGTGGCGGTACTCGTAGGGTACGAAGAAGAGTGAGGAGGAGAGAGAGGATTGCACACAACGACCCTCGCGGACTTCTCGTTATTCGATAGAATGCACGCAGGAGATATGAAGAATCGCGTTCTCTCTTTCTTTTTTATCTCTCGTTACATCTTCCTTTCGTCAAAAAAAAATTACATTTTTCCCTTCCTTTGTAGGATCTGCGCGGTGGTAGATAAAGCGAGGGGTAGTCACGCGTTACTGATCGATGACGTAAAAATCATCGAACCTGTCCCGCGCGAATCCTGCGCTCGACACGTTCTTTCCCGTGTTAACGATCCATCAATCATCTTGCATAATAGCGAGCAAAGCACCATGTGAGAGGAAAGGAAATGAAAGCTTTCTATATAGGGGTTGCGATATTCTAGAATAATCTTCAAAGCCCAGTGGTGCATAGAATTATATAAATATCTAGAAGCTTTGTTTGAGTCGCTTTCATCGCTATTTTCCAGGAGAGTCAGGTATGCTTCGGAGTCGATCTGAATAATTAGAAACAATCCTGTTATCGTTCATTCGAGGATTGCAAAGGGTAGTTTTATCGTATTGCTTTCAAGTGGGTCAGACAAAGGGGTGAACGAACGATGTGGTAATATCGAAAGCGATAGAGAGCGACACGGAAAGAATAGGGGAATGGGGGCGAACGAAAGAATGAAGGGGCGAAGGAAGGAACGGGATGAGGGGTGAGGGAGGAAAGCGATTAGATGGTCGGAAGAGTGGCCCCGCGATGTAATAACGGGAAGAGCATCGCCGTCGAGGCCACGCGAGAGAATATGTGACTACCTCGAAGGGGTTGATGGTGTGTGGCACGAGCAGCAGGTGTGCTACGTGTCTGTCATACAACCCCCGTCGAGTCTCGATTCTTGTCGCGCTGCAGGGTGCTATGTCAAGCACTCCTTATCGTCGTTCCTGACATACATGTGCCGGACTGCAGGTAATGAGGGTCAGAAGTGGCTCACCATGGAGCATGAACAACCCCCTACCCTCCTTCTCTCTTCCTCTCCATCAAATGGTCGTTTTTCTTTTCATTCTCTCTTGACCATGCGCACACAAATTGAAAACGAACCTTCATCATTCATACACGTTGATGCTTCTTTGTTTCATTGTCTTTCTGTACGGAACTGATAATGAGGACAGCCACAGTGAACGTAGGTCGATCGCTCAAGCAACTTTGACGCTTTTTTTGTTGTACCCACCCCGTGACATTTCAGCCCCTCGTCAATATCCCTCATCACAGAGAACCTGCGGAAATCCACGCTTGGCGCTCCGATGGACACGCCCTGGAAATAAATGACGAAGCTCACCCTCAAGCTCCCACCCTCTTCTTAATCCGCGTTTATACATATACGAGTATATATATACATATTTGTAGAACTTTTGGCTTCTCGAGTAAATTCAAAAGGGTGGTGGAGGGGCCCATCTCGCTCGAACAGCGATGTATACAGATCGTGAAATATTGCTCACAGTTTTTTTTTCTGCCAATTCATTGTCTCACTTGCGAAGTGGGAGCAGCTTGGGCCAACGAACAGTTTTCTGGAATGGGTAAGAGACAGGAAAAAGTAAAATAAAGAACGTAGAGAAACGTTCGATCACTCGCAGCCACAAGGAAGTTTGACGGTTTCGCCCGAGACCAACCCTCATCCTCCAGCCTCCTCCAGCCCTCCTAGTTCGCAGTCGCAATTCTACTTCCTCTCGCTTTCCTCTCTTCCGGCTTCTCGATGGTAGTGGTGCGGTGGTGCTGTAAAAATTCCAAACCATCGCGCGAACACCGAGGACCCGAGAAGACAAATGACGCGACACGTCGCCCGCTTTCCCTTCGCCTCTTGGGCTGGCTTCATGTTTCCGGGGAACTCTTAGGTAAATTCGAAAACTGTCGACCTGTCCGTAAAGTAATGCAACTGCTCCCTCTCACCCGCAGCGTGAAAACAGACAAGAAGAATCTATTATAGAGAGGAGACACGGCTGCTGACATCCTCTCGCACACCTTCGTCATTCTCCGACTATGTTTACTGCATCCTCCCCCTCTCTTTCATCCCCCCTCGGCTCTTGCCTCACCCATTATTCATGCGGAAGATAACTTTTTCCACCGACCGCGAACCTCAATTTATTCCGCGCGACTAAACGAATTTTTAGCATGCGAATGAGAACCGACGATGCAGATGGACTTTGGGTATTGTTACAGTTTGAAAAAGTTGATCGTAATCCTCTCCTACCTCCCTACCCTTTCCATGCAAGTGTCGGACGAGTATTATACGAAAGCTCTGGTAGCGAGAGGACTAGCGATGAAAGATACAGCATCGTCGATTCCTCCGATTTCCCTTCTATTCCCGTCGAATAGTCAAGATAGTTGTCCTAAATCAGATTAGAACGATTTGAAACTGCCGAGCATTAGATCGATACATCGATGATCGGTATATCGAAGAAACTTTTCCGTTCCGGATCGGCTTACCGTAGCTTCGTTAAAGCTTTCATTCCCCACGACTATTTGCGATGCACCCTTCCAACGGAAATCCTTTTCCTACCTATATATAGCGTACACCAAGCTTTAACCACCCTTCATCCCCCTCCGACCTACCTTTGTTTTCTGTATTCCCTTTCGCTTCCTAGGCCGTGCTCCACTTCGGATCTCGCCGCAATTCCAAGTGTCGCGCACGTAAATAGTCGCATGCCGGGCAGTACTTTCACACAGTGTTACAGTGCGAAATATATTCGAGAGAAAGAGAGAGAGAGAGAGGGAGAGAAACGTGGGGTAGCAACGGAGAAATCGCGAGACCGCGGGAAAACTGCGACGCCGAATTTCTGACCATAAATTCACGCCAGCGTGACGGTTACTAAATGAAGTTCCCTGTGCAAGAGGAATGGAGGGAGGGATGGTAGAGGGAAAAAGAGAGCGGGCGAGAGAATAACCAGCAGTCCCGCGTCCCCATCCAACGTACTTTCGTACCGCTCAGCCTCCAGTTTTAATGCAGTCTTTCTCTCTTCTCTCATTCACTCTCTCCCTTTCTCTCTCTCTCTCTATCTTTCTCTGTGCCCCGAGAGGTTTTTTAAATTCCAGAACTGTTCAATTTCCTGTACACGGAGCCAAGCTCTGACATCACTTTCCAGGCTATTATGCGTACATGGAAAATAACTTTTCCTTTTCACCATTCTCTTGACGTTTGACCTCGATTTCTTCATAATTGCGATGGAAAAAAGGGAACATTCGTCAGACAGCCCGTCACACCAACGGTTCGAAGTAGATTAAAGCGTGAAAGAATTTTACTTGATTCGTGTGTATAACGTTTTTTTTTTATTACCGAGTAAAAATGTAGATTTCCAGAGTTTCGTTTGAATTAGAATCGAACAAGAAGAAATGGATTAAAGTCTGAACAATGGTAGGGTGAATTAGAAGTGGCGGTTAGTGGGTGGAGAATGAGAGGTTTGAGGTGAGGGATAGTAAATGAAACAACTAGAAACAAAAATGTAAGCTGTTACGGAGTAACGAAGAGACAGAGAGGGAGAGGATTTTTTTCCCGGATGTGATAACAAGGATAACGAAGTTTGATGATTCTATGAGGGATGAAACGATACGGTTGATGGGCAAAAAGAGGCCTAAACCTCAACATTCGACCCGATGATGACACTATCGTTCATTCCCGATCTAAAACAAAGATTCCACGTATGATTTTCAATACGTTGACAGAGATGCGTCTCCCCTTTCAAAAAGACACGCCAAAAACGAGCGGGGATCACACGTTAAAAAAAGAGGAAGAGCGCGAGCCTGGAGTGAGGGAGAGAGAGAGAGAGCGAGGGAGAAATCGAGAGCGAAACCAAATATCAACGAACGCCTGATCCTCTTTGTATATCGCACCACTGTGGCATGAAATCACGCACAGCCAACGAGATTCCATTTTCGTCTGAATTGAAACACGCCAGGCTAGTCACCCCTATATTCCTTCCTCCAAACAGCAAACACGTTCTCTCTTCACATCGAAACGAATAAATATTCCACGTGCAACAAAGAGCGATCAAATGACGATAACAAAGATCATTGAAAGAGCGACTAGATAAGAACGATTCGTCGTTGAAAATATTAGCTCGACGAACTGCACTTTTGATAATAGTGAATCGAACAATGGAATAGAAAAAAATGTATAATAATCCAATATTATCCGATCGTTTTACGAATTCTCGATACGACCTTCGCTATATTGCCGCTGGAAAAATGACGAATCGATTACCGAAGTTCCCCGGTCGACGAGTAAAGAAATCTTGTTAAAAAATGATAAAAAAGAAACGAGTCGGTGACTGGCCGGAAGAGCGATACGATCGAGGGGACGATCCCCGGACAAAAAAATAGGAAGTGGGCATCTCAGATATTCGTCCCTACCGTATTTTTGAACGATGGGAGAACGAGATCGGACAAACGATCGTGGGATAACTTTGAAGGGACCGTAACTTCGTTGAATCTCGTGGAGAATTGCGTTCCTCATTCTCGTATAAAGAGACGAAAAAAAAAGAAATGAAATTGAGAATCCAATGAACTTTTCCGGTCTGACGAAAAGGGTAGTCGCATCATATCATCCAAATTGCGAAAGGTTCGTCAGGAAAGGCAGCTCGGCTCGTATGATTGCACAAAGCTTTCGCATTCTCGTCCGCCTTTCATCGATCGGTAGAAAAGAGAAAAGGAGGTTGGCGTATAGTTCATCAGGCTGACGTCGATTCTTCACCCATTGGGAATCCTTCTCGGCCGCTGTACCAATTTATCCAGATTGGCGAATAAGAAATGCGCGTGAATAGGTATTGATAACCCGGGGATATTCTCTGTGGTAAAATCTATACACACGTATATTGAGATATTCGACTGTGTATAGGAAAGTAGTTTGCGAGATGAAATTAAATAAGGAGAATTGAAGAATATCCTCCGTCTCCTTTTGGAATTAGTGAAGCTGGCGATGGTCTGCATATATCTATAAGTCGTTTGTTGATTGAGGCCCGATCCCGATTCACCGTAGAAAACTCTCTCTCACTCCTTCTCCTCTCTCTTCGTGCCATTGTTAAGCACAGAAATGCTGGAGATTGGAAGGTGGTGCATGAAGGCCGCGAGAGGCAAAGAGGATCTGCCTCTCTCTCTCTCTCCTGGTCTTGATGAAATGAAATGGTACGACGAAGCTCTCTGTGTGAGGGATTCGTACGATGAGACGAAAAGGAGACTCGGCAAATGAGAGAAGACCGACGAGCTTTATAGATTGAGCGCAGCTCCGGAGCTTGAATCTGTCTGCGGAGACTCCACGAAGGAATCTCTCTTCGTTCTATACAGACATACCTATTCGACGAAGAAGTCATATATAAGAGGAGTAGCCGCGAAGATCCTGCAGAGTAGAGATAAAAATTCAGGCAGTTCGGACGGCCGGTGAGACCGGGAGGGACGAAAAAGACCGAAAGAGAGAGGGAGAGAGTGAGCGGGGGCTGATGTAGAAAAAAACACTCGTTGAGTTCTTCCAGGTCGTGGGAAGGGAGGCAATAGATATATATAGTGATACACGCCAAACGGCAAGGCACAAATTATATTGCAGTACTTTGGCGCAAGAGCGGAGAGCACCGGTGGCTCGAGGGGATGATGAGTTCGAGAGTGCCAGCAGCAGCGGAAAGATCGACGTCGGGTGAGAGGTCGAGTCGAGGGTAAGGGATTAATTTCGTGATATTTTCTTTTTTCGTCGAGACCGCCCTCTCGGTACGGTCTCCACGTCCGTTACTATATTTATGAACGAAGATTGCACCGAGGGTTAGCTTTCACGAACATGCGCATTGCCAAATTCATTTACTTAGCAATTGAATAAATATCTAATTACTTCGAATTCTATATACCCCGTTTGAGAGACCCGAAGTCCGTTAAGTAAGTTCCGCAGCTTTTTGCGGAAGACGGGTGAGGTAAAGCGGGAAGATGGGAGGGAGGGGAGGAGGTATAAATAAAAGCTCTTTTCATTTGATCCACCGAAGAGTATACACTGTGCCGTGCGCGGTGGGCCCTCTGGCAGTTTGAAGAATTATCGAACTTTCCAACGAGTTTCCAAGTTCGAAGAGAAGGAAAGTTCCTCTCTCTCTCTCTCTTGAAAGAGAGACAGGGATAATATTTTTCCGACTTACCAAGGGGGTGTGCTCCATTTGTTAAATAGACCATAGAACGGACTATCGACTGGTCGAGGCGCGGCTTCCCATTCGTGGCACTGCTTTGTTTTTTATTTTATTTTCGATCTCTCGTATTTCCCCTGCCGCCCGCTTTTCATCCCCTTTCTGTCTTTCTTCTCTCTATAAATGATACATCCTTCTTTGCGAGCTTCTGGCCGAGTGTACAACAGAGCCATACCGAATGCGACGGAGTTGGTCGTTACTCCGCGTTTTCCGCGGGGTACGACCGGCGATGCTGGTCGGTGGTGCTTTCAAAGCTTTACCCCCAACCCCTCCGCACAAAGCCGATTTATCCCGCTTTCGCAAGATGGATCGACGCGCCGGTGAGCCGAGGAGCTCTCCCACAGCGACGCAAACGGCACGGACCACCATCGCCACCACAACCCAGAAATGGTAAAGCACTCGGGGGAGGACAAGGGGAGGTGGGTTGTCGTTGTTCTCCGGGTGCCCTGACACCGGCTCTTCTATCTTGATTTGCCTTCCAGTCTCTCGATATCCACAAACCGTGACTTTTTCCCGGATCCATATGGACCACAGGTCTTCCAGATGGATCTTCTCCTCCCCGAGAATCATTTCATTCTCTTTGTATCTGACGTATAGCGTGAAACCATCGACGGAAATAAAAAAGAGAGACGAATGAAAAAAAGAATTCATCGACCACTCGCAAAATCCCATTGTTCCCTCGATATTTCTCAAAAATCATTATCACCCTTGATCCCACGGTGAATCAAAGCTTTCGTGATAAAAGCCCGTCTTTTTCCCCTCGTCTTCTTCTACTTGAGGTGGAGATTTGGCCACATAAATATCTGTCTCTTTCACGAGAAAAGCTTGGCCTCTCTTTCCGCCACTGTCTTCCACCCTTGATCTTCGAGCATCTCGAATGCTACATAAAGCTTATAGCTATAAGGGATACCAAAAGCAGTCGACCGAATCGAAAAGAATATTAATGAAAACGTTAGCTCTCCCTCCCTCCCTCTCCCTCGCCAACGAAAAAAAAACATATCGGAAAGGAGGTTACCCGCGGCGATTCCAAGAGGCTCTACGGATGAACATTCTCGGATCGAGACATGCGAAAGCTCCAGGGGGGATTGGTATAAGCGCGTATTGGGCATGGGGCATCCCTCTCCCTCTCTCCATCTCTCTTCGGTCATACAAGTCGACACAAGCAAGCGCGTCTTTTCGCCTTTGACGAGGGACCTTCAGGTCGTTCGCAACCTCTGGAGTTGAAACGTCCTAACAAACCCGCCTCCCTCCCTTATGGGTTTAAGATGAAGAATACAAAAAAGAAGAAGTGGAAGAAGACGTAAAATAAAACGAAGAAGTAGAAGAAGAGAAACCCGTCGAACCCGAGAAAAATTGTTTATCGCAACGAGCCTCAGGGGAATCCCGGAGCGCTTCCCCTCATCCTCTTTCTTTTTGCAAAGAGAAGAAAAGCTCCAGTCGTTTCGTCTAGTACGTTATATCTATAGAAGATACGGACTGAGGATGCTCTTCACCCATCATCCTTGGGTCAGATATAGACCGTCCGTTCTCCCTCGTACCGTTTTCACCCTCCCACCCTCAGCTACAGCTACTAAAAATTCTTCGACGTTGGCAATGACGTCAGTGTCTGGGTTATTATTCGCCTCTGGCGTCTTTAATGAGCCGTGAATTAAACGGGAGGAGAAGCACCGAGAAGGCAGCGCTAATTGGAAGTTCGTCATCACGATCGAATTTGGAACGATTCGACCGGGTGAGATTGCCTGGAAGTACGGGCGAGTACAATACACGAGATTCAAATAATTCAGGATAAAATCCTCGTCGATAAGCCCCTCCCGCATGTCCGACGCCTCGATAATTACGCGCGCCGCTTGACTTTTATTGCTGAATTAAGATCCGACGATTTTTGTTGTTTTTTTCCTTCCTCGTCGCTACTCGGCCGACGCGTTGGTAGTCGGGACAGCCTTTACAATGGTGAATACGAACAACCCTGAAATTTGCATTCCTTAGCCGATGAAATGGATTTTTAAGTTTGGTATAAATTAGGCGAAAAGTCTTCCGGATATTATCATCTTTCTTCGTGTTAGCAGGTAAGACTCGGCATGAACGAGAGGGAGATGGAGAAAGAAAGTGGGCTAGGGACGTGGCTGATGATGTATAAATACAGAAAAGTTTCATGATCATCTCGAGGTAAGTCTTGGCCTGGGTCCCATCATTAGGGCCAAGGTCAAACTTCGTAGGGTGCGAAATCCTCGCTTTAACATCGTCCTCTTCTCATTCTTCCCTCTCGTGACGAAGTTCACCGTTACGCCGTGGCTTTCGCTGACAGCCGAAATAAAGGTTCTAAATTTATACCCTACGCTAGCAGTTTCACTGAGACAGGAAATTAAAAGATTGGTGTGTATGAAAAAGCTTCGAATCACATAAGTCAAGCTGATCAATTGCCATTTACGTCTCCCGCATTTTGCAATGAGGATAAGAGGCAATGTGAAAATTGACCTTTTGTCTCTTTTGTCCCGACTCACCTGACAAAATCTATCAATTTCTATCCATCTGTTCGCCGGCATGGCAACGTGCTTAAATAAAAGTTGCAAACCCTGAGAAATTCGACCGCGTCTCGATAATCTCAACTGTCAATATGCTATTCTCGTTCCTTCTGCACTGACGACACTTCTGTCGCGGTAAACTAGGCCACATTTTTCCAGCCTCGTCGTTTATAATAAAATGTGACATTGGATAAATTCTTTATTCGCCTTTCGTATGGCATGTACAGCTTAACCCTTCTTTATAGATACCACTTAGACCTGGAAAAAGTTTCGTCGTTACCAACAAATATATTGGCAGGTGTTTACGATCCGACTTACAACTTTTTTTCTCGTTTACTGGAAGCATCAAAGTGGTGTTGTATACAATCCTAAAGCGTACAGTTCCTTACACCAACCTCATGGAGTGAATCGAATCACAGCCTTGGGGGTGGTTCTCGAACATTTCGCGTGCAGCCGCAGGAAAATCCGCTGAGACACAAGGGAGGTGGTTTTATAGCACGTGGTAAGTAAGGAAATGAAACAGTAACTCGTTTTTTCGCGCGATCTTACGAACTCGATAGTACCCAACGTTATGAGAGTTCTAGGTAGAAGCTGAAAGCCAGGGAAAGACATTGAGAGTAGGAGGGTTGTGCGCGTGTGTCGATAGAATTCCGTCAAAGATTTATGTTCCATTGTCGGAACAGAGAAGAAGTTTGAGAACGGTCATGGCGCGTGTTGGTGGAACGTTAGTTGAATATACACGTGTCTTTTGATTAGTGCCTACGTATTATTGATCTACGTGCACGTACCGTTAGTACGGATAGATATATCGCCGCGGGAACTATGATTTAGGAAAGTTGCCAGGGAGCGTATCTATTCTCGCTGATAAACTCCACGGTTCTTGATTCCTCGTAGCCCCTTCGGGGAAATCTGAATCTCATGAAAGGCACGCTCGGGTGCAGGTCAGGTCGGTCACGCGATGCCCGTGTGCACATACCAACCCCCTTCTCTCTCTCTCTCTCTACCCTCTTACCAACTCTTCCTCATCCCTCTGCGTCCCTAGAACCGACCACAGGTCATCCCGTCGAGATTCGAGGATCGAATCTCTCCTTGGACACTGCCCCTTTGACAACGAAGGCACAACCAAGGGAGATTGATCAAGGGCAAGAGTGGATGGGAACATGCTGGTCTGGAATAATGGGAAAGTTGGCTCCTTCCGTCTCATCCTGCTCCGATGCTATATTAACCCTCCACCGAAATACTTATGCAATGTAGATGTAGTTTGTTAAATATATATACGTTACGATGGATAAAGGAGGGTAGCCAAGCAGCTACCTCTCTCAGCTTTCCTCCTTGTGTACTGCCTTTACCGCCACTGTCACCTACCAACCCAAACCCCACCTTTCCTACATAACATCAAGGATGTACCTGAGTGAACCGGCTAGACTGTTCGAATACGAAATTGAATAGAGCTCTTGGAAATGCATCCGAAGCCACAGCAGCCAATATTCTCGGGCCGAATACCTTCATCGATATGCATGTAGCCATGTATATACATAAATTATAGAAACCTCCCTTCTCCAAGCGACCAACGCGAATGCAGATACGGACAACTTGATGAGTAGCGGGTGATATATCGAGATGCACAATGAGGAGAAAGGGAGATCTTTGTTGAGTAAACGGTTGATCGAGAGTCGATGGAATTGGGAGTATCGAGGATACTAGTGCTTGCAATTTGGAGATAAGTCAAATAGGTCGCATCTGGCAAATCTCACTTTTGTTCAATTATAAAAATTATATTGTTGTTATCGTCGTTTGGTCGAGTATATACAAAGATAGAAAGTAGTCGCTGGTGACGATTGCCAAACAAACTAACAACGATAACAAACCAGGGACGAAGTAGAACTAAAAATACAAAGCGATGATAACATCTTCGTTGAACAACCGATTTTCTTTGTTAAAAGAATCGGGACTCTCGGTTCGGTACGTTCTTTCTACCGTTTTCTCGCGGTTGCTACGAGCACTATTGCAAGAGTTAGTACGACTTTATTGGCGACGATGCGTTATTAACTTTAGAGATTGTGATAGAGAGAAATATAGAGAATGAATGAGAGAAAGAGAGGTGGATCGTAGCAATTTGTAACGAGAAACGTGGCGGTATATACGGTGGGAAATAAACGCCAAGGGAGAATTGAGGAAACGAGCTGCTACAAGTTGCCTTGGTACAGCTTGTGAAAAAGCAGAGACAATGAGAACTGGTTCGAGAGAATTTTTCTAAAGGCTATTACTCGACTGCGAAACGTTACTCCTCGAGTAAGACAATCGGACGAACCGTTTCCACTTTCAGCTCAATCGTGGGCAATCGTTTGCCAAGCACGGGTGAGGGAACGAGGGCAATCTCTCGCTCGTCGAGAAAGAAAGTGCGAACATGGAATATCCACGAGGACGAAAGAAAAACCGTTGCTGCAAGCGCAATCGTAGCGTAGCTTGTAAAATGGATAGTAGCATGAAACTGTAACGGAGAAGTGTGCTCTTTGTCCGAAACTCCCATTTTCGAGGTCAACTTCTGGTTTACACCCTGAAAATTTGACAAATGCTTTTACTCAACCTTCATTTCACCGACAGCTCGACGGGGTCGCTCGGGAGTTTCGAGAGAGGACAATTTTTTGTCTTTTTCAACAAAACTAAATAAAACGTAGTCATTTTTTCCAACCTTTATTCACGAAAAAGTCTTGGAGAGAGGAAAACATTCAATTTTTTTTCCCCCTGTAAATTCATCAAAGGGTCGATAATAAAGTGTTAACATTTATTTTCTCTCTCTCTCTCTCGCACACCTAAGTAACGAGAACAATACACTTTGGGTTATATTATCATACTGTTGTGAGTTAAAATACGAATAAAGAAAAAAGAAAAAAAAACGTTAGATCCTTATCTATGTATCTTTCCACTTTTTGCCCAGTTCTTTTCCTCGCCTCTTTCATATATCTCTCGAATACGAGATGTACATTGCCCGTTGGTTTTCTAGTTCTCTCTCCATACTCATCGCGCTCGCGTCTCTTCGGTATGCGACTTTTCCATCGCTCGCTATCTAGTTCCACTGCACACACGTGGCAGTCTTTCCACCCTTTTACCCCCCAACCCCTATCTCCTCGCCCTTTCTCTCTCTGTCTTTTCTACATTTTTTTTTCTCCTTCGTTCTATTTTTCGTACTCCTTCTCGTCGGCTCTCGCGAAGATTAATAACGCCACGCCGTGCCTCGCATAAAACTCCCTTTAATCTGGGCCAGCGCGAGAGAGATAGAGAATCTTCCTCGAATGTACGAAAGCACGCTGGGCGGCATTGAATGACGTGGGCTCCATACACTTGCCTATATTTTCTCTCACGTATACATATATATCTATACATATACATACACTATATAGAAAGTATTCGTTCGGAGAGTTGCTCCTGGCTTTCCCGTCACACCATTCTCGTTGTCGCTACCACCACTCTCCCTCTCTCTCTCTCATCCCTCTCACAAACTCACTCTCTCTCTGGTCTACTATTTCTCCTTTTTTTCGCTTCTCCCATCTCATAACAGAAACGAGAGTCGAGGAATTCCCGTCGGACAAACGCCCGTCCGTTATGCGACCGTGCCCACCCCTCTTTTAACTTTATATACATATAGATATAGGCACATATAACACATAACACACACACATATATCCCGTCACGGTCTTCATCTCCCCGCTGGACTATTTCTCTTTGTTTCCACCTCTATTTTCTTCGTCTATATCCTCATATTCTTTTTTTTTCTCGTACTCGACGAGCCATCAACGCCACCGAAGCGTCATGCTCTCCGAGGCAAGGCTTCAGAAAAATTTCAAGACAAAGCTCGTGCAAATACCAATCGCAACTGGGCCTCGTCCGTGCAACATCTGTACAGATGTATGATATATATGTATTTGTTGTACATATTCACCCTCTTCCGTACACCCCAGACACCGGGGGAGATATCGGAATAAAAATGAAATGAGCTCCTCTGAGCTTGGGTTTTACCTCACATTTTTCCTTCCATTCTTTTTTTTCTTTTCATTCGTCGTTCCCATTTCACTCGCGGCCTGGTCCTCGCACATTTTTATCTCCGTCTCTACATCACTTTTCTCTTTTCGGTCGTATAACGGCCACGCTTGTTCTTTTGCGCGGATGGACTGACCGGTAAGCGAACGTATACATGTATATATATATATATATATATATATGTTTAGAGTGCTGGTACGCCAGGTTGAAGATCTGCAGACCTTCCGGAGTACCACCGAGTCGTTACAAAAGCATTAGGTCGCGAACCAACGAGCCGTGGATCCATCTACGACCCGTTCATCGAACCTTCCAACGGTCCGCAGCGTACTAGCCACTGCCTCAACCTTCTTTCCTCTCTCCTACCAAGCGTAATTCGAGACCCGTTGCGTAATTATTGGCGTGTTACTTATACAGCCTTGAACCAACCATTCGCTCTTGCTTGCGTTTCGCTATCTCCCTCTCCTTTTCTGTATTTTATTTATTTTTTTCTCTCAGAGGTTCGTGCACCTTTCGCTATGCTGGCTCTTCTCTCCGTCTCTTTCCATCTCTATCTCGCTTTTCTAGACAGAGGCGCACTTCTCGCAATGAAGAAAACGAGAAATCGTGCTAGCGTGCAACGGACGCGTATAGGGCAACGGTACCCGAAGTTCGAGGGTGGACGAGGAATAGAGAGAGAGAGGGAGGTGGAGAGAGAGAGAGAGAGAGACAGAGAGAGAGAGAGAGAGAGAGAAGACTCAGTAGGATTTAATTAAAAGAATCCAATTCGTATGGATTTTCCGCCTCGGGATTTTTCGCCCACTCGCCAGCTCGCGTCTCTTGCTTCTTCTCTCCTTTCTCCGACCCTCTCGCCATCCTGCCTTTTCCAACTAACTCCCCCTTAGCCCATTTCATAGCTCAGGATTTCTTCTTGAAACTTGGTGGCGCTTTCTCGCCTCTCTCACTCTCATTGCGACTCCGTCTTCTCTAGATCCGCCCTATCCTCGTTTTCCATTTTTTTGTTCTCGCTTTCTTCTCCGAGTAGCGCGAGCGAAGACATTTTCGTTCCAAACCATGCCGAGATTTCAAATCCAATTATAAATTCAATGCTAAATATCCCTCGATAACAATAAGCTGACTCTGTCTCCCCCCCCCCCCCCCTTCCCCGCCGCCCCTTCCCATCGCTCAACTCCATGACTGAAATTAAATGCAATTTCTCTCATCCGTCCCTTCGATTTTTCAGCGAAGCTTCATTAACGAGAAGAAACTAAGCTGTCTCGATCCATTGGTACATAAAATGGCCGCAAGTGGCGCCACCTAATAGAACCACGTTCCGTCTAGTCCAAAGGACACGCTGAAAAGCGTCGGTGCGTGACGTGTCCACGCGACACGAAGACGTTCGTGCACGTAGCTTCGTCCGCGAACTGACTGTAAGGAGATACGTCGAAGAACGTAGAATCGCTAAGATCGTGGCGTACGTAAATATATTTCAAAACCACCTACCGTGTCAAAGGTATGATGCGCACGAAGCGTTAAAGTATCCGAGTCACGCGAGACAAACGCCCGGCGATAACCTCCCTGGGTTTCTAACAACGCGAGCGGTATCCTCGATTCGTACCGGATATCCGGGAGTACTTCGGTGCCTCGAGCTTAATTCCCCTCTCTATCAATTGCCACGAGCACAAACGACTATTTCACATCGGCGCGCATCGTATTCAAGTGCCCATGCGCGTAACAGATATACACCTTCACATCCGTCTTTACACACGTTGTACAATGGAATGATTAATTCCCGAACACATGGCAACTCTCGTTGTACACAATATATCGTGTACGAGTCTGAGAACGAGCGGATCTAGAGGCTTGACTAACCGCAGAGAAGGAAAAAGAGGAAGACACAAAAATTCTTTAACATTCTCGTCGTAAATTTCAACCAGCTCGACACACGGAATATTCGATAGAATAAAAAAAAGGAGAATATCAACCCTCCCCAGGTAGCAGGTACTTGCGAACGCTCCTCGAATTTCAAGGGAATATCGAAGAATTGTTGAGGAACAAGAAACGCGAGAAATTGTAAAAAAAAGGCTCTAGAATTTTTTTGGTTTTTACATAGGTATTCACGTATATTCGTACTTTTATACTCGCATTTCTATGTATTTCTGGTGACATAGCGAAAATACAGTGCGATAGAGAATACAAGTTGAGAGAGAGAGAGAGAGAGACGAGACAAAATGAATAAAAAAAAAAAACGTTTTTCGTGGAAATATGACGGAAACGGAAAAATGCCGGAAGCAATGCCTCGTGGAAAATTGAAACCCTGTCGAAGAATGAGACATGCGATATTACATATCTTTATATATAAACTCATCCGTTACAGTCCAGTGAGATCTACGATGTGAAGATTTGCGGTGACAGTCTATCTCTCTCCTCCCCCTTGTTCTCTCCTCCACCAATCTACCTCGCTATCTTGTCAGCCATGCAGATCTCGAACGCCTATCACCAATATCCTAAGCGAAACATCTGCGGTTATCGATTACCAGAAACGCGAGACATCCGTCGTCGATGCTTTTCCTCCAGTCCGTCCTCCTCCTCCTCCTCCTCTTCCTTTATGCACAAGGAAAATCTCATTATAATTTCTATGGACGCGGGCAATACACAAGTGGCGTGTTCGTGTCTGCCGATGAAGCTTTTTTTCCCTCCCCTGTCTTTGAATTCAAATGAACGGAAACGATTTATAAAAATGTAGGTCGGAGAAATGCGACGCGGCCCCGGAGGACTTCGAAATGATGAGAGAAAGAGGACGAAGAACGGAACGTCGGGACTACGTAATATGCGAATCGCGAACGACCTCGGTGACGAGAAGAGACTCGGCGAATAAAAAGAGAAACGATGAGAAAAAAAGAAAACGAATTCAATCGAAACGAGAATTCGCGAAAGGAAAATGATGAAAAAAAATAGATAAAATGTTAAAGAAAATTCCGGAATAAAGTGGGGCGGGGGGGGGGGGGCTACAGGAGGAGAGACAAAGAACTACGCGCAAAAGAACAAAAGAGACCAATCGCGATTGATTTAAGGGAGTGACTCACCGACTACGATACTTTCTTTTTTATCTTTTCCATTGTAACAAAAGTTGCAAAATCGCGAATCGAGCAGAAATATTTCTCCGTTACCTCGACTCGACTTACCCGTTCAAAGTTTGTAAATTAAAAAAAACAAACAATATTTGTCAATTATTCGATCCGAGCTTTTCCTGTTTCATCGCTAAACAGCATTCGCGTGTAACGGAAATTCGATTATACCGAGTACTAATGAACCAGTTCGTACCGGGACGATATTTCGTCTCGACTCGTGGCAATCCGGTGAACTTTTCACCGAACGTTGTATTGCGAATATAATAATAACTTTTATAAATATTTCGTATGCTACGAAAGGATGATTTTGCTACGATATTCTCGCTTCTCTCAATTTATAAAACTCTATCGCCAAACTCGACGCAGGTGAAATGTTGATATTGGTATTATATCGCTGTGTTCTATCTAGAATTTTACAGATTATATGAAATTTCCGTACGACAGTTGCCCGTGGTGATTCATACGTTGAACGTGGAGTTGGTAAACAATCTCTCAGCGAGTATCTGTATACAAATTTGAAACATACACACACACCTTCACACAAATATGCATGTGGAGGTTTATATACAGGGTGAATCACGTAACCTGGAATTTTGCACAATATCTTGGAAAATACGTATCGTACAGAAAATTCGTCGAATCGAAACTTTAATGTCGCCGAGGGGGGCATCCGTTCGTGCTTAATTATACCCACCCCCGCGCTCCCTGTCGGCGGGGCGGGGGGCAACTTTGATATCTTAAATAGCAACCCCTATTTTTTATCACAGATTTGGATTCTTCGTCGAAAACCATGTATGATTTGTCTGAAACATTTTTTGTTTTTTGCGATAGGTGGCGATATAATCGCAAGTAATGAAACAAAAATCGAATGAATAAAAAACAGCGAAACGCGTATTTAATATTTGGAGGCGGGCTCTACAATGATGATAGCGGGGTAATTGGTAGCATAATTCGGGAATAACAACGACGACGTATCAGAATCATTGAACAATCCCTCGCCAAATATTAAGTACGTGTTTCGCTGTTTTTTATTCATTCGATTTCTGTTTCACTTGCGATTATATCGCCACCTATCGTAAGAAACAAAAAATGCTTAGGACAAATCATACGTGGTTTTCGACGTAGAATCCAAATCTGTAGTAAAAAGTAGGGGTTCCTATTTAAGATATCAAAGTTACCCCCCACCCCGCCGACAGGAAGCGCGGGAGTGGGTATAATTGAGCACCAACGGATGCCCTCCTCGGCGACATTAAAGTTTCGATTCGACGAATTTTCTGTACGATGCGTATTTTTCAAGATATTGCAAAGTTTCAGGCGATTCACCCTGTATAAAGCGTGTGGGATAGCAGTGATATAAATTTTGAATACCCACGATATACTTGGGGCGGATGGTTGGCATAGTGAGTGAGGGTAGCTGTGTGTATAAGCATTGAAAATTCATCGCCCTCCTCGCATTCTGCCCCGTCATTCATTCGCCTTTCCGTCTCATTTACCTTGATGAACGGAAAACAACGGGTGGGAGCTAGCGAGAGTGAGACAGAACGAGATAAAACATGCCGGTCTATGCAGTTTTGGCATAACGGCATTGTTTTCAACGTCGTATAATTCGCGTACTACCCGATTAACGATACGAGAAAGTTTCGATCGTTCGCATCGAGCTTTCTCTCTCTCTCTCTCTCTCGTACTCGGTACATTGAAATTCCTTCATCCGGGCAGTGCTGCTGGATGCCAAAACCACGAAAATTCATTTCATTACTGAATTATTGAAAAAAAGTTTTAGTACGAGAACCACGAGGCGGATAATACGATGAAGGGGGAGGGGGGGGGGGGGGGTGGAAGAAGGGGATGTATATACGAACAGTGACGAGAGCTTTCATTATCAATAGGAGCAACAATGTACTCGTTAATCTTCCACCGTTTAATTTTTACCGACAAATTCACGATTTATTTTACGTATATACTGTAAAATTAAGGTAATTTGCATACAAAGCAGGTCCATTAACAGTTTTCGGAGAACAATATTATTTTTATTCCCACGAGGTAAATCCGATGTAAACAATAATCCGTTGACTAGCCTCCCTCTATAAAAACTCTTCGTGCTTTCCCATATATCGGAAAATTACGAGTTAATCGTTGAGTTAAAATTTAATTAAGCCCTTCCTCGTTCCTGCGCTTGTAATATTCCACGTTCTCTTCGTCGATATATTTACGATCGGTCGATTCGGGTTGGAGGAAAAAATATTTTTATGAAGGCATTTTTCGACCATCGTTGCAGCTTTCCTTTCGATTGGGGATGAGAGAATTGGGCTGTGTTTAATAAAATACAAAGGAGATTGTATAAAATTAGCTGGATCGCGTTTTTGGCAATCAAATAGCGACGTCATATTTCTATCTTGTCCAATCCGGCTCGAACCGATCAATGTAACGAGTGAAAATCTCAACGTTACGTTACGAGTGTTGTTCGATAATCTAAATCTGTTGTTCGACGATTCCTCGAGTTCCCACCCTCTCATGGTTTTCACCTCACACTCGCTAAAACGCTCGTACAATCGTCGAAAACACGAGGGAATGTTTTAGCCGTGTCGCGACTCGTATACGCGCCCGAACGAATCCGGAGGTGATGTAAAACGCGGTTTTTCGAAAAGTCGATAACATTCTCGGGCGAGAGGCGGACGAGTCGTTTGCTATATAAAGGTTTGTCGCTGCAACAACGCTGGATAAATTTGTTCATCGAGCTTTAATCCTCCCGATGGTTTCGTTTCCATTTCCAGTTTATTCCGTTCGTTCGTATTTGACTAATTATCGAGCGTATTTTTATTTCGAATATTCGTATAATATTTCGGGTTAGATAATCGATTCTTGAAGAAATTTTCTCAATGTTTCTCGATGGAATAACGGATTGGTATTAAGAACGATTTCGAAAATGAAGTTCTCTGGAAGTTTCCGAGTTACGAACTAACTTGAAAGTTTGACGTCGATACGTTAGGTATCGTCACTCGCGTTGAAAACTACGCGAAAGTGCACCCTAAATGTCTCGAGGCTAATTTCCATCGATATGGATTTCTCTTCTCAGACTTATATACATATCTGTACACTAAAGAAAAAGTCTCTCTCTCTCTCTCCCTCTTGAAAGATATAGCTGTACATACAAAACATAGCAAACTATGAGTCTCGTTACTTGGCGGTCTCTAATTGCCGGCAGTCGAGTTGCCTCTCTCGTTTCCACCCCCGACGACGCGCAATTGCAAACTAAACTACCTCGGTCGAAGAACAGCCCCTAGGCAACCGGAAACTTGAATTATTTTAAAACGAGATCGCGATAAGTCTTGAAACCCGAAGGTTGGCCGGAGGGGTGGCTGTTCCTTTTCTCCGACAACGGTAACACTCGCACGTTCGGATGGAATTATGAGAATCTTACATTTATGAAATGGTGTATCGATGTACAATATACTCTCGTTAAAGCGAGAAAGAAAAAAGGGAGAGAAAAGTTTGATAGTCGGAATGAATGAAAGTAAAGTCTTGAATCAAACCCCTGGAAGTCCTGGGTAGAAGGGGTTGCACCAGTTTGAACCGAGAGAACGAAAAGCTTCGTCTCCTTGCGGAGTATACGTTACCATCTTCGATCCTCTTCATCTCAACCCCCACGGAGTGCACACCGCGTGCTCCGAGACTGCTCACCCCCAAACCTCCTATGGAACAGGGTGGGTTAAGCGCGCTAGCGAGGGTCTCGACAAGACCGGTACGCCGTCGTTAACTTCGGATTGGGAAGTTACCCGATCGTGTGATTGCGTTCGCTGAAGGAACTTTCCGTCTGGCAAAGAGAGAGAGAGAGACAGGGGGTTTTCCATTGCGTCGTTCCTACTACTTGCACCACACGTACATGCTTTCACGAGCATTACCGCACGAGCAGGAAGGGTGTGTATTTTCTCCACAGAGAGAAGATCCTGGAGCAAAACTTTACTCGTGAGCGCAGAAGCACAACGAACAATCTGATTCTACTTATTGAGAGCACACGCGTGCGAATGAAACGTATAGGAAATCGGGCAAATGGCTGCCCCAAAAGTCTTATCCCTTAGGGTACTAATTACACCCCCCACGACTTGAAATTCGATTCGTGAATTATGGCTTTGAGTACAGATGAGCCCTGAGAAACCGTGAAACTCTCATGGGATAAGACAATTGCGATCCGTTTCCTCGTATAATTCTCCAAGTCGTATGTCATGGAGGAACCCAGAACGATAATGCCAAGAAGACATTAAATTCTTTCGTTTTTGGGTTGAATATACAATTTAAGAAAAATGAACGAGAGAAGGTTACGTCGTATAAATATTAGCAACAAGATTGAATCAGTACGGATTTGAAAGGCTAGAGGGACCGTTGGACAAAAATAATTCCAGGAAGATGAGGAGGATCTATACGATGTAGCTGGTGGTACGAAGCCAACGGGAAGAGGAAGAAGGTGAGGAGGGTGTAAGGGAGTTGGATGCAGTAGGGTATCTACGTGACTGAAGCCCCGTCGCGCCCTCTCTACGCCCAAGGCTTTGGCCCGAGGCATACATTATGCTAAGTCGGCCATTAGAGAGTGAAATATGTTTCGCGTGCCACAGTCAGTTGCCGGGCGTCGAGCAGCCTCCCTCTCCTTCCTCCCTACTCGCTGTATTCGAGGTGTTACATTACGCCAGTTGTCGTCTACCAGTCTACCAGTTATTTGCAACCCTAACGACCACTAATTGACATTACTCCCGTTGAATTGCATATACGACCCGAGCACAGTGCTGTTCTCTCGGCTTCTCATGTCTTGTCCATGGTTCTTGATTGATTTCTCCTCTCCCAAGAACCAGCCATAGCTTCGTTCCAACCAGACAAATTTCCAGCATCCTTCTCCGGAGCTAGGGTACACCTCGGTTGCAACATTCTCTTCCTCTGTTCTTGAAATGTTCGAGGAAAGTCTTGCATGGAATATTCAACATTCGACCTATTCGAGTTATTTCGAGTCGAATTCCAGATCCGTAGCGTTGGAGGGTTGAATCTTTTCACCGTTTTATCCATCAAGAATATCTTGGAGATTCTTGGAAATTGAATTTACATCTTCTATTCTGACTACTGTAGAGTAGATTGTATATTTTATATTGGAAGGCTAATTATGTACATCAGCG
Source organism: Netelia fuscicornis (assembly GCA_946811545.1). NCBI lineage: Eukaryota > Metazoa > Arthropoda > Insecta > Hymenoptera > Ichneumonidae > Netelia > Netelia fuscicornis. The sequence continues at coordinate 42,348,375 of OX328013.1, read as the reverse complement.
GGGCTGTATTAATATTTTGGTGGAACGTATCGTCACTGTTCGACGGAGCGTGGTTGAGGCACGCTGATAATCCACCGACTCCGAGCTCCACTAACTGGGTTCATCTCCGACGACATCGAGACCGACACTGTTCCACGAAGCGGTGCACAATTCCTATCGCTACGGTTATACGGACATATCGCATGGTCGATCCAATTCAATACTCTCGCTATAATCGGAATATTGAATCCAACCAAGAATGGCACTGGCTCCCTCCCTCTCTCTCTCTCACACACACACAGTGCTATAGCCGTGATATGTCAAGATTGATACTCCAATAACCGGAGTACGACGATAAGTTATTGATAAGCAGAGTACGATATTGGATATGCAGAAGGCCACTGTCCACGAGTAAAGTTTCTCGCGCCAACCCTCCAAGTAGTCGAGACGTTCACAAACCCTCAACCACCCCTCAGCGTGACCGGTTGTGTGACTTTCTCTTTTGTTCCTTGTCGGCTTACCCGGCGTGCCAACCTCTATAGAGAGAGGCACGATCTTTGTGGCGTGCTGTGGCAATAGAGTGAGCCAGATGCGCGGCACGAAGTTTCACTATCTCACCACCGAAACGTCACGAAAGTTTTGGTGTACGTGACTGCATAGTGAAGTCTCGTTGAGTGTTAACAGCTACGAAGCACGAAACGCTGTACAACGAGCATGGATAACTGGTATTTCGAGGATTCTCGGGTTTTCGGGCAGTTTGGACAAATTGGCGGTTCGCTCAAGGTCATTGTGAATTTTATTGAAAATTCGACAAGCCTTCATTTTTGTACCGTGTTATCGGCCAAGGGATTGTATTACGAAGGTCTTTTGGTAGCGATCGATATTTCTATTATTCAAAGGCGACGGACGGCTTTCCATTACGGGGGGGACAAATTACACGATTATCGATAATCCTTGCTGACCAGGAAAATTAATGAGTCGCTCGTTGTTACACGGTCGATGAAAGTAACGTGGTATAATTAAATTCTGAGAGCAATGAAATCTCTCACGAAATCATCGTTCTCTTCGTTTTTCATCATTCCAATTTATCATTGATGAAGTATACCGTTCTCTTGACGATAGCTGTAGACATTGCGAATCTCTCTCCATCTTTCTGTCGTAATATAAGAAAGAATTTTTCATCTCCTCTCGGACGAATCATTATTGGCAATTCGCGAATAATAAAATATCTGTCTCGCTCTTTTTCTCTCACTTCGCCATTTCCTCGATGCGATACTTTGTAGACGGTTCTTTTTTTTTACTTTCTTATCGAGCGTTTAGACACGCGACAGGTATAAAAATCCATAATCGGAAGAAGAATGGATCGAGGGAACGAACAGACAAACCCATTTTAATCCGTGAATCACGGTTGACAATCTTTTCAACATGGATTCTCTCACTCGTCGCTCCACTCGTCGGCTCATCCACCTTCATCCCTACCGCATCCTCGACAACCCTTTCTGCCTCTCTTCCGTTCTACCTGGTGGTATTTCCGGCTGCTGCGTCTGCTCGCTCACTCTTTCTCTTTTCCGTTTCATTCATTTTCTCTCCCTTTTTTTTTTGTATTTGTCAGTTTTTTATTCGTGCTTCGAAGCTCTCGCTTACCCATCAAATCGTGGCATCCGCAAATTCCGGAAAACATCCACGCTTCCATGAACCAAAGAGAGATATATAATGCTGGGGAACAGCGTAGTAACAAAATGAAAGCGACTATTCCTGGTATTTTCCAACTCTATTTCTCTCTCTCTCTCACTTGTCTACTCACTCTCTCTATCTAGCTTCGTCAAAAATGTATTTCATTCCGATTGAATATTTGAAGATCTTACTAATTACATCGTAACGAAATGCATGAAAATTTTTGTGAACCAACTCACACGACGTGCATTTTACAGGGTGTGCAACGGTTGAATTTATCGTAGTGCCCTGACACGAGGTAATCCGGATTATATGAGATATTAACGAAACGAGAACGTTCGCCAGGAATTTTGTGATGAAATATTCAAAATAATCTCGTGCAAATAATAATGCTTGCCAGAATTCATTTTCATGGAAAATCGTCGTCTGTTCGGATACGTTCACTAACGTTTTGATAAAAATTTAGCGATAATTCGATAACAATTATTCTCAAAATATACAAACTGATAAAATATCCTGGTATAGATTTTGAAATATCGCGATAAAAATAATTCAATCTCTATAAACCGCTCCTTTTTCAATCAACTTCGCACTTAGTACGTCATCAACCTCCGGAATCCTTAGAAATCTCGCACGATTTTTTATACATCAAGGCGAAAATAAAACGTCACGGACGAATGTAAGATTCAACGACTTGAACACTTATATGTATACATATATATTTATACGAAATATACACAGTGGTAGGAACGTTCGGTTAATTGACAAAAGTTTGGAACGTCGAGAGAGTAGTCGGTGGAAGCCTTCGCGATGGATATCCCAGATCTTTCCTTGAATAATAACGATCTACGGAAGGAGGAGCCCCAGAGCTTGTCGACGACCTGATTTTAGATTCCGGACAGGAGCTTTCCGAGTATAAGTTCCTTCACAGAATGCTATGTCTCTCTATCTCTCTCTCTCTCTCTCTGTCGCCCCCACACACACACACGCACACACACACGCACACACACACGCACACACCCACCCACCCACACACACACACACACACACACACACATACATACACACACACATACCCAAACGCACACACACTCATACACTTACAATTTTCACGACGAAGTCTCAGCACGTCACCTTAGTAGCGCCGTGAATTGTACGACGGATAGGTGGCAAGGAGACTGGAGCAAAACGTGAAAGCGAGTGGGGAGTTAAGAGATTCGAGAGTGGGAGTTGGATTTCTCCCCAAAACTCGGCAACTCCGTGTTCATATTCGCAACCCTCATGGTGTTCACGACCCTTCTAGCTGTTCTCCGTTCGTGTAGTTGCTTCTTACTCGAATATATATATATATATATATGTGTGTGTGTGTGTGTGTGTAAGTCGCATATATATAAGAAGCTCTTCCAGCATGTGCAGTAACGTCTTAGGGGTCGTAGTCGGTAGAGTCGCGATGAGCTTAAGAGACGTCTCGATCCGGTTCGGCAAGTCGTGAACGGAAAATGAAAAGGCGAACCGGACGTTAAGTGCGAAATGAAACGGGTCGATTTCAATAAATTTCTAAAATTGCAGTTTCATCCTCCCCTCCTCCCATATATATATTTATGCGACAGTAAGACACTCGTGTGTCTTACCGTTAGAAACTTCGATAGTCGTCTTTCTCCCCCCGGGTAACATTATATATAACTCAAACGCGTATCGAACAGACGTATCCCGCTCCAATTCTTTCGATCAACGATATTACGAATTGTTTTCCGTCAGCATCATTTATATCGTCGGCAATCTGTAAAAGCACACGCTCGGAAGAAAACACGAAGCATGGATAGAAAAGAGAGAGAGAGAGAGAGGAAAAATATGAGTCATGCGAAAGGAGAAAGGAGGAGGAGGAGGTGGAGGAGGTTCAATCGAGACGAGAAGAGCGAACCGAGGGAAAGAGAACGGTGTTTTGCCATTGCCAGACGTATTTCGGTCGTGAAAATAGCGATTTGGCTGGGGATTCGGGCAAACTAGAGTCTCGTCTTCCGCGCGATTTGAGAGGCCGTATCAGCCGTGCGGTTTTCGTCCTCTTTCGCTTCGCCTCACCTTCGACCAATACACACACACATACACACACACACACGAGAGCATACCTTATAACTAAGCCCCCTTCCCTCTCGTAGTTGCCGACCTCCGGTTAATCGAATATCCACCCACGACCCCGTCGCAACGCCCTGGAGACGATCTCGCGATCATTTTTGTTATTTTTATACGCTCGTTTATACAGCGGAGAAGAAACGAACCGATGCATTTCCGCATTTCGTATATTGAATTCGAACGTTTAATCTTGACGAAACAAAACGTAGACTTATGCGAATGTCGACGGGGGGGGGGGGGGGGGGGGGGGGGGGGGGGGGGGGGGGGTAAAAAGAGAAAGGAAACAAAACAAAACAAAAAAGTGCGGCAGAATATCATCGGAAAATATAATTCACCGGGAGATTCCGTTCGGATAGCGTTTATATTACGGATTTTCAATGGATTTCGCAGTGAATCGACGATGGAACGTGGATGAGATAAAGCCTACGTTGGCAAAATCGAGTCTCGAAAAATATCGTCGCGGTTTACCTTCTTTCTTCTCGTCGTCCCCTTTCGCTGCCTTGATTCTTTTTCGCTATGCCTCCTTTTTCTACCCGCTGCTCCTTTCTTCATCCTCAAACCCCTCTTCTTTACCAAACTGCCTTCTCCTTTGCGAGAAAGCTCGCGCCGACTTCCGGTCGACTTATCGACAAATGAAACGGAAAAATTCAATTTGGATTCTCCATTCTTTTGGCCCGTGTATCGTGCTTCTCTGTCGATGGAAAACATTGTTTATATATATATATATTGGGAGAAAGGCAGAGAGAGTTTACGTGTCGAAAGTGCTTTGCTCAAGGGTGTGGGGACAGTACCGTATACGCATCACGATAACGTACGTATACATAGCGAAAGCGAATGCAAAATCTCGAGACGAGAAACAGCGGAAAATATTCCGTGTCTCTTCGTCGTTGTCTCTCAAGCAGCGTAATACTCGTACGTATTTGCTGGTAGAGCTTCGAAACAAGGTCTGATTCCCGGGGATAGTCTGTTTTCCGCCTTAACCTCCCACCGCGACGCGAACATTTTATTCCGTGCGCAACCATAAATCGTCGTTTCGCGAATAAACCGTACTTCTTTTTTCGCGAACTACGTATCGTCCTATCTCCACCATTCAACCTCTTCCCCACATTTTTTTTATACTCGAGTATCTCACCGGAAAATCCACATTGTTGAAGGGTGTCCGCGTTTATCAAACCGCGGTTTCCTCGCTGTGTTTTCGCGGGATTTTTTTGTGCTTTGTTATCAAGAGGGAATGTACGAGCATCGTTTTCAACGTAGACGGAGAAAAGTACTTGTAATTTCGGGGAAACTAGTGATCGCCCTCGTTCTCTGGCTGGGTGTTGATGTAGGTTGGGTGAAAATGTACGAAGAGAGGAATGACGATAATAGAGGTAGAGAAAGGAGGAGAAATAAGAGAAGAACAAAGAAGTCTGAGTGGTCCGTCCAACGTAAGAGGATGACGAGAGTCGAGACCCCGACGAAACGATCCTCGTCGATGTTTAATACCGTAGCCTCGATACTCGAGCCTCGCGGGTTTCAAAAAGGCTGAAAAAGCCCTAAAGAAGCATTGAGAAGCTTACGGAGTTCGGGAAGTACAGGGTTTCATTGTTTCGATTCCTTTGTACGTCAAGGTGTTGAATGCCGAATGGGGAAGGTAAAACTGGCGGTCTCGAAACTAAATTTGCGCTTTCGTTCCTTTACTTGATCGATATATTTAACGAGGAGGAAAATATAGCACAAATCGTCCAATCAACAATGAACAGACCCCAGTCTCAATCCTTGACAATCGCGTCTATTTAGCTTCGTGCCAAACTCCTTCGTCCATACGTTTTGATACATAAATTGATACGAAATGTTTGCTGGAACCTGTCGAACACATACATACCTACAGACACACGTGGGATATAAATGATTTATCACGTTCACGTCGATGGTCGGACAGTGGTTGGGCAATTAAGTATATCGACCACGTAGGGTTTCGATCGTGGATCTTCGATGAAATGGGCTTGCCAAGTCATCAAGCCTCGAATAACACGTCGTTCGTCGGGGCCAGAAACGTTTGGGGGAAATAACGCAAGAGGGAAAAATAAATAGCCCTTGAAGCTATATGTGCTACGGTAACAGCAACGTTTTATACACACCCACACATATATGTGGATATATGTGTATATAGTAGCTAACAGAAGAGGGATGAAGTTGAAGCAAACCGACATGGAAAGAGGGAGAGAGGGAGAGGGAGTGAGAGAGAGGAAACTCACACCAGCGCGAGCCCGCACAGACGTGGAGAGGGCACAGGGTTGGTAGCTTGGCCTCATTGCTACACGGTATACCCGGGGTCTCCTGTGTGCTGCGTCAGCGGGAGAATTATAACATCGCCCGGGACGAAGGAGCAATTTCCTGTCGAAGGTTGCCGATTCTGGATGGTCGGTCTCCGAGCGACCTCTCCAGCTTCCAGTACACATATATACGTCTATATATATCCAATGGCCTACCTTATTTGGCCTGTCTCACGTACGAATGCTGTACACAATTCTGTAGTACGAACGAGAGAGAGGAAGGGAGAGAACGAGAGAGAGAGAGAGCAAGCGTTGCAGAGTTCAGGATGGATTCTGCGGTTGTATGGCACACACTTATAACGTGTGTATACGAACTAACCTCCGACAACGACTATATAGCGTACTTTCAGCTATAGTTGTTGGCAACGGTTTCGTAGGACAGAAATAATCGGTGGAAGGATTGCGCTAGAACGCTGGAGAGCGGATTCTTGATGGTGATGGTGCGGTGGTTGGCTTCACCGGTTGTCGTCGGTCCTTGCCATCGTTCTCGTCGTCATCGCCGTAGTTGGTTGGAAGGACAGGTCGATAAAGAGGGAAAGGGGGCGCGAGGAGAGGGCAAAAAGGGGTTTGGGTGTGCTTGGCTTTCCAGCAGCTCGGTAATTCTGGGTGGACGCTCGGATGGAGCTGTATAGCTCCGTTGCACCCGGGAGCAGGGACTCGAAAACGCCGGAAAGCGAATAGTGGCTTGTGCTCTGCAACGGCAGCAGAACGAGGAACCACCAACGCTCGTCGCATCCAGTGGCAGTAGCAGGAAAGCAAGCATCGTCCCGGTTCGCGATGGGCCGTTGCGGAGTGAGAGACGGAGGAGAGAGTGAGAGAGAGACCCCCGGGGACAATGGACCTCTTCAACTATCCCTCCGACTGGTCCACTCGACGTCGCAAACAAGCCCCTTTCGCTCGCGGCACACGCCGCACCGAATCGTCCCTCATTCGTTCCATCGTATCGTCCTGACCCATCGTTCGTCCCTTCGCAACGCTTCTTTCTCATTCCAGACTCCCTTCCGAGCTGGTACGCTTCTACGACTCTCTATAAATTGAATTTCGTAATAGGCACACGTACACCTACGTAATTCCTCTTCCTCGCATATACTTCCCGCTGTTTGGTCCTCGTGAACGAATATGGATTTAATATGTACCTAAGGGTGAGTCAGGGGTTCCTACGCATCCGTGCGTTACCATTGGATAAACGCGACTCCAGTTACCCTAGTGATTCTTGTGGTCACCACTGATGCCTCGTTCCAGGACCTTTTCTACATAATATCCGGGGAAGAGTGACAACTCCCCAGAGGGATTTGACTTCCTCTTTGTATGCAATCCCTCATGGCATTTCCGTCCCCTCTTTTCGTTTCGCGAAATCGCCCCCTCCCCTCGCCCCAATGTGGTTTCACCTTCATATATTTCTATCGTCGGGACGAGAGAAGCCCCGGATATATGAAGAGAGGAAGACGAGAATAATGAAATATGTTGGCGGTGGCATGATGAGATCAAAAGGTCACTCTCTCTCTCTTCCTCCCTACTTCTCTTCCTTTCTACCACGGTGAGACGTATTTCACGTGTAATACGAGCCAGGATGGTATGTTTCACGTCATAACGTTGAAGGACGCCGAGCGCCCGAGCCGCAGGGATAAGAATGCTTTGAGGGTATATACGTGACGCTGTTTGAATGCCACGGCATACAAAACCCTTCGTGGTTTTAATAGAATGCTTCATACATGCTTTTCTTGGGGGTTTTCTTTGGGAGCCCTCGTCCTTCGTTCGCTCCGTTGCCTTCTTGATGTTGTAATCGTGGAATGAATCATGCTCTTTTCACTACGCTCCGTTCGTAGCCTGGAATCACCTAGACATATTTCTGTCTTACATCATAGACGTTGCTATATAAAAGATTGTGAAAAAGGAACCAATGTTTCCAAGGGTTGAAAGAAAATATATGGAAAATTCGAATTTCAATAATTGTTTGTTGTCTCGTAAATTATAAAGAGCTTTGTATAAATAATTTATGGGAATAAAAACTATTTGGATTGGATAGATTTAAGGATGAGGAGTGGGAATAAAAACTATTTGGATTGGATAGATTTAAGGATGAGGAGTGATTACCACTGTCTTGCTTAAAATCGACGAATCTGACTGAAATTTTAATTTCGTTTGTTTTCCTTTTCCTGTTGCAGAAGAGCGATCCTGACGAATCCGGATCTTTTGCCGAGTTCGCCATGGTATCCATTACTGTTGGAGAATGATTTTTGGGGCACGCCGTTGCGTGAACGAGGCTCTCACGGTAGCTATCGCCCGCTGTGCGTCGCTACGTTTCGACTCAATCATCTTCTCGGTGGTCTCGATCCACGTGGCTATCATTTCGTCAACGTGATTCTTCACGCCGCGTGTACAGGACTCGTCGTACGTGTCGCGAGGAAGGTTAGTTACAACGTTTTTTCATCACAACATCTCTCAATTCTTTCTGTTTTCGCGCCAATAAATAAAACAAAAATGACTTTTTCTAAATATCGGTCGAATCGAAAACCTGCCCTAGCGTGAAAATGGCGTTACGAACGAGGGATTTGTCAGTCGTGATTCCAATGGCCATTGTGCCTACCGCCAATTTAGCAAAAACGAAAAGCATTGCGGGGAAAAAATCTCTTTGCCACCGGTCCGGCTGTTACGCGTTTTCATGACGCTCACCAACAGTGTGCGTCTCGTGTGACTTTTGAGTACAAAAGAGTCGCCGGTGCACTTCCAATTTTTTTCGCATTTTTTTAACGTCTACATGAAGTGAACCGAGAGAGAGAGAGAGAGAGAGAGAGAGAGAGAGAGAGAGAGAGAGAGAGAGAGAGAGAGAGAGAGAGAGAGAGAGAGAGAGAGAGAGAGAGAGAGAGCGAGAGAGAGAGAGAGAGAGAGAGAGAGAGAGAGAGAGAGAGAGAGAGAGAGAGAGAGCGAGTATTGCAATCGGTTTGATCGACGCAGCTGCTGGTACTGCGGAATGACCGAACGGTGTAGAGCCATAAAGCCATAGTAGCGCGAGCGGCAGATGTACCAGTATCTACATAGAGGGCCAATATATCATAATCGGATCACATCGATAGCGCGTTACAGTGGATTGCAGATCGTCGAGCTCAACGAGATTCTACTCCACGCCCTCTATATCTCACCGCGACGAAAGAGAAAAAAATATCCACGGAGAGAAATAGAGAAATAAAGGTCAAACCAACCAAGAGAGATGAGCGTAATTCGGGAAAAGCTTGAGTGGCGACAGAGTCGTATAAAAAAAATAACGAGCTAACGAACGAACACGAGAACGAGGAACGGAACTGGGGTATAATTTGGCAAAAGTCAAAGCTCGACGAAGCAAAGGGAATCGTTGAAATTGAAATTACGTCGATTTTGCAATAAAAAAAAAGCTTGTATCGATATCCGCATTACGCCCTAGACAATTTTTCCAATAATTTTCATCTGTCGTTTGAAATCGGACGATTGCAAATTGTTTCAAAGAGCGATTTTGACAATTCCGTTAACCAGATAACGACGTAAACTCACGGTTTTGTAATTGTCGAATGAATTCTGGACAAAAGTCTTTTCATTTTGTTTTTCTGTATTTTAAGAATCGAGATTGTTGAACGATCACAATTTTCATGCCATTCGTTTTTTGTTTGGGCTTTTTCCAGGTACTTCCGGGTCGAAGTCTCGCTCACGCCATAGCCGGTCTTCTATTCGCCGTTCATCCGATTCACAGCGAGGCCGTGGCAGGAATAGTCGGTCGGGCGGACCTTCTCGCCTGTCTGTTAACCCTCGTCGCTTTTCTCGCGTATGTCGGTCACTGCAACGAGACGAGACCACCTTTACCTCTCTTACTGGCTCTGGTCTCCTCGCTTCTCGCGACCCTCGCCAAGGAAACCGGAATCTCGTCTCTCGCTCTCTGTCTGCTCTGGGAATTCTGTCACGGCGAACCTACCAGCCGAAAGGTAAGGCGTTTATTTCCGTATTTCCTGAATTATGGAAATCAAATGGCCCGGTTATGCAAAAGAGACGGCTTTTCGTCCTTGAACCAAGAAAAAAAAAACTTATACTCGAGGCATTTTGGAAAAACATTTTTTCAATCGTCTTTTTAACAGCTAAGTTGGACAAAAATTGGTCGACACTTTTTCAAAAAGCCATTGATTTCTTAATTCTCAATGTTCGCTTCGATTTTCGATTTTGAAGATCAAGAGAAAATTCACGATATGAAAAATTTAGATCCTCGAAAGGTCGTTCGATTCAATCGAATTTTCCCAAATTCAAATAGCTCTATTTCCTTCACGCTACACGAGCTTCCCCTGGAATTTCCCGATTTTTTTTTCTCTGGAATATAATGGCCCCTTACTTCGAAGCCCCCATAAATATAACGTCGCAATGCTAGAAATATAGACCGTTGGGTCGTAAAAGTACTTTCCATGAAAGTTATGTGCATTAAGTAGCCAAGAAAGAGCATACAGATGCAAAGAGACGCCTGGAACGAGAATACGTAATGCGTTTATCGAATAAAAATTTATTATATGATGTGGGGCGTCGGAATGACGAGAAAGTACGATCCGAGAGTTGAAAAGAGAGATAGAGAGAGAGAGAGAGAGAGAGAGAGAGAGAGAGAGAGACTCGAGTACGAAGGTGGTACAAGAGCCAAGAGTGTTTTTCCGGATGCTTTCGATACTCGTCTCGTTTTCTGTCGATACGTTGCAACGCCAACGTCGTGTTGAAAGTCACACCAAGGCCGTTGAGTACCCACAGTGAGCCTTCTGCTGGAAACGCGTGCATGTGCAACTTTCTGGTAGAGACAGCGAGCTGATGCACGACTCGTTTCTCCGTAGCTTCGTTTCTCGTATTTCTATCTTACTCTCTCACTCTCTACTTCGTTTGTCTCATACGCGCAACCCGAGAGTGCCAGCATATCCTCGTCCTTTCCATCGTTCGTGCCTTCTTCGCTTTCATCCTCCTTTTACCCCCTCGACTGCATCCGGATGCGCCGGTTGCACCAGACGTCTCGTATGATGCATGTCGTTTCGCGCTCTCTCGCTTTTCCTCTCTTTCGCTTCCTCTCCTCTGCACCGTTTGCCCAGAGATTGGAGGAATGCCAAGGCTCGTTCCCCATTTTCCCAAAATTTCTCTCACCCTCTCAATCGAAACTACGTGTCGTTATGCATCCCCTGTACATGCGCGAGACTCGTTGCGTATCGCGAAAAGCTAGAGAAGCTTGCTCGTAGCGGAGGATGGACAAAAAAAGGCTCGAAAGTATCACCCGAGGCTTTCTACGGGTTGGAACTCTTATTTCTCGGTTTTCTACACCCTGACGTACCTCTCGTCATCTCCTTTCGTCGGTTCCCGTCGTACACACGAGAAAAAGCCTCGAGGCAAACGACTGATGCGACTGTGCGACGTTAAACCTCTCTTCCTCGTTCTCGTCTTCTTCTTGTGTACTCTTCAACCCCCTCACGCTGGTGTTCCCACAAACGGTAAGCCCTCGGGGGGTCTCCGGAATCCGAACCCCCTTCGTTGTCTTCTTTCGTACGGTGAACGCTTTTTTCCATACCACAATTGTGTATACATATTTTTTTCAACTGAGACCTAGGAAAAAGCTCAACCGAGAGGTTTTTCGCGCGGTTTTCCACTGGGAAAATCAAGTCCTCGAGCTTTGTCATAGCTGCACCTTTTCAACCAATGTCGGAAACTAGTTGCAATCGCGGTGGATTCGGAAAAAATAAACGTATACGACGTTCAACCGTGTCTTTGTGTAGGTCGTTCAAGAATCGTATCGAAGACGTAAGCTCTAGCGATACGAAAGAACGACCTAGGTATTTTTTTCTTCACTGGAAATATTCCAATCTTTCCGTCACACCCGTTGAGATTCCTCGGTCGTTGGATCCCTTTTGTCAATTTATGGGATGTCTCTATCGTGAAATTCCAATCAACTAGGAAGATGGTGAGAAAGAATTTTCAGCTTTTAGATCCCGCGACCATTTTCCTAGCTTCTAGACGTTTTTTAGACCCGGAGTAGAAACAAAGTTCAAAAGTCGATGACAACATTCCATAATTACAAATATCCAGATGATAAGCGTTATAACCGGAAGTTGTAAATTTTTACTCGACAACAGTTCTTATCCACCTTTATGGAAGGAAAACGCCATTATAAGAAAGGAAATATCCAACCGACGTTGTAGAAACGAGCAATTAACTCCCGCGCATTAATACGACCATTATATAATTTTACGATCAATTTGTGAGAGTCGAGAAACGTAGAACAGAAGCATCTCGTAATCGTTACGCATCAAACCCTCCCCCCAATTTTCCCCTGAATCGTTATAAGTCGTTCTCCAAAGCTTCGCCGAGTCGCGTTCAAACCCACCTCAACGAACAATCTGACGAATAAATATTGACCTTGAACAATTTTCTTTTTGATTGTCAGGAAAGAGGTAAAAACTGGTCCAGGAATCGTAGCATCGGTGTCGTAAGTGGTGGACTGCTGCTTCTGGTGATCGGAAGATTGAAGATCGGTGGTGCTACGACTCCGGAATTCGCAAGCGCCGACAATCCAACAGCTCGCAATCCATCGAGAATCACGCGTGGTCTGACGTTTCTTTATTTGCCGGCAGCTAGCGCGAGAATGCTTCTCTGCCCGAGTATTTTGAGTTTCGATTGGTCGATGGACGCGATACCGCGCATTACCGGTCTTGGCGATCCGAGAAATTTGGAATCATTGTGCCTGTATGCAGCGTTAGCGAGCGCCGGCATGTGGGCGGTGCGTGGATTACGAGCCAATCGTTCGTCCCTTTACGACAAAATCGCTTGCTCGTCACGAGCCTCGTCGAGATGTCCGGTTTGCGCCGGGCGTAGAAACGGTGGTTGTCATACGGATGGTTGTCGCGCCGCTAACAATAATAACAACAACAACAACGGTCCGGGTGATTGTCATTGCTCGAAGAGAGCGAGTCTCGCCAAGGAGGAACTTACAGCGAGAGCGAAAACCGCAAGCGCTGTCGCTACGTCATTGGGCTTCCTTACTATACCGTTTTTACCCGCGAGCAATCTCTTTTTCTACGTTGGCTTCGTCATTGCCGAGAGAATTCTCTATCTACCGAGTGTCGGGGCTTGTCTGTCCGTTGGAGCTGCCATCGCTGGTACTTACAGAATCGCGAGGAGAACCTCGAGGTCAAGGGGACGGATCGTTCTCGTTGTCACCGCGTGTCTATTGGGACTCATGTCCGCCAAGACGCTAAGGAGAAATTTGGATTGGTACGACGAGGAGAGCCTCTACAGATCCGCACTTCACGTCAATCCACCCAAAGGTCAGTACTTTTATCGCAATTTTCCTTTCACTAGAATTATTTATTTTTTAATTATTTTTCTGAAGATTGTTTATTTTATTATTTACCATTATTCATAAATACTTATAATATAAATAATTATCTCTAGGCTTTATTATTTCAATAAACATTTTCATCAGGACAAAATTTAATGCATGCTCGTTCACGACGGTGTAAAAAAGAAAACAAGCGTTTCCGGGGATGAAAATGTTGACAGTTTTCTTTTAACAAAGGACTGGGTCCGAAATGACGTTTTTTATTCAAAATACGAGCAGTCTTCTATCATCTAGATAAAAGAAAAAGGAAAACGATAAACGAATAGTGAGATTTTGACCAAAATCTGCGATGGCTTTTTTAACGACTGGCATTTTGTTTTTTTGTCTCAAAACCGTTGTATAAATAATTCCATAATTAATTCTCGCTATCACCGATCCCTTTTCCTTCGTTTCCCCCCAACGAACATAAACCATACACATATGTATACTTCGCTCCATATAATTTCATCCGAAATTTCAACGTATTAACAATGTTCAACCCTCCGACACGTACATCTCGTTACCGTTGTTCCTCTCCCCTCCTCACATTTGTCCCTCTATCGTCACGATGGTCGTACAAATACATAACGAAAATTGTGAACTCTCGTTGCATAAAAACGCATACACATAGTCCGTACTCGCGCGTCGCATTTTCACGAGTCGCATGGCGATTAAACCCGTTTTACAAATGGGCCTGGGGTAGAAGGGACGCGCTGTTTTCCACTCTCCCGAGACATTATTTATGGGACGACGTCACGTCAGACGGGAGCAAAGCCCCCCGTAGACGACGAAAAACTAGGTGTGCTACGGGTTGGATGTTTATGTATGTGCCGTGAGGTAGAAGGGCAGTGAGAGAGGAGCGAGGGGGTGGATGTGTGCGCACAGTGACTGGGGTGTGTTCCTCGCGTATATTGTTTTTAATTTTCTCGACGATGCCTGCTCGACAGGAGCGCGTGGGTGGTACCAGCAAGAGTGAGCGAGAGTGAAAGAAAACAAGGTAGAGAGAGGGTGAAAAAGAGAGAGAGAGGGAGGGTGAGAGAGAGAGAGAGAGAGAGAGAGAGAGATGGTGAGCAAGAGAGAAGGGTGGTCACGCGAAGTGAGCCTCTGACGCCACGCCGGCGTATTTTAATTGTCCCGACAGAAATTGCGTGTTACGGTGTTAACAGGGTTGCTCCTCGCTTCAGAAAATAAATTTACATTTTTGTTGGCTCCGGTTCCGCGAAGTCGCCGGACATTTTCCACCCGATCTTTTTTGCCATTCATTTTCTCTCTCTCTTCCTCTCTCTCTCTATTTTTCTTGTTTACGTTTTTGTTTTTTTTGCTCTTTCTTTCGTTCACCGCGGTGCGTCCATCCGAGAGAACATCGCCGCTGCGAAACGCGCTTTATCTCGCGTGCGTGCTTGCGACAAAGAAATACGTTAGTACGCACGAGCTTTCGTCAACCCTCTCGACAATATTTTCATCCCTCTCGAGCAATCTTTGGATTTAAATGAAATGGGGAAAAGTAATTTTGTTTTAAATATTTATATCGTTGTTAATAAGTAATTGATGCAAATTGACAGTGTTTAAAAATGTCATATCGTTATTCGGAAGTAATTAATGAAAATTCGTAATTAAATGATGAATTATGAGATAAGGGTGTGAGATAAGAATATTTCTGCGATTAATTCGAGATAAAGAGGATTATTTTTAACATTGCTCATTTTATTTCCCCTCGATAATGTATTTTTGTCTTTATTTCGTTGAAAAAGTTATGCCAAATTTATTTTCGTCCGAGCGTTCTTTAGCCGGGGGAGGTATAAATATGCGAGCGCAAATAAATCGTACGAGCACGAGCGAATTTCACATAAAATGAAGACTGTCCGAGATTAAATTTCGTCACGATGTATATAGATGCAAAATTTATTACCAACGAAATGACCAATGTCACGTAACGAATCCGCGCACGTTCCTATTCTTACGGCAAATTAATTGGAATTGTACGATGATCAACAGTCTGTATTTTTTGTTTTTAATTAATTACAGCATACGGGAATCTTGGGAGCGTGCTGAGCGCACAGGGACGAGTCGCCGAAGCGGAAGAGGCGTTGGTCCAGGCACTTCGCTATCGACCCAACATGGCAGATGTCCACTACAACCTGTGAGTACGAACTCTATCTACGTGCCCTCTCTCCCGTCTTTTTCGAGCAATCACGTTAATTAAAATTCTCGCCCTTTTACGATTGCTCGTTTTTTCATTTTTTTTTTTTTTTTTTTTTTTTTTTATAAAGTAAATTGTTGGATGTCTAGCTTAAAATATGCAAGGATGAAATTCGCGTGTTTAAATATTTAAAAAGTACATACGCACACATATAAAACAAATCAAGGAAGCTCTTTTCAATTCCACAAAAATTGTAAAAAATTTTTATAACAAAAGTAATTCGCTCCTTTTTTTCGCCAGCGTAGTTCGAGTTTATTCGAGAATTATTGTTACGTACCAAGTCAGGATGTTGAACTGGAACCTTGCCGGAATAAAAAATTAAAAAGTAATGTAAGCGTGGTTGAAAGTAAAGAAAGCGTGATGAAACTTGTTCCGTCAGGAGGAAGTTTGTATGAAAAAAAGAAACAGCACGTCGGTACAAAATTCGCCATGATCTCGTGTGTGAATTTTCGTGGAATCGTGGAAACGGGCGAGCCACAGGGATAGTCGCCAGCTGGGTTTACAAAACAATAGAAAATTTAACCCGGCAAGATTTTTATCTCTCGTCCGGCGGAATTCCACGACTGTGCCACCCAGTTTTTCGTAGCTAGGCTAGACGTTAAAGCATCGTGTGTGTTCCTTACACTCCGTTGAATTTAGCTTGACCCGACAAGGTAAATTCGCGATACGTGGAAACTGTTCTGTTTGTGCCGTTCTCCACGTTCGTTTTTTTGTTTGTTTTGTTTTACCTTTATTTCTCCTTCCCTTTTTCGACTTTCCAATCGCGAGTAAACTCGACCACGGTCCACCCGGTGCACGTGGTCGTGATAAATTCATGACGGACGTGATGTTGCTCTCGTCGTATACAAACTGCTGCTCGACTGTCTTGAAACACGAGCTACGAAGTCGCTCGATACACGAAATTCGAAAAAGCAAAACGAACGTAGAAAAAAAGCGAATTAAAAAAAAAACCTAAAATTCTAGGAACAAATGTTTCAAATCTAAAATAAATAATTCTCTTAGTGCAACATGCATTTCAGTTAAAAACCCCGAGGGAAATGAAAATATACCCAGCGGGTGGGTAACGAAAAAAAAATGAAGATGTCGATTTTTCAGTGAGTCCGGGACTGAGCTTTTCCGATCGACAAAGATCTTTATCCACGGTACGACACTCGATTCGTACGTATCATCATTTTACTTCACTCAGCGAATCTCCTGGTTCAGTGAGTCGAGATATTGACGATACATCATATATCCCTTTCTCTCTCTCTCTCTCTCTCTCTCTCTCCCTTCCTCTATCTTGCTTTCTCTCTCGCTCTGTGTCGGAAGCGAGCGACCGATTCGCGAAGGTAAAATCGACTTTTCTTTACTCCCACACATCTTCGTTCTCAACGCTCGATAATATTCTAGCCCGTTGACAGGATGTACCACGCACGGAAAAATTCGGTGAGATACCGAGCTTGGATATTCAATGGGGCGCCTTATATATTTTCGCACATCGTTACCCAACCCTTTATCGTACCGCGAACGCGGCTACGTCTATTTTTTGGCTTCGAGGAGAAAAGCACCTATTCAAATTTCAGGGGATTATTTCCCTTGGTTCGATAGTGGGATGCTGCGAAGTGAGATTGGCTAAGAGAGAGAGAGAGAGAGAGAGAGAGTGAGAGGAATACGTGTCGTCATCTCGCGGTATCTCGGGACCAATCGAGCGAACATATTCGACGCACAAGATGTGCGAGTGGAAAAGATAGACTGATAGAAGGCGTGTGTAAGAGAGGGGGGGGGGGGGGGGAGAAGGCGTTATACTCGAAATATAATCCAGGAGGTTCTCAGAG
Source organism: Netelia fuscicornis (assembly GCA_946811545.1). Classification (NCBI taxonomy): domain Eukaryota; kingdom Metazoa; phylum Arthropoda; class Insecta; order Hymenoptera; family Ichneumonidae; genus Netelia; species Netelia fuscicornis. The sequence goes on along the minus strand of OX328013.1, from coordinate 42,330,909 downwards.
CTGGGCGTATTATCAGCAGTCTAGCGGAAATCGCATTTTCCCACCGTCACGTCGTCACATTCTCCACAGTTCCAGCAGCTGTCTCGGGATTTCAACGGACGAATACATATAGATATATGTATTCGAGAAGTTTCCCAGCATACTTAGACCCTGTTTAGCCCGTCTGCAGGAAATGTTACAGTTTGATTCGTGTCAGAACGCTTATCGATATTATATACGATTCGTCCTATTTCAGCTCGTTTCATGCTCTTCGTAAAGTTTAAACCGCTGCGATCCATCGACAAAACCAGCCTTGAACTACTTTCTTGTGCAGCACGGACCAAGCGTCGGTCGTTTTCAATTATAAACTTGCTTTCGCATTAGCCTTATCGTTTTCGTCTCATTTCTTCCCAAACAACGTTCACTGTATTGTTATTTATTGTTGTTTGTTAATTATTGTAAGAAATAATCTTTGGCGCACGAATAATCGTTTGCTTCTCAAACCCCACTTATCCTTCGCTCCCATCTTATTGTTTCAACAACAAGCTGTTGGCACTTGACGCTAGAACCGACGTTTGTTCCTTCGCCATTCCGTTTCAACCCCTATGTGTGTATAGAGCTTTTGACCCGTGGTGCTTTGCTCGGTGGTATATATACATCGGTGTATATATCGAAACGTAGCAAGGATCTTAGCCGACGAGGTTAGAAGACGAGGAGCGAGCGAGAGAGCGCGCGAGAGTAAGAGGAGGGAAGGTAGAAGTGGTGGCACATAGAAGCGAACACCGCGGCGTTAGTCCTTCGTACCCGGGAGTTAGGGAAGCTCGCGAGAGCGCGCGCGAAGTCGATAAACCCACGCGATGGCGTCGTCTCTCGCTGCAAGCTCGCGATAAGCTCCCCGCCACTACCCCTCCCACCCTCCCACCCTCCCTCTCACTCCCCTGCTAGCAACACGTTATATTACCGTGAGAGCCACCGAACGTCTATGGCACATAGACCTATATATATATAACGCGTACATGGTTAGAAGGTAGCCAAGGCAAGATTCTGGCACGTGTATAATATTACTATAGCCATTATCTTGGCTGGGTCGTCGCTTTCTCGCTCCTTGCTCGTTGCTATATATATAAGCGAAACCCTTGTTCACTCTCCTGTTGGCTATACAGAATGGAGTCTCGTCTGGTCTATAGTACACTTCGGAGACACGAGAGGTCTCCGTAGCGCCGGCATAGGATCGGACGTCCAACCGGCAATGCCGATAGCGAAGGTTCACAGAGAACACCCCAGCTACCCCATTGCTGTCTGACGATGTACGTATCGACTACTTCGGGTCAAAATAGCGTATCTCGTGGGATCCCGAGTATCGAATGGCCAACGATAAGCCCTTCTGACTTTTAACCGACGCTGGTAGGGATAAGAGAGAGGAGGGTGAAGCGAACAGGGAGGATAATAGCGATCCTTGCAGGGCAACGAGAAATTCTCGCACCTTCTCTGCAAGCTCGTACTCGTGAAACTACTATATACATTTTATACGATCCTATCAAAATGACCGAGAAACAGACGGGTAGCTAGACGAGCTTAGATATGACAGTCAATTCGCTCTATTCCATGACAAAATCGATCCAAGGTTCGTGAATACAAAGCGGCAGAAATTTTGGCAGGGATACAGCTGGATTCTGAGTTATATCCCGGGCTCCTAATCGGGATCTAGTCCGATATCGGGTCAGATTCGAGGACTAAATGTAAGATCCGTAAACTGGATTCCATTAGGAATCCTAATCCGAATCTGTTAATAACTCTAACTGGATCCGAGTAGGGATCCCTATCAAATCATGTAAGAATAATGAATTGCTGGAAGCATTATATTAAACACTAGCTTCTACCCGCGACTTCAAGGAAACAAATTAAAAGCAGCAGGATAGGCTGAGAAAATAATAAGTACGTATATGAAAAAATTGTATGTAATTGTACGATCCGAGATTTGTATAACACACTGATTGGAGTGTGAGTTAATTCTTTGCAGCACGTTCCAGAGGAAACTTAATACTTTTCTGCACAATTTACGCATTTATAATGCCAGCGGACGCATGGTTCGTTGGTGAGAAGCGGGATGGCCATGCGCCACCTGTCGGCCGTGACTGGTACTACTACTACTATATCTATATATATTCGCATTGGTCATAAAATCTACGCTCACCACAGGCTTCGTATTAGGATTGAGTAGGTATACCCCGAAAGTACAGTGGCGCCATGGTTTCGAAATATCGTCACCAACGTAAATTTCTTCCGATGCGGAAACCATCTGGATTCCTGTAGGGAAACCTGTTTTGGCGCATCCCTGCCATATCCTGATCAGGATATGATCAGTAGTTTGGTATCCTTGTCAACATTTCTGCACGGGACCTACACCCCACGAACGTCGATGAGTAGAAACAGAGACTTAAATAGGAATTTAATAGTAATACCGACAATACAAGTGACGCCACCATTTTCAAAATTATGCCATCGTCGTCGTACATATGCCGATACTGATGCAAGTTGGATTCGAAACGGGATGCCGGTTTTAGGGAATCCATGACAAATCCAGATCAGGATTTGATCGGACATAGGGTATCCCCGTCAACATTTCTGCACGAGTATCGACTTTTGTACAGCTATTTTTAAATTTGTTTTTTCTTTTTATTAATTGAACAATTAAGAGTCCTGGTACGTTGAATATTATTTCAGTCTTTTTAGCATTTAGGTTTGACCCAGAAATGGAGGTCGAATTGAAAAAGTGTCCGGGTAAATTTTATACTGAGGGAACGGTGGTTTTAACGAGTCCTTCCCAGGATCGATAATTCGGATAAAACTGTAGGTTAATGGATAATATCGTGGGCGAGCTCCTCGAGTACGACTTATTCACTTAGTTAAGCAAATCGTCGAGAATTCCGAAGGAAGAATTTATCATTAGATTATTGAGCAAATATTTTCTTATCGTTGGCTTCGAAAGTTTCCTACAGGAATCAAGGAATACCTCGATGTTGTTGAACAGATTCGAGATGCTACCTCGAGTTTTGATTTTACAAAGGAATTTCTCGGCCACGATGGAGCACGATGAATCGATAAATATCTATAATAATATCGCAAGCCAGAGCATTGTTTCGATATCGAGGAATGCGAAAAGAAGTTTAAAAGTATTTTTCCTAAAGTATTCAACAAAGTGTTCGACCCTGTTCACGAGCAGCGCGAACCTACACATTTTTCAACTCTCGAAGCTACGATCGAGAAACCACAAATTATATTATCGTTTCATAATTAATAAAAACAAACTATCAAAGCCACGATCGGAAAACCAGAAACTAAATTATCGTTTCACAATTAATAAAAAGAAAAAAGTAATCAAATCAAACTTAATTAAAATCTCAGTGACGATCCAAAGCATTTCGATCCATCGACTTTATCATTAACTAAACAATATCCTCCCACTGTTCATACCAAACATCAACATCCCAGGAACCTTGAAGGTTCTATACACACGGCAATGTAATTCCGTGATTGCGACCGATGTACTATGCAACCGGCGCCCATAGCACATAGACATTTGCCTCCGTTCAGTAGATGGGAATCTCAAGAATTCGTATTTGGAGCTCATCCCCGGTACACAAGCAACCCCTCGACGATCATCCCAATATATCATCGGCGTGCGGACATCTCGGTGAAGTATGGAGACCCAGTCAAGACGATAGGAGAGATATAGGTGGCGTGCAGCGTGAACGTCTTGACGCGGGCCTCTCGATCTATCCACGTATAGTAATACATACACACTTCTCCAAAATCCTTGTGTATAGGTCTGCTTCACCATGAAGGGTAGTTTTGAAATCTGTATATATATATATACACACATATATGTATACATATATGTGTTTGTGTGTGTCGGATACTGCAGAGATGTGCGCACATAGCACTCGTGGACGAGAGGTTGGTTGGTCGGTCAACGATGAAGGGGAACTTGCGAATTGGCAAAGGGCGGTAGAGCGAGGGGTTGTGCGGGAGCAAGGGGTAGGAAGAACCGAGGATGAGGAAGTCCGAGAAGCGAGAGGGGTGATTCCGAATTGAATGGGAAATTGATGGGCTTCGGCCTGTCGTCCGTGTATACGCGTATATCCTGTACGGAAAGGGAATCCGTTGTTCCCGTCGAGTGTATGTATACGGGACGGCAAACGGGAATGTGACCACCCTCTCTCTCTCTCTCACTCTCGTGCTATCTACCTATTCCTCTCTCGCTAGCTCGGTAGCTTTATCTATGTATGCAGTATCCCGAACGCTAGGGTGTCTATGTACAATCGGGAACGGGGAGGATGTAAATATTCACATATATACATAGATCAGACTGGCTAGTGGCAGGACTATAGAATATATGCACAGTGTGTGACGTTCACGCTGTTGAGAATGGTGATCCTGGGTTGGTTTGTTGTATAGCTATATATATATGTAGAGTATTCCCTTTCGGACCCAGTTGCCTCGGTGCTTGCTCTATATGTGTCTAAACACCCTCACACACATATACACAGATATATATATAGCATTGAGTCAGGGAATGTGGTCCAGGTGGCTAAGATAGACCGGTTTCTTCCTTCCAGGACTGAGAGAAATATTTATTTTCTTGTATAATTTAAGTATTTGGTAGCAAAGGGTATTGTTGAAATTTTTGTTTAGATACAGGATTTATAATTGAATCGTGGAAGGAAAAATTGGATCGATTGTTGGAGAGCTTCGTGGATCGCTAGTTTGTTGAGAATATTTTTGGGGAGATTGGTGGTTGGGTAAAAATACTTTTGGTGGGCCATTTTAGCTGTCTTGGGGGTTGATATATAAAGGAGGTTTGTGTGTGTTTGCCACAGAGCGAGGCCGAAAGGGCGCGAGAACATTGAGCTGTGTAGCACTCGACGCGTTCTAACCGCTTGAATATGTAGAGATAGGTACAGTGCCGTTGCCCACATCCCGTTTGCGCTCTAGCAGCATACACGCGCGTATGCAACCCCCCGGCTTTCACCTTCCCCACTAACACACGCGCACACATCGGTGGCGAGCTTTGATTGTACGCCGTTGAGGTATTTGCATGGCAGAGTTACATTGTGTATATGTCTGTATATCATAAAAAGGTTTCCGCCACTGCCATCGAGAATCGTAGAGTCGATATACACGCTGGCTGGTTTTAAAGAGGAAAGGTAGGTAGGGGCGAGGCTGAGATCGATCTAGGAGACTCGGAGTCGGTCAGCTCATAGAATATTCTTCCTCCTGATTTTTACCATTGGAGCAGTAAAAATGTAAAAGAAAATGGAAATTTTGAACGAAAAAATTGTTTTTTTTTATTCGTATTTAGAAAACGTAATCGAGATATTGGAAATGATACAAAAAATATTGAATTTATATTTACGTGTGTAGTGTATTTATCTAGTTATGGAAATTGATGGAATTATGGAAATCTTTCTACTGATTTTTATCATTGGAGCAGTAAAAATGTAAAAGAAAATGGAAATTTTGAATGAAAAAATTGTTTTTTTTAGTCGTATTTAGAAAACGTAATCGAGATATTGGAAATGATAAAAAAAATATTGAATTTATATTTACGTATGTAATGTATTTGTCTAGTTATGGAACTTGATGGAATTATGGAATTATGGAAATCTTTCTACTGATTTTTACCATTTGAGCAGTAAAAATGTAAAAAAAAAATGGAAATTTTGAACGAAAAAATTGTTTTTTTTTTATTCGTTTTTAGAAAACGTAATCGAGATATTGGAAATGATACAAAAAATATTGAATTTATATTTACGTGTGTAGTGTATTTCTCTAGTTATCGAAATTGATGGAATTATGGAATTATGGAAATCTTTCTACTGATTTTTACCATTTGAGCAGTAAAAAAGTAAAAAAAATGAGAATTTCAATTAAAAAATTGTTTTTTTTTATTCATATTTAGAAAGCGTACTCGAGATATTGGAAATTATACAAAAAATATTGAATTTATATTTACGTGTGTAGTGTATTTCTCTAATTATGGAAATTAAATGGCTCGGTTATGCAAAAGAAACGACTTTTTGTCCTCGAACCAAGAAAAAACAAACATCTACTCGACGCTTTTTTTAAAAACATTTCTTCAATCGTCTTTTTAATTGCTAAGTCGGACAAAAATTGGCATAGGTCAAATCACTGTTGGCATTTTGATCGACACTTTTTTTAAAACGCCATTGATTTCTTAATTTTTAATGTTCGCTTCGATTTTCAATATTTTCAAAATTGTCTTTTCCATGCTGAGATCAAGAGAACATTGACGACATGAAAAATATAAATCCTCGAAAGGTCATTCGATTCGATTGAATTTTCTCGAATTAAAATAGCTCTATTTCCGAGATCGATCTACGCGCCTCGAAGTCGGTCATCTCATCGAATATTCTTTCCCCTAATTTTTACCATTTTTGTAGTAAAAAGGTAAAAAAAAATAAAAACTTTACATTAAAAAATTGTTTTTATTTAAATTAACATTTAGAAAACTTAATCGAGATATTGAACAAACAATATTGAATTTATATTCATATCGGGAATTCTCGTTAATGACCTTATTTGTATAGCGCAACGACTCTCGGCTCAGTGAGTCAGGAGTGTACGTTGAACTTTAGTTTCGTTAGCGGGCGACCAAAGAGAAAAACAAAATGAGTGAGAGGGAGAGAGAGAGAGAGAGAGAGAGAGAGAGAGAGAGTGAACGATGAATTGATTGAGGAACAGAGCGAGAGGGAAAACACAGAAAGAGACAGACAGAAAGGGAGAGAGAGAGAGAGAGAGAGAGAGCAAGGTAGGGAAGTTATTCGACTGAAAAGTTGTCTAGTGACTCTCTGGAAAAGTAGAACGAGGAGGAAAGCTCGCTTCTCTATTTTCCCATTAGCCATCGACGCGCCATGAGAGAACTAACTCCGTGTGCTCTCCTTGGGTCCGCGGGGTAGAAGAGTCAGCACGTCGAAAAGTACAACTTACATTCGTTCCCTCTCACACTCACACTCTCTCTCTCTCTCTCTCTCACACGCTTTCTCCAGTTCTCACAGACTGCAGATATGCCCTCTCTTGCGCAGCTCCGTGCCTCTTCCACCTCTCGAGTACCCTCGCAGCAACTGTACAAGACCCTCAACACACTTTTGACTCTCGTTCCGCGACCGTGACTCTTTCCAACGAGAATAAGACGAAGAAAATAAAGAAAAAAGTAGCGAGACGTAAGGAGAGAAGAGGAAGAAAAAAGAAGAAAGATGGAGCGCTTGAGCGAGGGAGATGGTGAAAAGATTTACAAAAAAAAAAGAAAAAAAACGTCTGAAAGAACGAGAAGAAACGAGACGAAAAAAGGGGGGACGAGGGGGTCGAGCCTCCATCGTCGAGAGCTCTGTAGAAGCGTGGCAATAAAAAATCAACTACCCTCGGCAAACTCGGAATCGCTCGTTACAAAGTTCGCCGCGTGGCGAGGGGCGCGTTGATCTGCTTTGGAGAAGGGGTTCGAAAGAAGATTCCAGAAGTGTAACGAAAAGCTCGTACATGGTGTATCGCTGAAACGAAAGCGAAGGGAAAGACCTTCGTACGGTAATAAGAGCCTTTCAACAGATTCGAAGTTAAACAGTAAATAAGCACCGTCGTAGCGTCATTCCCTCCTCCTTTCTCCTCCCTTCCTCTCCCTACACTTCTCGGCACTACGCGGCTCCACTTTATTCTTCCTAGGGCCGTTGCAAAACTCTGGCAGGTCTTGTGCCGGACCAAAAGTTGCGGGAGCGAAGTAAGAAGATAGAGGGAGAGAGGGAGGAGGAACGAGGGAGGAAAGTTCAAAACCTGCTTCTGTCGTTTCATCCCTCTCGCCGGGTTCCGGCTGCGTTTCATTCTAGTCGGTGTGAGCTTCAACGTAGCCGGTCGCGTTGAAAATTTTTGCCCGAAAAAGTCGAGGAAATAAGTAGACGAGCGACCAGATGAGATAAAAAAAAGGGAAGAAAAAAAAACGTAAGGTCTGCTAGCCGGTGGCACGGAACATAATTCGTCGAGCTTTCCGCTTCCCTGCTTAACGTCACACACATACATACACACCCACACATCTATATATATAGAAGCGAGGCTTTTTAATTAAATGTACAAGGTAAAAGCCAGGCTCGAAGGAGAGGGAACGAGTAGCGTGTGACCGACGAGGGGCTAAAGAGGACGAAGATTGAGTACGTGTCGGTGGGGTGATTTACTTTTATTACAGTGCAGTACACGGCGCCGAAGGTACTGCGATAGAGGGAGGGAGAGAGAGATGAGAAAAATACTCCCTCCCCCTCTAAGGAGATGACGATACACGTAATCTATATATATAGATTACAGGAAGAGAGAGAGAGAGAGAGGGAGAGAGAGGTATATATATATATATGTTTGTACACTTTGAGAAAGATGCTCCCATATTCCGGGACGTGTGCTTCCTCGCTTCAATTTAATACTTTGAGCTACGCAACGAAACACGTTCCTTAATATATATATATATACATATATATATAATGTATACACGTATGGGACGTTCTCCGCGTACCCAGCACACTTTCCTCAATTTCCCAGAGTACCTCCAGAGAACTTCGTAAAATTTGTTTTGGACCATCTGTTTTCGAGTTACGTATATTTTTTTCCATCCATTATATCATTCCAAAATGGAGAGGCAAGAGAGAGTTGCAGAAAATGAAAGTGGAGAGCAAGAAAGTTGAAATTATTATTATTATTATTATTATTATTATTTTTCGGGTTTTTCGTTACGTTGGAAGAAAGTAGAACGAGTGTCGGGAGAGAAATTTTCAGCCAACTCGCATCGCGAACGATGATTGTATTCTAGAGTCGAGTGGAGAAATTTAATTTTTTTTTTTTTGTTTTTTTCTGTTTCAACATGTTTTCTCGTGACTCGCCATACCTTTCGTGCATGCACAAAGAGAAATGGTGAAATATAACTGTGAGGTGGATGGATGAATGTTTTTTTTTGTTTTGTTGTTTTGCTTTCAGTAAAAACAAAACGTACTTTCGCGCGGAAATGCAAACTGACAAATAATGGGGAAACATCTGAGTGGTCGGGGAAAAAAAAGTGGCCGATGCCTTTGCGGAGAATTTCTCGTGTATACTGCAGCTGTAGAATGCAACGTTCACCCCTCCTTCATCCTTATATACCGAGAGGCTGCTGTTCTTCTCCCTCTCCTCTGTAACCGCGCAGCAATGTCGGTGGAGTCGCTGACGAACAAGAAAACCCTCCTACCACCTCTCTCTCTCTCTCTCTCTCTCTCTCTCTCTTTCTCATTCTACCGGCCATCCCTTGCACAAGCTAGATCATAGCTATATATAAATATATATAACGTATAGGCACGATGTATATACAGATATAGTTGTCTGGTGAAATTCAAAGAGTTTGCGGAGTTTAGAGACGTTGGTGAGGGTCTGGAACACGACAGGGTTGTGGGTAACGCGCGGTTACAACGAGAAATATATATAGAAGCCGATGAAGAAGGGGGAAGAACAGGTCGTAAAGGAAAATGGGACGAGGAGTGGGGAGAGGCGAGTTATGGGATGAAGTTGAAGAGCGTAGGAAGCGAAACATGTTGAGCTCCTGAAATTCTCAGTTATGCAGATTCGAGCTAATGAGCTAATGTACATATATATACATATATGTGTGTATGCATATATGTATTGTGCACGTGGATGTGTGTCTATACGTGTGCAAAAGCACAGCGGTGCCATTTTGGAACTACGCTTTTGGTTCGCTGAGCGAACGACGTAAAACGTCGAGCTAAATGGAACATCTGTGGCGGTTTTGTTCATCCCTAAAACTGTTTGATGGAACACGCGCGACGTGACGAAAAAAAAAAAAAAAAAAAAAGAGAACGGAGCGAGAAGGATCGTTTCCCGGAGAGCTTTCCGAGGTGACGTTGCCAGGAAGGTGTACTGCGTTGTAACTTTCGTTCCATCTTCTTCGGGTCGAACAAATTTTCAGAAAATGCGTGAAATTAACATGAGCACTAAAAATTTTCGTACTTCACTTTTTAGTGAGTTTGAGACATGTATATATAGTTTTATGTATATTTCGTAGTTGTGTAGATGTATAGACGTCGTTTACTCAACTTTGGTACAATAACGAGTGTCTGGGAGAAAGACAGAGAGAGAGAGAGAGAGAGAGAGAGAATTGCGGGGCGTCGAAACAGATTTGGTTTACGAAACTCCGAGAGTTCAGGTCGTTCGCGCCCGGCGTGTTGGAAACTTCGTCCTTTCACGACCGGAAGACAAATGTCTATTAGGACGCCACGAGAAAAGATTCGCTACGAAAAAAAGAGAGAGAGAGATAGAGTGAGTGAGAGAGAGGGAGAGAGAGAGAGAGAGAGAGAGAGAGGTCTACGCGTACGCGTATACGTATATACGTTGTTATACGTAAGAGAAGGCAAGCGAGGCCATTGGACGAGGAAGTGTGACAGATTGGGGTAGAGAAAAAAGAAAAAAAGGGTCGCGAAGGGTGAAATCGGCGAAGATTCCGTGGCAAAGGGCAAAGCGCGCAAAACGTTCCTACAACGTTCTCCTCCTCCTCCGTTTTTTTACTCCTCTCTTTCGTGACACCGGCAGCTAAGAGACCGAGGTAGCAAAACAAACAAACAAACAAAAAAAGAGAGAAGAAAAAAAAGAAAGCAAGAAAAGGAAGAGGAGAAAACGAATAGGAAGAGACCGGTTAGACCCGTTAGCCCGACGTTATCTTCGTCTTTTCCGGGACGCTTCTAGCTCTCGGCCACGGAGAAAGCGCGCGCGCTTTCTGTCCAGTGAACCGAGAGCTCATGAATTAATTAGCTGGGTAACGGCTGTGAGTATGGAGGAAAAGGGCGAGAGAGATCTCGGGGCTAGCCTCCGACAGCATGTAGAGACTCTATTTTACAGAGCTCAGACGCCGTAGTAAACTATATATAGCTATACGACGTACACACGTTTCTAGACATATGTACGTGCGAATACATATGTAAAAGGTAGCCGAGAAGGTGCTTCGACTATGCGGATACATTTATTACGTATATGTATTTATATTTATAATATTGTTATAGTATTGTTATATTTTATTAAATTATATTATGTTATATTATATTATATTATATTATATTATATTATATTATATTATATTATATTATATTATATTATATTATATTATATTATATTATATTATATTATATTATATTATATTATATTATATTATATTATATTATATTATATTATATTATATTATATTATATTATATTATATTATATTATATTATATTATATTATATTATATTATATTATATTATATTATATTATATTATATTATATTATATTATATTATATTATATTATATTATATTATATTATATTATATCATATATTATATTATATTATACTATATTATAATAATATATAAGATATATATATATAATATACATTAGCAGTACCATCAGAAATACCAATCGGTATAGGTCCGTTGGACCTCGCGATGCGTCCAGCATACAGTGGGAATACCGCAGGCCTAGATTATATACTACAGTGGTCGACTAACCACCATGTGTTCCGAAAAATTCACGTTCCAAATACCCTTCGACCATGAGCATTGTTATTATTGAATTCTTTTTTTGATTTCTTCCCATCGTTCGTATCGCACGGCCATTCCTCGTTACTAAATATTTTTTTCCGTGAAAAATTCTTGTTCCCGGGTATTTCCGAGTTCAAACGTTCCTCGCGTTCTCTCACTCTCTTTCTCTCTCTCTCTCTCTCTCTATCTTTTTCTCTCGACCGCTTTCGGCATTTTTTTTCTTTTATATATGCGGGATATGCTACATATATGTCAATGGACCGACTACGTGGTATAGACGGATTATACGCGGAGAGTGAATGAATGCTGGTGCGAGAATAATTTTCCGTTCGCGTCGGTGGTAAGCCAACGGAGTTTTCTACTCGTGACGATCCATTATGAATACAGTTTTTCTATACTTCTTGTGTATATTATACGAATATCGCATAGGCCCTGCCTCGTCGAGACCATCTATGAGAATATTTTGTACGAGGGGGATGAGAGAGAGGGAGAGAGGGATTAAATTTTGCAAATGGAAAACGGCTCGTGACTGCGTTAACGGCGAAGGAGTGCGAGCGGTGCGGGAAGAAGGGGAAGGGAATGAAGAAAAGGGAATGGAAAGAAGTGTGTCACATTTATGGGAATGAGAAAAAAAACCAGAAAAGATATACACGCGGAAACGGTCGCGCATTCACCGCGCATTGTGCTAGAAAACTCGCGTATTTTCTCTTCCACTTTCTCGCGCGCACAGGAGTGTGCCCTTTCTCCGCACTTTCAAGCTCTCTTTCTCAATTTACACGAGCTCTCTCTCTCTCTCTCTCTCTCTCTCTCTCTCTCTCCCTCGTTTCCTCTCTTTTTCTCGTTTTTACAAACTTTTTCTCGCCTCCTGGCTTTTCCGCGATAGAAAAGCCCGGTGACGCGAGGTAAAATCAAGCAGCGATTGAAAGAGATTTATGAACGATTGTTTGAGATGTGTGTGGGCGCGAGCGCCCGCGTATGAACACGCGCTTCTGTGTAAGTTGAAACTGCGAAGCGTGAAGCACGGGAAGAGGAAAGAGAGTAGGGGGTCTGTTGGAAAGGGGTTGGTTGGAGGGGAGGGGGCGAGCGCACACGCTCCATCGAATCGAAGGCGACGTCCGTGACGCCCGAGTGAGGGCATCCACGTTGAAAAATGTCGATAAGCTCGACACGCCCGCGGATGTAATGCCGAATGTGTAAAACGAAAATGCAAAATGTACTCAGCATACACACACACACACACACACACACACACACACATACACACACACACACACACACACACACACACACACACACACACACACACACACACACACACACACACACACACACACACACACACACACACATATATATATATATATATACATATATTACAAAAAATAAAAGTATATAATATAATAATAATATAATATAATATAATATAATATCATATAATATATTATAATATCATATAATATCATATAATATCATATAATATCATATAATATCATATAATATCATATAATATAATATAATATATTATAATATAATATAATGTAATATAATATATTATGATATAATATAATGTTATAATATAATATACTATATTATAATATATCATAATATATTATATTATATATATAATATATCATAATATATTATATTATATATATAATATATTATATTATATAATAATATATCATAATATATTATAATATTATTTAACATACAATAATTTAATATAATTATATATATTATAGTATAATATTCACTATATGCGTATATCCGTCGAGAGTACATTTTACTTTTTATTTTTTTTTGTATACCTATATACACTTTTGTACACGGGTACATGCGTGTTTCTGCGTTAAAGGTATATATACATTAAAGTTGAAACGATTCTATTGGCGGACGGAGAATGAATGATCGTGCTACACGAAAACGAGTTGTTATACATACGCGTTACAAATATTCCTCTAGCTCAGATATAGACGGTTAAAATAATTCGTTACAGCCTCGCGCGCGCACACACCTTCATCGTGTCGGGTTATCATACCGCGATATTTTCCTCGTCCTCCCTACTGATGCGCGCGTCCTTGTTTTTCGCTGGTACCTTGTTATATTCGAATATCCAACATGCGTGCTCAATCATATATTTTCATCCCGGATTCATCCGAGTTACCGTATGCGATTTTGTTGTATTTAATGGTACGTCGTTGATGGAATTTGTACAGCAATTTTTTTTTTTTTTTTTTGGCAAATGTTCAATCACGCCCTTTGCCGTATCAATTTCACACGCGCGCGGTAATACGTGCCCAAGATCGAACGAGAATGGTGAAATTTTGCATAACGGAAAATAAATTGGATTGTGTTTTTTTTTTCCTGGCTTACTTTAGTGTTTCTGTATTTTTTTTTTTTTTCAATAAATGAGCCACCTTTAATCACGCTGGATATACAGTTACGACCCCGCGTTATTATCGCGGTAAATCACTTTTACCAAATTTGTTTAGACGCAGTATTTATATTTATATTTCACGAGGTGCAATTACCGACCTTCTCGTACACGTAGTTCAACATTTATACAATTTATTTAACGATTCTCATAAAATCGAATCGTTAGTACGGATTTCGTACGTCGAGAATGCTCGAATTTGACCCCGATAGTTGAAATTCCATAATTATACAAAGACACGGATTAATGAATATTAAATAATCGTACGTACATAATGGAAAACCCGCCGTAGGCAGTTAGTGTCGCATTTTCCCAAAGGAGGTCGTGACACACTACGAGACTCGTGCTACGTTTCCAGGTGGAAATTAACGCGAAGAGAGTGAGTATATGTGTGAGAGAAATAGAGAGAGAGAGAGAGCTGTAACTCCGTACGGTTCTCTAATTAGCCGCGAGTTAGTCAAACTATCCGACCTCCGTCGAGAGAGTTCGCACTGTCTCTGCCACGACGACGAAAGGGTAATGGGGATCGGGAAAGATCAATACCCTATCGTATCTCTTCCTCCTCCAATCTCCCCCCCCCCCCCCCCCTCCTCCCAACTCTCGTCTTCTCCCCCGTCCCTTTCATCCTTCTATCCTATCAGCCAGCGAAACTCACTCTCTCGTACCCGTTCTAAAATACGATTATAATTCCCTTTTGTCCCCTAAATCGTGCGCAACCGGCATTCGTGTATCTTCGAAGCTCTAACGGAGGGTACACCTCTCATATAGCTCCCCCGCGCGTCGCTGGTGGTCGCTCAATAATGCATGCGATGGAGAGCAGCCACATGCGGTTATACTGTCGGGCAGCCGCGGCCAAAGCTTTATCTGCTCCTCTCTCGCTTCGCTTCATCTCCTCTTCCTCCACTCGCGTGTATATCGCGTTATTCCTGTCGCTGTCGTCTCTCACACGTACGTCTCTCTCTCTCTCGCCCTCTCTCCCTCTTCTCGTGAGCGCAGTTGCACTGTTTCTATGCGTGTGTATATGTACGTACAGAGAGAGAGAGAGAGAGATGTATTTACTAACGTCCTACGCAGTTTCCTATGACCAAGAGCGAGAGAGACCCTTCTCTGGCGTCAACATCAGCGACAGCAACAAAGCGGGAGACATGTAGAGAAGGGCAGAGAAGGACAAAGATAACCTGTGAGCGTTCTATGTCTCTCATGATAACCTTCTCTCTCTCTCTCTACCCCCCCCTCTCCCCCTCCCCCTCTCTCCCTCTCTCTGTCTCTGTCTCTTTCTCTCTCTCTCTCTCTCTACCCCCCCCTCTCCCCCTCCCCCTCTCTCCCTCTCTCTGTCTCTGTCTCTTTCTCTCTCTCTCTCTCTCTCTCTCTCTCTCTCTGCCATATATCGCAATGACTTCTCTCTGTATGTGTACAGTTCGTGTCGCAAGAGCGCGCGTTACCGCCGTCAGTCATCGTGTCTAGAATACCTTTACATAGCGATACAGGGAAACAGCGGGCAAAGCGAGCTTCCCCTCGTCCAACCGGTCCACCAAAATGCATCGTCCGTTTCTCATATCGCCCGTATAATGTAAAACACGCGCTCCATAGAATCGCGCCCAGCGAATTTCGTATCTATGCCGTTGTGCAGGTACACGTAAATCTTCACGCTTGAATATAATGCGAAAATGAAATGAGATAACTACGATACGTTCCGCGTGAACAGAAAACCTGATACACTTTCAGTATTTCGAGAACTGAAATGTACCCCGGGGCACCAATCGTCATTGTAATCGCAGTTATGAATTTTTTGTTAAATTTTTTTAACTATGAAATATCATTCCTAAACTAGTTTATACAATTTCGAATCTCAAGAATTATCCGTGCATCTCTGCAACGAATATTCTTGCAAAAAAACGCGAAAATGCGTTTTTCTTTCCTTTAATCAATTTAAGAATCGTATAAGATAATACAAGGAAGATAATAGCTCGAGGGAAAAGCTCTCTTGTTGGTGGTCTGTTGTCGAATGTGTCCGTCATTTGACGCGCTCCTGGATGCTTTTATTGCTTTAACTATATTAGAGAGAGACTGCGAAACTCGCGACAAGAGAGAAAGAGAGAGTCTAGCCATTGTCATCACGTTATTGTAATTGGAGTTGTGAATTTTCTATTTTTCTTTATTTATCAAGTATCATCCCTAAAATAGTTTATACAATTTCGAATCTCAAGAATTATCCGTGCATCCCTGCAGCGAATATTCTTACAGAAAAACGTGAAAGCGTGTTTTTCTCTTCTTTAATCAATTTAAGAATCGTATAACATAATAAAGGAAGATAACAGCTCAAGGGAAAAGCTCATTTGTCGATGGTCTGTTGTCGAATGTGTCCGTCATTTGACGCGCTCCTGGATGCTTTTATTGCTTTATCTATATTAGACAGAGAGTGCGAACCTCACGCTGAGAGAAAAAGAAAGAAAGAATGAGAGAGAGAGAGAGAGAGAGAGAGAGAGAGAGAGAGAGAGAGTCTAGCGGTCATACAGTAGTAACGACTCTCGTTTGGTCAGACGTCGTTCTCGTGACGGCTGTGTACAGCGCTGTGTCGTACGTCTGTACCTACTGTGGAGCTTCGGCCACGGTAGAGCCATAGCACTTCTGTTACGTTTCGGCTATATACCGTAGCTACCACTAGGAGTATACGGTTCTCGCAGCAGGATGCCCGGCAGGTCGTTGGAGCTACGTCGCTACTGCTGACAGTAGTGCAAGTCGTTTACAGGTCAGACGTTCGTAGCTACGATGGCGCGAGGGTAACGACGAGGTCTCACCCACGTGCGGGTCTCTGCCATGCGCTGCGGACTTTCGGTACTGTAGGATATCACGCTTGTATACCACGCTCCCGAGAGTCGTTCGCCTCACGGTTCTCGTGTGGATATAACTACTACAGTAGTACGATCGCTCGCAGGTCAGACATCACCTCACTGCCAAGCTGCTCTTTTTCTCCCTCTGTGTCTTTCTCTCTTCCTCCTTCTTTCTCGGATTCTCTCGGAAGCAATGTTACGATCCTTTCAGTTGTATAATGTACATATATACATATAAACGGATACACATCATGCGGAAACGAACTAGCCCAGCAGTTGTATAACATTTTTCCATTGGTATATCCTCACGACTACTCGAGATACTTTTTTCTGTATTTCTCCATGAAACTTTTGATATCCTATGACTATTACAAGGGCTATCAAGAGGTTAAAGGCCGCATCGCGATATAAGGAGAATGAAAAAATTAATGGACGTAACACACCAGGAAAATTACGTTTATTTGACAAATACTCGAATTTATAAGTAAATCAAACGTCGATTTGATTTTAATTAATTATAATCTAAATTGTATTGACAACGTAAAGCTTTAAACTGTAGCTTCCATATTATATTTACAGTAAACCTTGAATCGAGACATCAATTAATCGAAGTGGATTCCTTCACATCGGTTTCACCGTAAATTTAGGACAAACCTACATGTTCATTCTCATTCGTATTCGTACAATACACTAATATTTAGGAAAGTTATGTCTCGTTGGGCTAATTCGTATTCGTACAATACACTAATATTTAGGAAAGTTATGTCTCGTTGGGCTAGGTCGTGGGGTATAAAATAATCGACCGCAAATTGCACAAATATGGTAGCCAGAGATTATGTAAATGTACATACGATCGAGGGAGAGAGTGAGTGAGTGAGAGAGAGAGAGAGAGAGAGAGAGAGGGAGAGGGACAGAGGGAGAGAGAGAGATGAGAGATATACGAGAGAAGCAGTTTCGTCAAAGTGCCGTTGATAATGTTGGCTGGGCGATATGCGCATGCATGATATTGGCGGTATACCTGATTTTCACACATCCGGTCCATGAACACCAATCCAAGTCCGCCTACGCATAGACATCCTGGTACAGATCACCATTTACTATCGTCAATCGTCGCAATATCGGACTTCTCTTCTACCGGACAACGCACATTCCTAAATGTGCCCTCACACACATACACACATAGACACATGCAGGTGCAACGTCACGTGGTCACCTCGTGCATGTCATATTACGATTACAGTCCTTGATACTGGTGTGAGAGGAAGGAGGTGAGTGAAGAGGGGGGAGTAACAACGCTTGCATTTCTAGCCTTTACAGCTGAATCCTGCACAATCTGATATCCACTGGTCGGATAATAACGTCGTTGAATCGAGCCTATTGAACCACCGCGCCAAAGCTCTCCGTTGGGTCACCACAGAATTCGGTCTCCGATTCGAATTTGGTGTACACACACAGACACACGCAAACATACGTTGGTCTGTACATATATGTATATGCTGGTTCCTAGAAACAAACGGGCATATTCTGCATTGTTTTACGTGTTAAATTATTTAGACTCTACCTTTGCAAACTGCAGCAACCCTGATAACACACACACATATATATTCGTGAGTGTATGTGAAAACTAGAGAATTAACCAGGCCATTGTTCGTCTATCGGTAACTCGTAGGAAATCACGATTGTTCGAAAACGGAAATTGACGTACGAGGATTGTATGCTAGTTAATATTGTTCGAATATTTCCATAGAAATTATATTAATTTTATTAGAAGCTAATCTTCAAAAAATTCCTGCTGTGTAAATATTAATCTTATCTCGAAATTTTGAATAGCTTAACATACGTGAGTGTATATTATGAAAACTAGGGAACTAAGCAAACCATTGTTCGTCTATTGGTAACTCGTAGGAAATCACGATTGTTCGAAAACAGAAATTGACGTACGAGGATTGTATGCTAGCCAATATTATTCGAATGTTTCCATAGAAATTGTATTTATTTTATTACAAGCTAATCTTCAAAAAATTCTTGCTGGGTAAATATTAATCTTATTTCGAAATTTTGAATAGCTTAACATTCGTGAATGTATATTATGAAAACTAGGGAACTAAGCAGATTTCATACGGGAAATCACGATTGTTCGAAAACAAAAAATTACGTACGAGGATTGTATGCTAGCCAATATTATTCGAATGTTTCCATAGAAATTGTATTTATTTTATTAGAAGCTAATCTTCAAAAAATTCTTGCTGGGTAAATATTAATCTTATCTCGAAATTTTGAATAGCTTAACATTCGTGACTGTATATTATGAAAACTAGGGAACTAAGCAGATTTCATACGGGAAATCACGATTGTTCGAAAGCAGAAAATGACGTACGAGGATTGTATGCTAGCCAATATTATTCGAATGTTTCCATAGAAATTGTATTTATTTTATTACAAGCTAATCTTCAAAAAATTCTTGCTGGGTAAATATTAATATTATCTCGAAATTTTGAATAGCTTAACATTCGTGAGTGTATATTATGAAAACTAGGGAACTAAGCAAACCATTGTTCATCTATCGGTAATTCGTAGGAAACCACGATTGTTCGAAAACAGAAATTGACGTACGAGGATTGTATGCCAACTAACATTATACCAACATTTCCACACAACCAAACCATAGAAATAATATTTATTTTATCACATACTAATCTTCAGAAAATATTAACCTTGTCCCCAAATTTTCAATAACTCGTCAATAATTACTATCGTCATCGTAATAACAGAGTTGACAGATAAGTTATAAATTATTTCCTCGGTAAGAATCTATTATTATCCGTCTCGTTTCTATACCCGTACATTTCCCAATATACCATTACCTATTAGCTCGAAATACATACATTACATTTCCGGTAACGGTTGAAATCGGAAGCCTTTACAGCTGTTTCCCGTCATGTCAGATAATGTGCCATCGAGATAATACGGAATGCCGGTAGTAACGGCATGAAACAAGCTCATCGAACCATCCAAATACTCACCGTTATTCACGTGGCAATCGCACACGTGCACAATAAACCCGTGACCCCGTGGCTTAATCCAAAATCGTGCATCGCTACGTCCATAGTTGTTTCTACATATACATATATATTTATATCTATATATATACAACATATTTGTATATATCCAAATAGATTCCATTCTCGAAGCCCACTTGCACTCTCGCCGTACGAGAGAACGTAGCTGCGTACGAGCCAATTGAAACGTCACATAGATTAATTGTCTATCCCCGGAAAACGTCGATCTCCAAATCGATCCAGCCTCCCTATGTTCTCCCTCGCATCTCCTTTCGGCGAATTTCCATCCAGCTGCCTATTACGATCTTGCCGACGTATTGAATCTTTCATACCATGGCTAATAAATACAGGAAACGTATGATTGTGTCATAACGCTTGTGTACGTCCAATATGTTCGGTACCATCGTGAATTATACTTGGCATTGTAATCGCGAGATCGTGGAGATTGTAGAAAATCATGCTCTCTCTGTCTCGATTCATTCCATTTGACGGTAAAACGTGGTGGGATCGGATAGAATGTTACGTGCTCGCTATATGTTTCTTGATAAAATTCTCTGTAAAGGAGAACTTGTCGAGAAACAGTGAGAGATAAAAACATATTTTCCTGATAGCTGATATAAATATATATATATGATATGTATATGTGTTTAGTTGGGCGGAACGCGAAACTCGCATTCTCTCTCTCTCTCTCCCTCTCTCGTTATCATGATCCTCTTATCCCCCGGGAGAGGACCGTACCCGGAAAAAGACTTTTGTAGCGCGTGTGCGGGTGCACCTTAGCAAAGAGGAGTCTTATATTCGCACGGGTCGTGAATTGCCCGAGACGTCGCGCCCGCGCTTCTGGTATAATTTTGTTGGCAAAAGCTGTTCGGGCCATAGGGTCTCTCTTCCAACGTGGCGGAGACTCTCGAACTTATCTACATATACATCTATATATATATAGAGAAAGAGAGAGAGGGGGAGGAAAAGAGAAAGAAGAGAGGGAGAGACATAGAGCTCCTTTCTCTCTCTTTCTCTAGAGAGACAGAGAGAGATAGAGAGAGGAAGAGAGAGAAAGGTTTTATATATATAGCTATACATAAGTATGGAAAACCATCGACCGAAGAGAAGAGGACTGGGATACTGCATCGTGCAAAAAGTTGCGCTCTCTCTCCCTCTCCCTCTCTCTCTCTCTCTTCCTCGGTATAACGAGACTCGTGTTTTATTAGGAAAGTTATTCGGGAATTAGCCGAATACATGAGGGAAAGAGAGAGATAGATACATCTATGTATACGTAAAGGAAGAGAGAGAGGAGAGATGAGAGTTTTGTGCGCGGAAGCCCGTGCAGAAAAGGGGTCATTACGGAGGCTTCGAAAACTTAGGGTTCGCGGCAAACGCTCTCGCGGTATAACCACTCGTGTTCTCGACTAGAGGCCAGTCCCCTCTTTCTCTCTCTCTCTTTCTGTTCGCGATCTTCCACCCCCTCCCTCCTCCCTCCCTCCCACTCCCCACGTTCGCTATACTTTTACTCATACCGTCGGCCTTAATAAGCGCCTTAACATCCCGACTATAAATTCTGCCAGATGTGAAATTAGCCCAAGTCCAATGGCTAGTTGCAGACAACGTCTCTCGTACACGCTCTCGCACATTTAATGTATGGCTTTATATACACGTTAGTCGAAAAGTCTCTCGATACAGAGTAACATTCATCCGGTATTTTGCCGGTTTTGTTATTTCTATAGGTTCGCTCGTAAAATTATTTATTTATGTTTATCACGAAATTCGGAACGAACGTTCGTTTTTCTACTGTTTCATTGTTATTCGACCGTTGATTATGAACGATTCGCAATTGTATCGAAAATTACGGTGGAAAATTTATATAATCCACAAAAATCGTGGCAAACATCGAGAAATCATTCACAATTTTTAATTACTTTTATGATTTTCGGGTGGATATTAATAATGCGAATAATTCCGTTTAATCAAAATGAAATTGAATTTCGTGATAATTACAAGGCTATTGATTTAATTTGAAAATCCATCGAATTCCATCGCAAATATTGGAAAATGTTTGCATTGATAAATTAAAGGAACTCTCAAAGCGATCGACGGAAAACGTTATTTAATTCGTACAATTTTAATCCCAGTCGAATAATTCATTTCCTTCTTTTTTACTATCTACGTTTCTGTTTAATTTTCATTCGATATTTTAATCGAGCGTGCGTACGTTTGTTTATTCTCTTCTTTTTTGGTTTCTTTTTATTTTCAGTACAGCAATGAAAGCTTGTCAATTATATTAATTAAAAACTAGAGGAAGGTGAACTTTTGAATAACCCCGGAGGAAATAGAAAGAACCACGTTCGATTCTCGTCGGAGCGTGAGGAGCCTCATCGAAGTGCGAGACACGACCGTGAGTGCGACGCGTGTAGCGACGCTGCTTGGTCTTTCCCGCGAGTCATCAACGGAAAGCCTGGAACCACGACGTTGATAACCTCCGAGAGAAGTCGTCGTCGTCTTCGTCGTTTTCGTCGTGGAGGTTTGCTGGAGAGTAAAATACGTAACGAGCCGACGAGGGCTCTTTGAGCGAGGAAAGCTCACTCTCGAGTTCCGCAGTCGGCTTTTTCGAGTACTGTGCCACTTGGACGCTTGCGCGCCGAACCGTGCCCGGGCCCTGCGGCTCCTCGAGTCCATAATCCGCGTGCCTACCTCTCGCCTCTCACTCGTCACCGGGTTAAGTCACGACCTCTCGATCAACTTGTCGAAAAAAAAAGATGAAAAAAAACGAGAATAAAAATTGACGCACGCAAAAAAAAACAACGACGGAAACGCGATGATCGCATTCGTTGCTGAATGAATTGTACCCCTGCTACTGGAAGCTTGTATCAGCGATTCGTTCACGCGCTATGCGCGAGAATTCCCGTGGTAATGGACTTTATCAAGAACACTCGAGGAGTTGCGAAGCTTGAGTGACGGACGACAATTTACCGGTGAGAGAGAAGCGGAGGCAGAGATTCACATCCAATCTGAGGGAATGGAGATTTCCGCATTCGCGATTTCGTTCACACGCCATTGTCTCTTCGTCGATCGAGCGGATTTAAATTGTTATTAATTTTGTTATAAAAAAAAAGGTCGAAAGTATTAATTGTTCTTTTATCGACGTAGCGAGGGGTGAAGGATTGTTCTTTTAAACGAAACGTGCACTTTCGAACTAGGAAACTTTTGTAATCAAGAAGATAACGAGCGTGAGAAAAATTGTAATTTTTTTTTATTTTTTAATTGTTTTTATTTAATTCGTAATTGGGGATTGACAATGTTTTTTGAGAGCTTGAAGCGTTTCTTTTCCGTACATTATATATGTTTTGATGTAACCAGGGTAAAGAATGGTGGGGGAATACGACGAATGTCTATCGGGGAGATAGCGATTTATTTCTGGAAGACAGGAGGAATCTTTTCGATAAAAACGAGAGAAAGGTTGAATGGTCGAAGACCATCGAGAGACGCCATCGATACGACCGTACTCGTCGGAAAAGTTGGCCAATAAGAGACGAAAACAAGGCAATGCGCACCGCGAGATTGCATACCGAACTAGTCACTGTCTCTCTTTCCTCTTCGCTGATAAAACTACGTTAACTGCTTGAAAAACAGACGAATACCAGAAATTCGCGAAGAGACCAAGCGCTTATTTTATTTCGTCCTATTTTTACGTAAGAGAGCGATTTATGACGTTCGAACCGAAAATCATAATAAAATTCTTTCATTTTGTCACGTGTGATATGCTGGAGCTGACGTAACATTGTGACGAGATTGTTTGACGAGGGCGTAGTTAATTCGAGAAAGGAGTTTGAGATCGAGAGAAAGGAAAATAACAAATCACGTTTTAGAATATTTTCATTCGGTACGTTGATTTTTATCTCGTTACGTTCTTGATATCGATCGTACAGGATTTCTGATTCGGTAACTAACTCGTCTGAAGTTTATTTCCTTGTTTGCAATTATTCTGTTCTGTCTCCTCACGCTTTCTCTGCTTTTGGGCAGCTTGGTTCTATTTAAATTTGAATCAATTCGACAACGCCTGGGAATTAAACAAACCGAGAGAAGTTTGCAATAAAAAATAACGTGACAGAAAAATACAAAATACAAAAAGCTGTCTTTTTATATATTTTGTATTTATTAGATATATTTTTTGTTGCTTATAAGTTTCCCTTTGTTTTTTCAATTTTAGTCATTTTTTAAGAAAGGTTTGATTTAATTTGATTTCGTACATTATACTCTAGCAAACTTTGGGACAAAATACAAAAATACAACGTGATACAATTTGTAACATAAAATATAAAAACTACGTATAACATAAATAATTTTTTTTTATATGTGAAAACTAGTAGCTTTAAATATATTGCTGTATATAGCTTGCAGCATTATATATGGCGGAGGCACAGATAAACGTGAAATATTGATAAACGTGAAATATTGATAAACGTAAGATCTACGTTTCTGAAAGGAAATACAGAATGGACACTGTAAAATAACCCAAATACAATTTTCTCTTACAAATAGAATTACAACTAAAATGGAATACAATGAAAAGAGAGAGAGAGAGAGAGATTTGATTTGATTTGATTTAAATTTATTTATGCCCTAGCACGCTATGGGACAAATAACAGAAATTGCATGATATTATACAAAATGAAAACATATATAAAAATAAAAACCTTAAATCTAAATGAAATCTAACTTTAAATCTAAATGAAAAACCTTAAATCTAAATGAAATCTAGTACAATTACGATAATTATAATAGTAACAGCAGACACTCGTTTGATAGCTAGTAACGTAACTAATACATAATACGTGAAACTGCTAATGGCAAACTACTGCTAACAACCACAATCGTATAGCAGCTTATAACATAACTACCGCTAACAACAGAGAGAGAGAGAGAGAGAGAGAGAGAGAGAAAGAGAGAGAGAGAGAGTAGAAACATAGTAGAAAAGAAGAGAGAGAAACAGAAAGTACAATTTATTTATTTTTTCTTCACTTAATAAAAATCCCACTAGCTCAGGCTCGTTTTCTATTACCCTAGGGCGTGTCGTCCAACTTCATCCCCCGACTTGCAAAATCTACAAAACGCATCGATAAGCAAATATAAGCATTCTCCTCCATCACCTAATCTTTACATCACGAGAAAGAAATACAGTTCTCCATCGTTCGTGAATACCACGCATCGAACATCGCTGTATCCACGTCACGCACCAACGTACCTACATTTATGTACCCTGGATCTCCTCCCACGGTCCTTCGCTGAGAGATGGGCGAGAACACTCGATGCTTCGAGTGACGTTCTGTCTCTCTCTCTCTCTCTCTCTCTCTCTCTCTCTCTCTCTTCGTCTCTCTGGCTTCACCGATCCAACGTTACCACTCAGTGTACAAAATCCACCAAGTATATATGCACACACGCCCTAATCTATATATATGTATAAACCAACCCTTATAGGGTGGTGTTAGTTATATAGGTACATAACGTGTATATATATATATATAGTTATATGTGATCACAGGTACATATACGATCGTGCGAATATAATGGCCATCGGAATCGCGAGCGCATTCGGAAAAGCGGATCTGCAATGCCAACTGTTCTGCCACCGTGTATATGGCTATCTTCCGCTTTCCCACCCCTTTGTTGCACCCCTAGTCCCATCGTACCATCGCCACCCTCTCGTCCCATTCTCTCTCGCCGATAGTACAGGAGAAGAGTGAGTACAAGCGAGGAGAGAGCGGTATTCGAGATAGAGATCTGCATCCGGCTCCATTCGACGATTGGATCCTCAGGGAATGGTTCCATCCTCTTCATGTGTGAGAGAGAGAGAGAGCGGGAGAGACAGGGGGGGGGGGGGGGGGGGGTAGAGAGATGCGCATCAAACTCCGAGTTTTCTGTACTCGTTTTTTCCATTCTCCTGTCTCGCCGTAATGGTGTACGCGTGCGTACGTACATATATATATATATATACTTATATAGGACGAGGTTTACGGTCCGATTGTTTCATCTCGCTCTTTTCTCTTATTCTCGTCGCAATTCTTTTTTTCCCGTTTTGTTTTCTTCTTTGCCGTTTATTTTTCGTTCGGTGCTTTCTTTTTCCGCCTCGAGCCCCAGAGACGAGAAACGAAACGCGAAGCTAGGCCGAGAGGGAGGGAGCGTGGATGGGAGGAGGATTTGTTTCGTCGAGAGAAATCTCGATGCGATATCGACGGACGACTAATCCGTATGATTAGTTTTCGTACTCGCGGCTATAAATTTATTTTTCTCCTCCCCCTCCCCCACAAAAATCCCCTTCTCGTAGAATTCGTCGGAATAAAAATATACAAATATTTAACGACGATCTCACGTGTTTTTGTCGTCACGCGACGTTAACGAGCGACGAAATACTTTTTTTGTTCGAAATATTTTTTTTATGCCACCGTGAAATGAAAAATCCCGGTTGAATCGAATAATATATTAATAAAAAGAAATAGAAACGCGCCCTGGTGATGAAACCTTTTTATACAATGAATTTTTTCAAATCCGTGGTTTTCCCATAAACGCCTTAAAAGCGTTATTTTTAAATATCGGCTTGTACCCCCGTAGGGATTTACATTTGATTATTCATACATGAATATGGGAGAACGTACGTGGTAACGAGGGGAGAATCCCGTCAAATCTGGATGGGGTGTAAAGCTACGAACGTTGTGGAGGGGGGGGGGGGGGGGGGGGGGGGGGATGGGTGATCTGTAATTACCGCTCCGGAGATCGAAACGGTGGTCGTCGGCCCGAGAATTCGGATAGATACGCATCCATCTCCACATCCTTGCGATATAGTGCTCATCCACCTACTCTAACCGGAGATAGCAGCGCATCGATATCCTCGTAGGAGTTACGCGTTGTATAGCGGAATACGCATCTCCAGGAATCCACGACATAAACCTCGCGGTCATCAAATACACGGGAGCAACCATCTTCCTCGTACTCGAGAGGGAGAATGTGATCTTGCGTATTAAGACGGATGTTTTGACCTGTCGTCGAGGATAATCTTCCTCGACGATGAGACATTTTGGAGACGTGAATGAGAACATAACAGAAATGGATTTAAACAGGATTTAATTTAAATGGATACAAAAATGGGATTAAATTTTGTGTAATATAATTCAAATACAAAATTTTTGAAACTTTGAATTTGTTTTTTTGAGATCTTGATGAGTTTGGGCAGAAATAATTTAATGCCTGGTGCTTGAGAGGGAGAATTTGATCTTGGAATGTTTTGATCTGTCGTCAACGAGAATCTTGCCCAATGACGAAATGTTTTGGAGACGGGAACGAGAAGATAAAAAAATGGATGTAAATAGGATTTGATTAAAATAAATAATAGGATTTAATTAAAATGAATAATAGGACTTAATTTAAATGGGTAACAAAATTGGGATTAAATTTTGTATAATGTAATTGAAGTACAAAATTTTCGAATCTTTGAATTTGTTTGTTTGAGATCTTGATGAGTTTGGGCAGAAATAATTTAATGCCTCGTGCTTGAGAGGGAGAATGTGATCTTGGAATGTTTTGACCTGTCGTCAACGAGAATCTTGCTCATCGACGAAATGTTTTGGAGACGGGAACGAGAAAATAAAAAAATGGATTTAAATAGGATTTAATGAAAATAAATAATAGAATTTAATTAAAACAAATAATATAATTTAATTTAAATAAATAATATAATTTAATTTAAATGGATAACAAAATAAGGATTTAATTTTGTATAATATAATTAAAATTCAAAATTTTCGAATCTTTGAATTTATCTCATTATCTTGATAACTGTGTACAGAAATAATTTTATAGTTCGATGTTCTAAATTCGTATTCGAAAAATCAAGTAAATTAATTTTCATTAAAATAAGTCACAATATAAAATCGAGCTAGACAACGCTTTGTTCATTCCCCGAGCTGGCTCTCGTGTAACGTCTTGCACATCAAAAACTCATTTTTCCGAGCGGTGGATGTCCGTGGCGAGCGAATCGCCCGAAATAAAAAAAATACGATCGATTTTACGATTTTTCTTTCGTAGAAGTTTTCCGCAAGAATTGAGCGTATTCTTTGTTATTCACCGTTCGTCCATCGAACTTATACATACACATATATATATAAAGAGAGAGAGAGAGAGGGAGAGGGAGAGAGAGGCATGTTTGTATTGCGTGTATACGTGTATACCCATGCAAGAAACTCAGCGACAGAAATCGTAAACGAGAGAAAAAACATTCGAAGATCTGCCATTCAAGTTTTCTGCATCTCTCGTTATCTTCTTCATCAACTTCTTTCGTATTTGTCGATGAACGAGGAGGGAAAGAGAAAGAAAGGGGTGAAATAAGATAGTGAAGGAGTCATTCCGTTCCCTGAGAACATTACGAAAGGGGTTTAGGAGGAAAAATCAGTGTAACAGGGATCTCTCTCTGTCCCTCTCTCCCTCTCGATATATACATATATATATATACACACACCATTATACCTACACGTATACATATAACGAGATTCAGATTCAGATAAAAAAAGAATACGACGAACAAGAAAGAAATCGTAAAAGGGACGACAGACGGGCAATCTTGACTCTTTTCCCTTCTCTCAACGTCGTGATGGCGAGCAATCGAGGTTTCTCTCCCCTCCCCACCCTTCATCCATTCCCGCTCGATTCCTTTCTTATATTCCCTGACAATCGCAACCCTCGAAACGACGGAAAACGCAGTGCTAAGAGTTTTTGTCCCTTTCCCATTGGCGGGAGCTGTGCCAAGTGTGTCGACTGTATGAGAAAAACCGAAGAATCCTCGAGGCTCCTTTCCTCCTATACCCATATTCACACATACATATATACGTGTATCTAGTACGAATTTTTCGATCTTATCGAATTCAACGCGTACATTTCTCGCGATACGAAGTAACTGCCGGCGAGAAAGGAAAATTTCAAAACGCGTTTTCCTATTTTTTGACAAATTTGTCTCACTGTTACAATCGAGGAGGAAAAAGTTACACAAAATTTTCCAACTTCAGCGTTATTCCTTCCGGTTCTTTGTCTCGACTACCGTTGGCAACTAAACAAAAAAAAATATGCAGCCGATGTTCGCCACCCATTTTTGGCCTCTTGGGGAGATTTCTTGAGCGACGCCTTACCTACCTCCTCCTCCTCCTCCTCCTCCTCCCACTTTTCCGTTATCGGAAAGTCATTGAGAGGAAGCTCTTCGAACGGTACGAGAGTGCAAGATGTATATGTATGTGTATGTACCTACTTATATACACGTATATATCCGCATCGCGTAGCCTCGAGGTCGATTTTTCTTGCGCGACCGATTGGTAGATCGAACAGCCTTCGGGCTCTCCGCGATGTAACTACGTAAATATATAGGTATAGAATCTCTCTCTCTCTCTCTCTCTCTCTCTCTCTCTCTCTCTCTCTCTTTCTCTCTCGTATTTGCGAGAGATGACGCCAGTTTTAGAAGCAAATGCGCGAGGTTGGGTAACTGTCGAAGGAAAATCCGATTTTCCGATCGTCTATATCCGATGTTTTACCGAACACGTTCGTCGCTTACTCTCTGGTATATCTGTAAATTCTTACGTACGACGGAATTCGGCTAATGACATCGACGGAGTTTCGAGTCGAGAAACGAAAGAGCGACAGTGAGATCGAGGAAACGTCTCGTTAAATCATGGACCGAAATATGCCGCGAATAATTCGCTAAATGGCATTCCTCGTCACGAAAACCCTTCGTCGATTCGTACTACGTGCAACTGGGAGGAAGTTCGATCGAGACGAAATTGACGATCGTTCGTAAACATTGAAATATCAACTACTTAAAAGTATCGGCGCGTTCAATGAGAAAAGTCCTTCGCGATATTTTCGTAAGCATTGATTCTTCGAATTCTTTTATTTTTTTTTGTTAATATTTCTCGAGACGAGAGAATTATTTTACATTGTACGAGAGAAATCGAATCGACAACAATCGTAAAACTTTGAGTTTTATTGTTGCGACTTACCTTTATTCCTATAAAATAGCGGCGAGTATGCTCGAGCACTCGCGAATACTATTATGACCAGCGAGTTACTTCGGAGTGGCAGAAATGTATGATAAATGGGTGAGAGGCCATTGAAACGATAGCCAGGAATTGAAATTGGTTTTTAGTGCACAATGAAAATATCATCGACGAATGTAGAAAATATAAAGCATTCCTACGTTCTCCATGAGAAAGGGGGAAAATAAGTAACAGAATAGTTCGAGAGGGTAATTTAACGAAGAGAAAAAGAGAGAGGAGGAAAACGAGAACGAGAGAGAGAGAAATGAAAATAATCGTTCGTCAAGAACGAACACTGCGATATCATTCAATTATATTCTCAGGGAGTTGATAACAAGGTTTTAGTAAGAAAAGCAAGACAAAAATTTCACTAGAATAAACATTAAACTGTAATCTCATCGATTCGATCGTATTAATCCGAAGGTAATTCATTTCCTCGTGAAACGAAACGAGATATAATTTCCCTATTTCATCCAACGTCACGAGATTGATGGAATCGGATTTGTCGAAATGAATTTTCCACGAAATTCGAAATTCTTATTTTACCACTCGTTTCGTTCTTTCTAGCTCATCGTGGGTTTGAGATTAACGTGAGTGCACGCACTAGCATGAAGAACCATAAGCTGCTTGTCGTGAAAGAGTAAACGAGAGGGAACGAGCGAGAGAACGAGAGAGAGAGAGTTCATCGCTTACCGTTGATTTACGAAGATATCGATCGTACAAGACTCAACACGTGTTTCGTCGTTCCAATTACGTTGTACGGGAAACGCAATTTCGATAGTTACCATAATCTGCCCAGCTCGATCGTTGTGCGCACGCTACGCGAATAGCGGTTTCCTCTCGCTGGTTTGTACACCTGAGAAGCAGCACGTGAACCGACTATCGCACGTACGTTTATCGATCGGATCAAAAGCTTCGTTATAGATATTACCAAGAGCGAAACGAATTTCCCACATCTAGCCAAGTACACACAGAAATTATAATTCAAGCTAGCTCGTACTCTCTAAATCTGAATTAGTAAAAAACTGACGAATTCAATTAGTAAATACATGTAATACTGATGAAATAGTGATAAACGCACCGTTTCACTGATACAATAGTTATAAAATAGTAAATTAGGATTACTAAAGAAAATTAGCAATATGATTAACTATTATTTAGTCAATACAGTTTACTAATTGATTAGTGATATTACACGATCACTAATCAATTAGTACAGGACTCAGCGATCGACCAATCACAGGCGCCAGCTCCCGAGCCGATACTTCCTTTGTTCTGCCATTGTAATGTCGGAGCCGCCATTTTCTCATGTCAGTGAGTTCATGCGCAGTGCGAAACTCCGAATTTTATTTTATAAAAGTTAAAAGGGAAAAGCAAAAAGTGTTTTCTTGTCGGTACTCTCTAAATCTGAATTAGTGAAAACTTGACTAATTCAATTAGTAAATGCATGTTCTACTGGTGAAATAGTGATAAAGCACCGTTTCAGTGATACAATAGTTAAAAAATAGTAAATTAGGCTTACTAAACCGGATTAATAATACGATCGACTATTATTTATTCAATACAGTTTACTAATTCATTAGTGATATTACACGATCACTAATCAATTAGTACAGGACTCAGCGATCGACCAATCACAGGCGCCAGCTCCCGATCCGATCCTTCCTTTGTTCTGCCATTGTGATGTCTGAAGCGTCATTTTCTCATGTCAGTCAGTTCATGTGCAGTGCGAAACTACGAATATTATTTTGTAAAAGTTTTAAGGGGAAAAGCAAAAAGTGTATGAACGTTTCGTTTTCTTGTCGGTACGTTATGAGATTATTACATACTATTCACGCAAAGAATTACAATCGGCTGGAGTATGAACATATCAACCGCGCTGACTACTAATTGTGTAGTCAAATGTTACTAATTTTTATAGTGATCATTTTTGACTAATCGAATTAATGATTTTTCACTAATCATTAGTGACCAACTTTTCACTAAATGAATTAGTATAATATGACTAAAATTTAGTGAAATTTCACTCATTTCGATTTAGACAGTATAATTATAATAATTTTAAAATATCAATTAATGAATTAATATCAATTAATTACCCTGAATCTTAGCTAACAGAGATAAATTTGTAACATTTCGCCATTTCGATTTTTCATTAGAACAATTATCGTCTCGGAAAATTAATCCTAACATAACATCAAACAGTAAACCATAGTTACCATTGCCCAATCATAAACCGTCACTATCCCTAAGAGAATTACACATAGTTTCGACGTTACCATGGAACGAGGTAGTTTACTTTGGATGATTGTAATCGGATGACGTCGTAAAGTAGCTGAGATATTTCATACGGTCGAGGTGTTCTATCCCTAGCAGTAATTTCCGGTTGAATTATGTTTTACGTACAATGCGACGTCATTGTTGCGAGTGTGTTTAACCGCGCCCTAACTCCATTCCGCATTGAAGCATTGGACGTGGCTTCGCAGGGTACGTAGGATAACGCGTAGGCATCAACGCGCTGTGAAAATCGCTTAATGGAAATGACGAACGAGATCCACGGCCGACAATCCGCTTTTAACTAGCATAAGTCGTAATACTACCGACCATTCGGGATAGTGGAGGGTTATGTTGGAATATTCGCTCGAAACTCCGAGGAAAGCCGGACTAAAGGAGAGTTTAGTCGGCGGTGCTGCATCACAGCTGTCAAATGGGATGCTGCACGGTGGCGGAGTTGGCAAACCAGGAAGAGAGAGGGGGAAGGAGATAGCCTCTCGCTCTCTTCGGTAAAGCAATGGTACCTTGAAGTCTGCCATGCCAGGACTCTCGTCTCTGCATGACTATGTACTATTTTCAACTACGAGGTGGGGCGCTAATACCTGTTTGAAGCGACGAGCTGATGCCCGCAGGACCACACCAGCTGCGAATTGCCGGACCGAGTTCACGCCAGTTCGCATTCGCGTCAAGAGAGACAGAGAGAGAGAGAGAGAGAGAGAGAGAGCGAGATAAATAGATAGATGGATGGACAGAGAGAAATAGTGGGAGAAAAAAAGAAAGAGCTTCCTGGGGCAGAAAGTGAGCGTATTGTCCGACAGTGTGGTGGCTTTTAGAAAATTGCCATGAAATGTTGCGTTGCTTGAAACGACCGCGAAACGACCACGAGATGGCGCACTCCACATATTACATACATATATCCTTCCTCGCAATTCTTCGCAGTACTTCTTCCTCTCTCTCTCTCTCTCTCTCTCTCTCTCTCTCTCTCTCTCTCTCTCTCTCTCTCTCTCTCTCTCTCTCTCTCTCTCTCTCTCTCTCTCTCTCTCTCTCTCTCTCTCTCTCTCTCTCTCTCGCTCTCTCTCTCGTCCTTTTTTTCAACCCCGCTCTTTTTTTTCCATTCTTTCCTCTCTATCTCACTTCCTACGCGTTGTAAATTTTAACACCCGCAATTTCGAAAGCGCACCCTACGTCTCCTAGCTGCATTGCCTGCATTATTCGTACTCGCGACCGTCCAATTTTCCTTTAAAAGTCTGTACGCACGTTTCTATACTCGCTGGTGGATCGTTTCATCCCTTGTTTCCTGGAACTTTCCTCGTGGACTGCAGCACCACGTACATCGCGATATTATCTCTCGCGACGTACGTTATCTCTCGCGTTCATCGAGATATTTCTTTCCCTCGCTTCTTCTTCCTCTTCTTTTATAATCCGCTCGACCCGTGACCCCAGTACTTACCCCTGAGATCTCGTTAAAATTTTCTTTCGCCTCTTGTCGTCGGAATTGTCGTAAACTTTCATTGATAGCATTCCCGACGACGATAAAAATCATCGCAGGATCTTTCAAGCTTTATATATATATACGTGTGATACACGTCTCGAGTGTAGACGCAAATGTAATATTAATATTCGTAGTAACGAACATTGTATTCAGTAAAACATCGGTGTGGCAACTCGCGCTTTACAAAATCTCCCTGCTCCGATCTCATTAACGCCTATCCCTCTTACTATCCTCGAGGAAGAAATAATACGGAGATATTGTATATCCTCTTTGGCATGTGGCACGTGTTTTCAGGTTGTACCTGTAATAAGAAGTCGAGTTTTCGAGAAGAAGGCGAAATAAAAAATGGCAACGCGGAGGTAGGAAAAGACGCGAGTTCTTGGTGAGGCGGGCTGCGAAAAGTCTACCCTTCAACGGAAAGGGTAGGAAGAAGCTCTGTTGGCTCGAAGCCCGTTGGTCTCTCTCTGTCTCTGTCTCTATTTCTCTCTTCGTATATCTCACGTTCCATGTTGTGAAGTTAACGAATGGAATTTCAACGAAGCGAAGCGAGTATTCATTAAGAAAGCGAGGGGGTGGGTCTGGTCTAAGGGTTTCAACGAATAGTTTTGTATACGCCTCTCCCTCTCTCTTGCTCTCTCGGTCGCTCGCTTTCTGCACTTGCCTGAAATATTCTATATACGAGCTTGCGAGATATGATATGAGAGAGGTTACGACGTGTACATAGCTACAAATGAGAATTTTCGCGTATGCAAGCACTCCTCGAGACCTGGAATGGACGCCATTCGAATGGCGATAAAGGGCTTGGGGGACGACTTCATGAGAATAAAATTATGAATAATTACTGTAAACAAACGCGACGTTTGCATTTTGCTGCAACATGCTCCTACAATTTATTTCATACAAGGGATAATTAATATTATTTTAGGGCTGTTTATAGTTTCATTGTTATTTGTCGAAATCATCCCTTAAATGAATCTTCGTTTAAATATTAATCGTCGATAACGTCGATAACAAATAATTAATATTATTTTAACACTGTCTATAGTTTCATTGTTAATTGTCGAAATCATCCCTTAACCGAATTTATGTTTAAATATTAATCGTCAATGACATCAATAACAAATAATTAATATTATTTTAACGCTATCTATAGTTTTATTATTGTTCGTCAAAATCATCCCTTAACCGAATTTTTGTTTAAATATTAATTGTCGATAACGTCAATAACAAATAATTAACATTATTTTAACGCTATCTATAGTTTCATTGTTATTTGTCAAAATGATCCCTTAACTGAATTTTTGTTTAAATATTAATCGTCAATAACGTCAATAACAAATAATTAATATTATTTTAACGCTCTTTATAGTTTCATTATTTTTCGTCGAAATCATCCCTTAACCGAATCTTTGTGTAAATATTAATCATCAATAAAAGAGCAGTTACAAAATATTTCATTCTAATCAAATATAAATATATTATAAAGTATTTTAAAAAACAGAGAATTTTTCGTATACACGCGTTAATCCTAGATATAGATATACGATCGTATAGATCAAGAGAGAAAAGCAATGAGAACGAAACGTCCTCTCGTGTCTCCAGGCTCTCCGAACAGAGGAATTTAACGGTGAGTTCGTTAATTCTCCGCTCCACGAGGGAAAATCCGTTTTCCCCTGGTAACAAAACCCACCAGCATACAAACTCTGCATACGCAGAGAGAAAGTGTATGTGCATGTGAAAAAGGAAGAGAGAGAGAGAGAGAGAGAGAGAGAGAGAGAGTGACATACATGATGTGCCATATGTAGTACGAGCGAACTGCTACGTCCCCAAGATTTCCCATGTGTCGAGCAGAGGTGGTCGGTTGTTACGTGCTTTTATTTTTTAACAAATACCGCAAAACTCTTGTACTCCAACCGGCTACCCCGTTGGGAATCGGCCGGGACTGCTATGCCCGATCGGTTCAACGGTGAGATCGAGAGCGAAAAAAAATAACGACTTCTGGCTTCAAGTTTCATTCTCGATCGAAATTCCAACGAGAAAATCTTTCTTCTCTCGCTTGGACAAAAAAGAACCGATAATTTCGAACGTTCCACGAAAAATGTATTCTCTACCTAAAACTAACAAAAACAATTAATTAATTCGAATAATTTCTACTTGTTTAAAATTGTATATAAATGATGGATAAGTTTTTAACAAAATACAAATTGTTATGAAAAATTGTGTAATAATTTCTCAAAACTAACAAAAACAATTAATCAATTCGAATAAGTTCTACTTGTTTAAAATTGTATATAAATGATGGATAAGTTTTTAACAAAATACAAATTGTTACGAAAAATGGTTTAATCATTTTTCAAAACTAACAAAAACAATTATTTAATTCGAATAATTTCTTCTTTTTTTAAATTGTACATAAATGATGGATAAGTTTTTAACAAAATACAAATTGTTACGAAAAATTGTGTAATAATTTTTCAAAACTAACAAAAACAATTAATTAATTCGAATAATTTCTACTTGTTTAAAATTATACATAAATGATGGATAAGTTTCTAACAAAATACAAATTGTTACGAAAAATGGTTTAATAATTTTTCAAAACTAACAAAAACAATTAATTAATTTGAATAATTTCTACTTGTTTAAAATTGTATATAAATGAGGGATAAGTTTCTAACAAAATACAAATTGTTACGAAAAATGGTTTAATAATTTTTCTCGTGTCTCTTTCTCGATGGAATATCTATCATGTAACGGTAACTGGTATAGAAGAAATTTTATTGTGCTGCACAGAGAGATAAGAATTCTCTCGTGTAGGACCCAAAGAGGGTGAAAGTTTTCTGGGAAATAGGCTCGGAAATGGGGAGCGAGGGAGGGTTTATTTCATATCGAAAGATCTTCTGTAATAGCCCACACACGATTTTCCAGAAACGACGGGTCTTATCGGGCCGAGTTCATCTTTGGATGAAAATGGGGGTTGAACGAGATGGTAATATTACGTGCCGGTTTGGGCTTGGCTCGGATTAAATGGGATGGGATAAAACGATTTCTGGTAAAGGTATTATAATCGATAATCATAGTGAATACGTGCTCTGTCGTGTACTCGCTTATCAAAATATCGCTCTCATCGTCAAATATATTAAAAACACTATCAAATTTAAATATCCAAAAAAATTCGTAGAAATCCAAAAAAAAAATCAAAACAAATAAGAAATAAACATTTTTCCAAAATTTGTTCTCTTATCTTCAAAATTGAGATCGTTACTAATTTTCGTAATTTTTCTTATTCGTGTTTCAGGGGTATTTTGCAACAAGGGAGAAGAAATTACGAGGAGGCGATCCTGAGTTATCAACGAGCGATTCATTTTCGACCTTCGTTGGCTCGTGAGTATACACGTCGATTGTATATTTTTTTTAACCATTACCTACCTTGTTTTCTTTACACGCAACCATAGTTTATCGACATTCCGATATTTCCGGAAATATCGTTAAATCCCGGAAAAACAGACAATGAAAAAAGACATAAATGAATAATGAAATGTGAAAAAAATTTTGAGATGACAAATAATTTTCCAGGCGACGATAACATCTTCGCATTATTTCAGCTGGCAGTTACGAGGTTGATAAAAAAAATAGTGCCAACACATAAAACGAAAGTTTCCCGATACAACGCGTCGTGTCCAACGATCGCGATTTTGTCTCGTACGCGGAAGGGAAAAAATTCTCACCCTTAACGAGAGTCACCCTGGCCGAGAGATGGGACATCGACTTTACGACGTTTGGCGATCATCCCCCGACCTCCTTGCCCACCCTCACTTTACTCGCATGGGAGTGAGATGACTAAAAAAAAGAAAAAACAAGGGAGAAGAAAAAAGATCGCGAAGCCGTTTGTTACGCCAGCGTCCGGGTGGAGAATGAGAAAAGAGAGTGAACGAGATTTACGTTGAAACGGCGGGGGAGCGGTTCGTTATACGCGGGAGAGCCTCGGCCACGCCTCGTCGACGTCTTCTTTTTCGATCTCCTCGATCTTTACGAGCGCTATCATTCTCGTATAGATATAGGCGCGATTTCACCCCTTTCACCCGTCCCACAAACTACCCCTTCTATACTCGCAACTCTTCAGCCGCAATTTCTTCAAACCCCGAGTAACGCGGTCAGGAGATAGAAAAGTTTCCTGCGAATGTCGTCGTTAAAACCGCGAGAAAATGGAGATTCTTACGGGTTTGTCCTGATTCACCCTTATAAAAAATCAAAATATCGGTGGATGAGAAAAAAATATCGAAAATCGTTGGAGGTAAAAAAAAATTTTGATTTATCGCTTTGAAAATCTTTCGAATTTTATCACAAAGAAATAATTTAACAATAAGATTTTCAAATCTTGAAAATCATGCTCAAAAATTCTAATTCGAAATAAAGAAAACAAGAATAAATTGCTAACAATTGTTAAATTACGTTTAAAATAAATTTCAAGGAATATTTCACAATTCGATGGTTGGAAAATGAGAAAAACAATCTTTCTCTTCTCACTGACCGATCCTTGAAAATCTTGTTTTTCAGTCCACCCTGAAATCTTTTCTATTTTCTGATCAACCAACGCGATCGGAAGGTAGAAACGTTTCCTGCGAATGTCATCGTTAAAACCGCGAGAAAATGGAGATTCCTACGGTTTCGTCTTGATTCACCCTTATAAAAAATCAAAATATCGCGGGATGAGAGAAAAATATCAAAAATCATTGGATTTAAAAAAAAATGTTGATTTATCGCTTTGAAAACCTTTCGATTTTTATCACAAAGAAGTAATTTGACGATAGGATTTTCAAATCTTAAAAATCATGCTCAAAAATTCTAATTCTAAATAAAGAAAACAAGAATATTGCTAACAATTGTTAAATTACAAACAATTATAATACAATTATAATACATACAAAATTACATACAATTAAATTATAAACAATAGCTAACAATTGTTAAATTACGTTTAAAATAAATTTCAAGTCATATTTCACAATTCGATGGTTGAAAAATGAGAAAAACAATGTTCCCCTTCTCACCGAACGACCCTTGAAAACCTCGTTCTTCACTCCACTCCGAAACAAATTCGACAAGAGGATGAAAACCGAAAAAAAAACCGAAACTTTTTCCATTACAGCTCGAAAATCTATGTGAAAGCGTGGGTTTCCGGACGAAACGTGGTATACTGGTTACAACCGCCTGTCGCATTCGTCGCAATGTTAGAGTGGAAAGCGGAGGATGATACGAGTGTTTGTTAGTGTCCGTGTGTTTTCCGTCGATTGTTCCAAAACTGGCCCACAATTCGAGCTCAGCGAGCAGACAATGGTCGGTTTTCCCAGAGATACTCTTCTCCGTCCCGTTGGCTCTTTGTGTCTGTAACCGCGCAGGCTGGTCCAGCTACCGTTGGGGGATACCCGACGATAGGACCTGAGAGATGCAAATCCGAACCATCCTGTCGAAGAACCGGTGAAAGGAGGGAAATACCGACCGAAAACCCTTCGCGTTCGTACGTTGTGTTCGTGCGTCGTATGGAAACATGTGTTTGTAAGAGGGTGCTCTTGTTCCATCGGAAGGTTTTTGAAGTGAGGTCTATGGCAAACGAGGGACAAGAGAAGAGGATGCATCGACTAGAAACGAAGAGAGAGAGAGAGAGAGAGAGGGAGAGGAACCGAAAGCCATCGTTTCCACCGCCCTATCGTAGTCGCTATCCAGCTTCGCTTTTCTATGACTCTCACGTTTTCTACGAACATATCCCTCTCTCTATGTAGCTGCATGCCGTGGTTGCCGCGCGAAGTAGCGTGATCGAGGATATACATGGACATCTATATACGTATATACATACATATATATATACGAATGCACGTAGATACGGTGAATGAGGGAGAGAGAGAGAGAAAGCTAGCAGAAGAATCGACGTTGGTACGCCCCCTACTCGTTCTAGTTCCTCTCTCGGTATTCCCGTTGTTTGAAATAGTTGGACCGCGTTTGGGCACACGAGAGGGTAGCAAAAGTGATACCGGCGTACCCGGACGCACGGATACGAGAGCTGTAGAGGAAAGAAGAGGGTGGGAGATGAAAGGAAGAGAGGGAGAGAATGAGGGAACTCTCCGTGGTACACATCCGCACTCTCCTGGCGTATAACCCAGAAAACCTTCGGTCGTGAGACCATTCAACGTTCCAGCCCTCGAACGTGACCGGACACGACAACCCCTCCCCCCCTCCCGGTTGACGTACCGATGGACGACGACAGCTCGAAAAGTTCGGACGACCTCGCTTTTTTTCTCGTTTTTTTTCTTCCCCTCCGGCTCGAATCGCTGCTTCGGGCGTCGTAAAAGTAGGGACGCGATGTATTTTCGATGCAAAACCGTAGGATAAATAAATCCTCGTTGATGGCTAAACGACGGCGATATTTGCACGACGATAAATCGAAAACTAAAATACCAAAGACGACTGAGGAGTTTGAACAAATTTGTTCAAATATAAATAAATTTGTGATAACGTCAATTATTTTATTATTGTTTATTAAGGAAATAATAATATTTCCTTATTTCCTTGAATAAATTTATTTCAAAATTTATTCATTTTTGCACGTGGGTTTAATTTTATATCAGGTATGATACAGGGGAACATCGGAGTGTTGAAAAATATTCGATAATTTGTTACTGGAGAATAGAACAGGCAGGCAGGCAGGCAGGCAGAAGAGTAATCGGTGGTATAGGTCACGATTCACTGTGGTTATATAATCGTGTGGATATACTCGACGTTTCCACGACGCGCGTCATACTCTCTCGCTCGGACACGTGACACCAAACCTGCGCCTGATAGTCAGACTGCCTGGGCTAATGACAAGGGGTTGGCGGGTACCACGGAAAAGTGGTAAGCCCCCGCTCGTTTCACTGTCACGAGACTCTCGTATTTGCGGTTTGGTGTATAACCGAGATTAATTAGACTCGGCCATCCGAGCTCCCCTATCCTCTCTTCTCCTTCTACCGGCATTTTCCTGTTCTCGTATCAACGATTTCTTTTTTTTTCGTTTTATTGTTATTCCTCTTTTTTGCTGTTTGTAGTCAATACTGTATCTTCGTTAATTTCTTTTCACCGTACGCGTGTAAAAACTGGAGTATCGTTGATCGAGATGGAGATAAATTCGAAATTTGTTGGAGGATTGAAATTAGTTATTTAATAATTTTATTTGTAATTTGATTATTTCTTATTCTTGATTGAAATTTTAGAAAACAAAATTTGTTTTTTGTAATTGTTTTCTTTTTTTATTTGAACGATTTTGTAATTTCTCGTTATTTTTTTGGGTGAAAATGTATTTGAGGATGTCATGAATTTTCAAATATTGATACGAAGGCTCGTCGATGGAGATGGAGATAAATTCAAAATTTGTTGGAGAAGTGAAATTAGTTATTTAATAATTTTATTTATAATTTGATTATTTCTTATTCTTGATTGAAATTTTAGAAAACAAAATTTGTTTTCTGTAATGGTTTTCTTTTTTGATTTGAACGATTTTGTAATTTCTCGTTATTTTTTTGGGTGAAAATGTATTTGAGGATGTCATGAGTTTTTAAATATTGATACAAAGGCTCGTCGATGGAGATGGAGATAAATTCAAAATTTGTTCGAGGATTAAAATTAGTTATTTAATAATTTTATTTGTAATTTGATTATTTCTTATTCTTGATTTAAATTTTAGAAACCAAAATTCGTTTTCTGCAATTATTTTATTTTTTATTTTCGGACGATTTTGCAATTTCTCGTTGTTTTCTTGGGTGAATATCTATTGGACAGTGTCACGAGTTTTCCAAATATTGATACGACGAAAATACGATATTGCTGATCAGCGAAAAGAGTACAATTTTCTTATCATTTTCCGGTTTGCTCTTTCTCACCGTATCGTTTCTTTTACCCCTCGTTTCTTGCCACAGACTTGTAGCAAAACTTGAGATTAAAACGCAAGACGCGTGAGTCAGACAACACCCCCCTCGGTCACACAATCTCTATGATTCATTCAAACTTCCCCCGGCTTTGTTATTAAGTTTGTAAACAAAGTTGGGTCTTGGATCCGCTCGAGATGTAGCGAGAGGAGAACGAGTCGAGAATATTACATGTATACGTATACACGCACAACTAAACGGATTTAATATGATATTATAAGAGTACGCATCCGCGAATAACCTGTGGGCACCCCTCTCACTCTCAAACCCCCGTAATAACCCAATTTTAGTGTCAATTGGATTATATTAGAGAACACTAAATGTGATATCAAATATCAATAGAAGTGGAATTTTCCTTTTGGGACAAACCTAGATAATTTTTATTTTGTTTTGATAATTCAATTTTTCTAAAAAAATCTTCAATTATAAGCTATTTTATTCAATAATTGCTCAAAATCATACTTAAATAAAGGAACTCAACGAATCGTTTAGTAAAATATAGATTTTATGTTTTTTTTTTTTTGTAAAATATATTGTTAAAAGTATTTTTGTTATTTTATCGCGATATTTTTTAAGTAACGTCTTATCGAGTAAATGGAACGAGGTTATTATTTTAGTGCCAATTGGATTATACATTAACTACAATATTAAATATTGATAGAACTGAAATTTTCCCTCGGGCAAACCTAGACAACTTTTTTTTGTTTATAATTCATTTTTCCTAAAAAACATCTTTAATTATATTCCATTTTATTCAATAATTGGACAAAACCATACTTCAATAAAGGAACGCAATGAATCGTTTAATAAAATATGAATTTTACGTTTTTTTTATAAAATATATTGTCAACAATATTTTGTTATTTTATCACGATATTTCATTTATCCTCTTATCGAGTAAATAGAACGAGGTTGATCCGGAGGGCCTGTTGATCGTAGCGACATCGATGAAAATCCTGTGCTCTTACTGGGGCGAATCTTCTTTAACTTTGCCGATATACGAAAAGAGAGCGAGGGCGAAAGAGAGAGATAGAGAGAGAGTGAGAGAGGAAGAGGCAGAAACTATGTATATTTGCATGGTTCGCGGTGAAGGGGCAAGGAAGGGAGGTTCGAAACTTTTCCAAAGTATACATACCTGTATATATATATATATATATATATATATATATATATACGTGTTATATACATATATATATCCACAGACACACTTTCAAGTAGATGAAGAGTGGAGTCCTGCGGTGGAACGTGCTTATATACCCTAAAACGAGAGATGCATCGTCGAGAGAAAGAGAAGAGAAAGAGGAGAGAGCGAAAGAGCGAGAGTGAGAGAGAGAGAGAAAGAGAGAGAGAGAGAGAGAGAGAGAGAGAGAGAGAGAGAGAGAATTGAGTTGATGGTGCACTCGAAACGAACATACAACGAGAGAGAAAGAGAGAGAAAGAGAGAGAGAGAGAGAGCGAGCGAGACCGAATCTCGGATTCTCTCACGCAGCGCTCGCCCTCGACTCAATTAAAGCAAAGCTTCGAGAAACAAACGAACAAACACGCAAACATACCGAGAGACCGACAAACAAACGTGCCGTTGAGCTTTGGCACGCGTACGGACACAGACGAGTAAACTTTGTACGAAGACACACACACATATACACATACGAACACATACGCGCATGCGCGAACACATTCTGTCTATCCAACGCGAGTACAGGACGCATAGGGGATGAAGATCTTCCCCGGGCGTCCATGTAAACACACACACACACATACGTTGCCATATCGCAGGTCCAAATGCAAAGAGAGCCGTGTGTCTTAGCGTTGAAAATCTCTTTCGATGCGCGATAAACACACCCGAGAGAGCACAGAATCTTCGATCGGGGCTTTAGAGTGTTAATGCACACATGGTTATAGCTCGAGGGGGATGGTGAGTGCCCGGTTTATTCACCCGGCTGTACGAAGAACGATTCGATTTAACGGAAAGTAACACCGATAAGAAGTGTGTATGTGTATGTGTGTGTGTGTAAGAGAGAGAGAGAGAGAAAGATGGAGATAGAACGAGAGAACAAGTATGTTAAAAATTTCAGATTCGTGCG
Source organism: Netelia fuscicornis (assembly GCA_946811545.1). Lineage (NCBI taxonomy): Eukaryota > Metazoa > Arthropoda > Insecta > Hymenoptera > Ichneumonidae > Netelia > Netelia fuscicornis. The sequence continues at coordinate 42,287,131 of OX328013.1, read as the reverse complement.
AAGGCACGCACCGATGGACGCATATCGTGATAACGGTCCGTTTTTCCGCGCACGTTCTTACTAAGCATATTTTCCACTTATCGAGGATCTTTTATCACGCAGATCGTATGGAATACGGAAAACTATCGGGAAGCATCGGTTTTATTCGTTCAGTTTTTTATTTTATGGTTTTACTTTTTTTTGTGGATGTTGGGGAGTTGTTGCAGATTAATGGCAGCGGTATGTACCGGCATTGACACGACAGTTTTGTTTGTATTTTTGGATTGTACCGGTAGGGATTTGTTACGGGCTAGTAAAATATTTGCGAGAGCGACAATTCGGGTAGACATTGTAGTAGGGGCCCGCTCTTGGCGCTCTCAGGCTGCCTGACTGTCCTGTTACGGCCCTAGCAAGGCAGCCCCTTAAGGCCCCATTAGAATCGGTAACGGCTCGCCTAATACAGTCCTGATCAGGCTGTCTCATCACGGCGCTGATGGTTGCCTTACGAGTGCCATAACAGTGCCCTACTGCAATTTCTACCCGGGGTAACATAACCTAAATTAGTACACAATCTATAAAACAATTCGCACAGCCAGATCTAAAGGGGGCTAACTCGAAATTGTGATTTTTGTGTTAGCCTACCTAGGGGCTCACTGCAAAATCGCAATTTTTGAGTCAGCCCCCTTTAGATCTGGGTGTGCGATGTGAACCCTTGGGAGGCCCCTAGGGGTCAACTCCTAGGGACTAACTAAAAAATTGCGATTTTGCAGTTAGCCCGTAGGTAGGCTAACTCAAAAATCATAATTTCGAGTTAGCCCCTTTTAGATCTGGGTGTGCGAATTGTCAAAAGATATATTTTGACCAATCCGTTATAGCGGTGATACGATGTAATGACATTCCGTGAAAATTTAAATATACAATGTTCTCAATTGATTTTAGTAAAGTTTATGAGCGTGGAACGTACGAGTTAAAACGCTGTGAAAAACCGACTATATCGCAATCGTAAACAAGTTTCCAATATCTATTAAGAAATAATAAGATATTTCTATAAAAAACTGTAAATTCAACAAATTACGATTATTATTCATATTATTGTTCGTGATGGATTGTTTTTTGCTTATAAAAAACAACTTTCTTCGCCTACTTATCTTTACTCTCGCGCCCTTCCACTTGTGAGAACTGAGAACGCCGGCGTCCATCTGTGTGGCAACGGGTGAACTAGAGGGTCCTCGCGATACTGTCGTGTCGCGCCGGAGTGGGGAGAACGAGACCGTTACGAAATTCTAGTAGGGTTAGGTGGTGTAAAGCGAGTGTTAATACAACCGTGACACGACTGTGCCGTGTTATGGCAAGCTTCTGATGGACGCTATGAGGCATTCATGAGTAGTGCGAATTAGCGAACGCCTTTGCAGAGCCATGTCCGGGCCATATAGATTTGCCGTAATAAGGATGGCCGTAACCTTGCCTGATCAGGGCCTGATACCACATACGGCAAGCCCTACAGAATTTTTACCCGGGAAGTCGGAGTCGTTGCCGGAACGTGCAGATCGTTGAAGTATAGTTTGAAGCAATTTGTCATGGGAAATTTCCGATTCCGAAGTGACGTTACAAAGTCTTTTTCGATGAAACACAATTTTTAACCCCCTGGACCCCCCAAAGTCTCGAAAGTTAATAACGAATGTCTACTTTCAGCTGAGGGTCAATTTTTTTTTGTTCAAGAAGACTTTGTTAGGGTTGTTGCGGAATCAGAAATTTGTTGTTAATGAAGATATTCGAGGTTTCGTGGATGAGGAAGGTGAGATAAAAGATTAACAATTGGATTCTTTTGGTTTATTCGTATGATAAAGGCAAGTGTAACTCAGAACGCAAGTAACGTGATTGTATCTCGGTAGTGGAGGACACAGTAATGAAAAAGGCGGACGTCCCCGAAGCGAGGTTCACCCATAGACTTATAAGATAGACTGAGCGCTCCTATGAGAGGCACTGAATCAGTATATAAAGGACAGAGACATATCGGGAGTATTCTTCTCTCATTTCAATCGGTGTAGTGGTGGGAGTGAACGGAGCAGCGGAAGTGGAACACATTCATAACGCAAACGCGTGATTTCTCCTCACTCTCCTCTGCTGCCTCATCCCCACCACAAGTGTCCTGAGACAGAGAGAAGAGTACTCCCGATATATTGTCATCCTTTATATGTTGACTGGAAACGGCCCATGAGAGCGCTCAGTCTATCTTATATGTCTATGGGTTCACCCGAGCGCATCGGTCTGAAGTACTCGCGAGATCACAATGAAGTTGTGCGCGAATGCGACCGTTCTATTAGAATGACTAGCAACGAGCTACTTGCACTTCGAAAACGAAAGCCGTAAATTATCCGGCACTGAGCAACCGATCGCCTTAAAATTTGGAGGATACATAGAGAATTGTGGCATAAAGTGCATGACAGTCTTATTTTTCCAAAGCTTTGGACAAATTTTTGCAGTTTCAGTTACCACCGGAAAATTTTTTCCAAAATTTTGGAAAAATAAGACTGTCATGCACTTTATGCCATAATTCTCTATGTACCCTCCAAATTTCAAGGGGATCGGTTGCTCAGTGTCGGACAATTTACGGTTCCCGTTTTCGAAGCGCAAGTAGCTCGTCGCCAATTACACTGCCTCTTAAGATCGTCATCCGATGATGAGGTAGAACGAGGGTCGGATCGTAACAAACTCTAACAGAAGATTACGACATTATTTTGGCCGATATCTCTAAAACTCTAGGAGAAAAACACAAAAAAACAAAAATAACGATTTTTCCACTTAAAATCGATAAAATGTGAAAATTCTGAAACGAAACCATGATTTTCTTGTTGTACGGGAAATTTTCGATCGACATAGGTTTTTATAACTTGAAAAAGAATTGAAATTCACTAGAATTCAATATATGGCAATTTTTATAGGTATCGTGAAATCTCGAAAAGTCGACTTTTCACGATGCTCTATCTCCGCTCTCCTTCATCCGACAGAAAATTTCACAAACAACTTTTCGAAGAGTTTGCCGAGTACTCGACAGCTAGTCATGAATCATCCGGATAGCTCAATTTTTGTGCCCGGGGCGACACTTTGAAAATCGCCATTTTCAGGACCCACAAGATACAAAAAAAGCTTTTCGTTTTGCTCCAAAAATCCCTTTATTCCATGACAATCGTATTACGCGATAAATTTCCAATTACAAACGTCCCAACCAAATCTTTTTGGACGAAAAAAAAGTTTATCCCTCCCGGACCCCCCAAAATCTCGACAATAAACGAATGTTCAATATAACGGTTAAAATCACGTTTTAATCATATCATTCTCACCATTAGAGATAAATCATTTTTTCGTTATAAACATTTTTATAGCTACCAATCCCTGTCAATATTTTTGCTGATAGAATACTGTCTATTTGTATTATTTATCAATTTCCGCAAAGGACTATTTCAAAGCGTAAATATTTGCGATCCGTTTCAACTTTTTGTCTGTCGGTAAATATCGGAAAATCGAACGAACACGGTTGTTCGCGTTCGAGCTAGAATATAAAAATAATTATGGATTCAACGTCGAGTAAAAATTTCAATCTTCGAAAATCTGTTAAAAAATAATTCATAAATGCCCGTAGCTGTGTAGAATAGTGAACAAAATTTATACTTCCGTAACATCGCAAAGGGGATGATGAAGAATGTATAATGCATGAGTTGAAAAAGAGCAAAAAAAGAAAATTGTTTCTAGCTTAAAATTCGATTGTAGCAAAACTGGAAGACCTGAAATAAACTAACAATTGGCCATCGATAGCGATCGGTATATTTAATCAATTAATAAACTTTTCACGCCGGCTTTCGATAAATCACCGTAGCGTTGCTCGAAACATCGCGCATCGTTTGAAAACCGTCGAATGTGCAAGAACCAGACAAAAAAAAATCGTGTTTCCCGTGACACGATTCAAAGAAAAAAAGTGCATCACCCCCCCCCCCCCCCGCCCCTACCCGTTTATCGATTCGAAATAATAGTAACATGCGCTCGAGAGACGATACGAGCATCGCGTTTTTATCGTGCCGTTGGTTTTGTATACTAATGAAAAAAAAAAAAAAAAAACTAAAAAAAAAAGAACGGAAATAAAAAATGAATGAACAAAATTCGCACGTAGAATCAGAATTGCGTATCGATGTATTGGTTTGAATTTCAAACAAAAGTATCGCGCGCCAGTGAGATGAGAGAGAATATGCTCCGATGAAGACTGCCGAACCAATAATTGGTATGATATTCATGGTCAGGAGAGTGGAAGCGAGACGCGAAAGAGTCGAAACGTGTACGGGAGCAAAACGCGAAGTAGAATACCGAGCCAAAATTCTACGTAACTGTCGATATTAATTTTTTTTTTAATAAACATACGGTATCCCTCGTAACGTATAATCATTAATGGTTCGATCATACGCGTGAAAAGTGCTGTCAGGGATGGAAAAATAATTGCTGGTAACGTTTGCTGGTCGGAGATGCTTGTGACTCTATCGAGAACCGAGAGAATCGAGGAAACGAGTGAACGAGAGAGAGAGAGAAAGATTTAACGTAACATGGACCGTTGCCAAGATGACAAAACGACAGAGAGAGAGAGAGGGGGGGGGGGGCGTTAGAAAACAGAGTGGAAAGCACGAAACGGAGATTAACCCTCCGGTGCTTGGAGCCACGAGGCAGAACGGCGAGAGGGTTGGTAGGCGGGATTGAAACTCGTGGGGTGAGGGAGGAGAGAGAAGAAGGATATACGAATTGTGGGGAGACGAAAGAGGGGATGAAAGAGGGAAAGGTTGAGAACGACGAAGACGGAAAAGGGTGTATCGCGCGAGATGCCTCGTCGAGTTTATAATTAATACTCCGGCACGAACGGCTCGATCGTTAACGGCAATTGGAACGCGAGAGGCACTTGGTGAAACTTAAGAGAGCCGAGGAGGTTGAGAAACGGAGGAAAACGAAGATACGTATATATAGCTGTTACACATCCTCCTAGTCGTCTGGGAACGACAGCGTGCTTCGTGTCTATGGAGCCAAACAATTTTTTTTTTGCTCTTCCATCATCCCCCCGAAATGGCGCACGATGAGAAGATGGGAAAGTGAGAAGGTTCGCTTGCCGGCATGCTAAGTGGAGGATGGAATATTTCTTATGCAGGGTCTTGGAATCAACGTTAAATGCACACCCGGAGTCTTTTTCTTGCTAGAAGCAACAGAGAGCGAGGGACAGAATAAGAGAGAGAGAGAGAGGGTGAGAGATAATGATTCATTAATTATTCAGCAGTGTAAATTGGTACACAGATTGTAATGTAAATTGGTGGTGAAAGAACGGGGAAAGTGCGAAAGAGTGATAGTCTCGGTGAGAGTCGGTCCCGGTGAGAGACTGAGAGACTGAGAGAGATCTGGTGAATGAAAAAGAAAAAAAAAGAGCGCACGGGTTAGCGAGAGAGGGAGAGGGAGGATTGAAAGCCCGGGTCCCGGACGTACAGGATAAAAAAAGATGTCCGCAGCACGGGAGAGGGATGGAGAATACAGAGCGTAGATGGGATTCTGATACTTTCCCTTTAAAAGCTTTTCCCTCCATCCCTCTATCGCTATATCTATCTCTCTCTCTCTCTGTCTCTCTTTCGACCCCTCGCTCACACGCGGATGGTCCTCTCTCGTCGTTCGTCGCTTCCTGTACGCTGCCAGCCAGGACCTCCAAAATTTTAACGATGCAAACCCTATCCCTCTATACCACTGCGAGCCAACCAGCTACCCATATCGAAACGGGAACCCTTCTTTCGCGCTCTCTCGCCGCTCCGCACCACTTTTTATTCGACACCCCTAACTCGTATATATTGGCACGTATCTCTCGTACCTCCCTCTCATCCTCTCTCCTCCCTCCCTCCCTCTCTCTCTCTCTCTCATTTTATGTATATATATAGACGTGGAAAGTCCCCTTTTTGCACCCCTTTTCGGGACATTGGGTGGCACGAATCGCGAGAGAACGAGAGAGAAAGAGAAAAAGCGCGGGGTAAACCGGTCGATAAGGGTCGTCCGTGAACGACCATAGAGATACGGATATCGTGCGAGAGATTGCCGCGGGAGCGAAAGGGAGAGGAAATAGCGAACGGCATGTGGCAGCCATCCGCAAATTGGCGGCCGATCGGGATCCACTAATTACTCGAGCTCGGACGTATTTTAAAAGCTCCACCGCGGTAATTTACGAGAGTGCGACGGTGTACATGAGCCCGATCCTTCCTGCTACGCGAATGCGCCGAATATTCCGACGAAAGAATGAAAAGAGAGTCGGACTACATTTTTTTTCTTTTTTTGGATGAGAAAAAAGTAACTAAATGAAAGAAAAAACAGTCGCGTTGAAAACGGAGAGGGAAAAAAAATGATGCGACGTCGAGTTGAGCGAAGTGGCTCGTACGTTTCATTATTACCGCAATATTTTTCCCCAGCTCACTCCTACTTCTTTTTAAACCAGTTTTTACAATCTTTCTATTTTTCATTGCTACGATTCGTTCATAACTATTCATAATCGAGGGCACTTTGGACATTGTTACAAATAATACATTCATTAAAAAATTTCGAAATTACAAAAATCATGAAGCAAACAATAAAGATATGCAGAAATTAATTCGGGATTTTTATTTTATATGTACAATTTTTCTATTTTTCATTGCTATGATTCGTTCATAATTGTTCATAATCGAGCACACTTTGGATATTGTTACAAGTAATATATTCAGTAAAAATTTCCAAATTACAAAAATCATGAAGCAAACAATAAAGATATGCAAAAATTAATTCGGGATTTTTGTTTTATGTTTACAGTTTTGTTATTTTTCATTGCTGCGATTCATTCATAATTATTCATAATCGAGGACACTTTGGACATTGTTACAAGTAATACATTCAGTAAAAATTTCCAAATTACAAAAATCATGAAGCAAAGAATAAAGATATGCAAAAATTAATTCGGGATTTTTGTTTTATGTTTACAGTTTGATTATTTTTCAGTGCTGCGATTCGTTCATAATTATTCATAATCGAGGACACTTTGGATATTGTTACAAATAATACACGAATTAAAAAATTTCCAAATTACAAAAATCATGAAGGAAAGAATAAAGAGATGCAAAAATTAATTCGGGATTTTTGTTTTATATTTACAATTTTGTTATTTTTCATTGTTACGATTCGTTCATAATTATTCATGATCGAGGACACTTTGGATATTGTTACAAATAATACTTTCATTTTAAAATTTCCAAATTACAAAAATCATGAATCAAAGAATAACGATATGCAAAAATTCATACGCAATTTGTATTTGTTTTATAACTATTTTTTATCGACAAAATTTGAATTACAAATATAAGATCAATCCAAGGAATAATCACGCGCGTGCACAGTTAAATCACGACATTCTTTCGGAAAAGTAACGAGTATTCGGGCTATAATTTTGGGGGGTCGTGAAGGACGAGAATGAAAGGACATAGAGAAAGAGAGAGTGAGAGAGAGAGAGAGAGAGAGAGAGAGAGAGAGAGAGAGAGAGAGAGAGAGAGAGAGTGATGAGGACAGAAAGGTCCGAGTCACTTATATATAGGCGTTCTTATACGAACGAGAATCCCAACAGCTACTAACTTAGCTTTCACCGGGTAGGTATATACGACCCCCTTATTTCTTACCACAGAAATCCCAAGAGGGGTGTAGTAACGCGTTTCTCCATGCGGCTTCGTGGTGAGTGGAGTATGCGATTTCACGAGTAAGAAAGACAGAGACGAATAATGAGAGAACGAGCAGGAATAAGAGAGAGAGAGAGAGAGAGAGAACAGGAAGAGAATAAGAGAGAAGTCGACTAGGGGCGCTATAAACGACTTGAAATTAAAACTAGAGCGAAGGTGGGTTAAGCCAGCATTACATTGGCGGCGGTACTTTGACTTTTAAGATGTTCTATAAAAAGCTCGCGCACAGAGAGCGTTTGGTACAACGAGACCAATCTCTCTTTTCCTCTCTATCCCGCACTGCGTTTGGCGCAGCAAACGCGAGAAAATACGAAGAGAAATTTTTCGCGCTTTTATCCTTCTGTGTGGTAACTCTGCAACCGAACCGCGAATATAACTGCCACAAAGATTTCTCGTTCAATTGAACAAAAACGACGGGAATAAAATCTCCTCTGGATCTTTATTAGAGAAGAAAAACCTTTCATTTTTTTACTTCCTCTTCCCGTGCGTTTCTACTTGTTTTTTCTTTCGTCATTTTAATCTCGTTGAAACGAAATAAACAGACTTGGAATCTCAGCAAGGATATTTTTTTTCATTTTTTATTTTTCAACTCTTTCCATCTCTCTCTCTCTCGCTCTATCTCTCAACATTCGAGAGTTTTTCGCTGTTTTCGTTTTTACGTAAATAAGAGAAAAGGCCTCTCGACGGCGTTTCTTCGTTATTCTTCTCGACTCTTGGCAGAGCCGCATATTTTTGCCGGGGGCAACCAGAGAGAATGGGAAGTACGAGAGAGAGAGAGAGTAGGAAGAGGCTCTCAGCTCCAAGTAAAAAGATCTGGCCTCTCTCGTGAGCGGCAAGGGTGTGATACCGGATGGAGCCGGGTCAGTGCGAAATGCTGGGGGCTCTGCGTTTGGCAGTGAAATATATATAACCGCGTCTTCCCTATAGCCCAAGCCCTTTGAGCCAGGCTCCTCTTCCGCATTATAACCGCCACGAGAAAAATGGCGCTCGAAATATATATATATATAAATATATTATTAACGTGATTTTCTCGTGCTCGACCCAGGTGTACCGATAAATATACGTACATACATTTTTATGAACGTAAGATCTATGACCGATTCGTAGAGTGAACCGGATATAAAATTCTGGACCGCGAGGATTTTTGTTCACCCAAAGTCTTGAAAAATAAATTTTTATCTTCTTACGATAACATCGTTGATAAATAAAAATTCAAAGAATTATTTTCACGTACCACGTTTTGTAAACAAAACATTTTCATGGATAGGAATATTTGTTTCGTTGCAAAAAAAAAAACAAAAAAAGAAGGGTCGTAATATGTTTACTTCTCATTTTTGTTTTGCGCAATAATCCAGTGGGATAAGAATAAAACGAACGAGAGTGGATGAGGGGGCGTGAGTCGGAGTTAGTGGAGTACGAAATGCTTCCATGCCGAGGAAGCATCGTCACCCTTATCCGGCTCTGAAAGAGGAAGAATGCCTCGGGACGTCTAAACTGCTGTTTCATCCTCGAGTCCGCCAACTTGGCAAGACATCGCAGGGCACACTGTTTGCTACCTAATTACGAAAGAGAATGAGAGAATGAGAGAGAGAGATAAAGCTAGGAAGAGAATCGTGCGAGGGAGAACGGGGAATGAAGAAGAGGGGAAAAGCGAGTGAGAAATGAGAGGGAAAGAGAGAAGGAAGCGTGCAGACGATTCAGGGGGAAAGGCTAAATATAAGGGTGGGTTTTAACTTCCGCTTGGTCGGTGGAGGAACGTCGGCTTCCACGAAGCCCCGTGAGTTCAGCTTCACCGAACGTCTCGGGAATTAAGATTCCATCGTGAAACTGTGAGTTGTGTGCCTTGCAATTTTCTGGTTAACCTGACTTTAGCCTCTCCTCCGCTTCGTTGACTCTCGAGCTATCCGACTCTCTTCCTCTTTCATCTATATCCCACGCTCTTCTTCATTCATCCAACGGCCTGCACTCGTTACCAATTCTCCTCGTCGTTTCCATCTCACATTTTCCAAACTCCAATAAAGATAACGTCCACCCTTTTTCTTCCATTCTTTTTTTCATCCCCTAAAGTCTCTCGTTTGCATTAAATTTGTTTCATCGTGAAACCTGGGAGAAAACAAATACCGAGTGGATGGATTTAAGGTTATGAAAAAAAGTGTTTATGAATCGATTGCAACGATAGGGGAATTAATTTGTAATCAGGCAAAAAAAATCTCTTTCCTAGCTAAAGAAGAATTGTAAAATCTACAAAGGCAAATTTAATTATTCCAATTTTTATTTTTTTATTTCCACTCTGAGTTAATTAGAATTTCTCAACTGATTTGATCAATTAATTAAAAGGGAATTTGGAGCTAACCCGGTACGTTTAGATTGATACAGTGTCATAACTGATAACCCAGATTTGGGTTGTATACATAACACGTACGAAGTATATCGCACGTGGATATTCAGTATTGTACGAGAATATGGCAACAATTGATAATTACATTTACAGAGGCTTACGTGAATCTCGGTGCGGCTTTGGTGTCGGTTGGTCGTGGGACCGAGGCCGCTAGTATTCTACGTGCCGGTGCATCGCTCGACGGTTCCGGCCTCAAGGACAGAAGGGCACACGAGGCGGCCAGGGTGCAAGCTCTTCTTCAGCTTGGTGGCCTCTACGCGGATCAGGGTAAACTACAGGGTGCCCTATCGGCCTACAAAGAAGCCCTCAATGCTCTACCCGAGCATTATCCTCCTCAGGTGAGTACGAATTAACCTTTTTCATCGACCTCCCTAAATATTTTCATCCCCTATTTCGCACTATGTCAATAATTTGCTATTTGCGTGAAAATAATGCAAAAGTCGTCATCGTATAAAAATTGCAAAATTGTTCAACCCGAGAATGAGAATGTTTGAACCGTTTACCGGACATTTTTGCTTTCGCATTCCAGACATTATTTGTATGTCTCGAGGGAAAATTCTCGTGTCAACCCTGAAGCAAGAATGTCGCTAACGAGTTCTAATGTAAACTACGAAATAACCAAGGAGTCCTTCCAAAATTTGTGTAACACTTCGTATCAACAATTTATTATTCACACAAAAATAACGTAAAAATCGTAATTAAATAAAAATTGCAGAATTTTTCAATCTGATAATAAGAATGTTTGGATCGTTTACCAGAGATTTTTATTTTCGCAATCCAGACTTAATTCCATGTCTCGCGGAAAAATTCTCGCGTAAACCATGAAACAAGAATATCGTTAACGAGTCCTAATGGAACTGAAATAATCGAGGAATCCTTCTAAAATTCGTATAACACGTTATTCCAAAATTGGCTCGACCATTACCGCACCAATTTGCTACCAGCGTGATAATATCAACTCTCGTCTGACCTAACGTAAATTCGACCACTCGATATCGCTCCACGACCCGACGATATTTGGATTTCGGTTTTAGGTTTGTGTTTGAAATGAGTTCGATCATGCTGACATGCCATAAATGGCAACCTCGAATCGATCTATGCATACACAAATATACATATGAGTATATATATATATATACGTTTATATAGCTACACGTACAATGTCGGACCGCACGTAGGTGTATACTACTTGTTATTCTCGAACAATTTCCTCGACGTTCCGCATACATCCATATACTTTACATCGATATTATTTGCAAACGAATGTGCGAGATGGAGAAAAAAAGAGAGAGAGAGAGAGAGAGAGAGAGAGAGAGAGAGAGAGAGAGAGAGGAGAGGAGAAAGGGAGGAGTTTACAAGACTCGTACGTTCGTGGAAAAAGATATTGCGAAGTCGATCTCACGACTAACCACCCTTACGATATTTTCCCTTTACATTTACCTATAAATATACATAGAACCCCCGAGTAAGGGGTAGGGGGTGGTAAACGAGAATTTTTTATATCGTGGTGTATGCGCACAATCTCGAAGTTTCGTTTACCTCCTCCCCCCTTTCTGCTCCCTCTTCCCCCTCGCCACATGCGATACGAAAAGAGTGAAACTGGAAAAATCTCACTCGATGGTGAACGAAGAGGAAGCTGGGGGGAGACGAAGAGACCGTGAGAAAAGAAACGAAGAATAAGAGAATGGAGATACGCAGACGTGCTTTTTCTCTCCATTCGTTGGTTGTACCTCATCGTATCGAACGCTCTCACATCTGCATCCATAGTCGATGCTAGACAGCATACGATTTCATCCCTTCCCACAATTCCGAGATCGACCATGGCTTGGAATCGATGTGGTATGAGAAAGGGACGAGCTGAGGGAAAGGGGAGGAGGAGGAGGAGGATATCGAGGCTGAAGGGTTGTTACCACTTGTTTTTTTTTTTTTTCTTCACCGACGTCGTTTCGGTCGTGGAACTTTTCGACGAGCTCGGGACACGCGAGAATCCGCGACAACAAGGAACAACGGAAAAACGAGAATTGGAGGGAGAGAAAGGAGAGGTATCGTAATGTAAAGAGAGGGAAAGAGAGGAAGGACAAACTACGAGAACGAACGACTCTTGCGAAACGAGCGTCGAGGGCAATAGCAACAACGGTAGAAAGAAAAGCTCTAGGCAACAACGCGCGAAGCACAGCGGGCAGAAGCGCGTACAATCGGCCTGCGATCCTTCCCGCGAGCGCGAATTTTCCACGAGCGAGACTGTGCAACCCCTAGAACGTAGAGAGAAGCGAATGGGAAGAAGGGTGGTGGATTCGATGTAGAAGTTTGCATTTTTATGAGCATCCTCTTTCTCTTTCTCGTTCTCTCTTACCCCATCTTCCTCTTGTCCCTCTTTTCATATACACATACACATATACGGATAACATTCTCGGTGTCCCTGGGTCCTCTCTCAAGCGTCCCTTTTTCTCTCGTTTTCGTAGCCGACTTGTATATGCATTCTCGTGGAATTCCTGGCTCGACAATTTATACGAAAAGTATTTTCGCGTTTCTTCTCTCTCTTTCTCTCTCTTCTATTTCTCTCTGTCTCTTTCACTCGTCCTTTTCCACTTTCCTCGGGTCCTTGTTGCACGGAAACGAGCAGGACGCACGAGTTTGTGCGTGGGTGCCAAGAAAGAAACGTTCGCTTCTTTTCTCCCTCGTTCTATTCTACAACGTCTCTAAGAACGAGGAAAATCGTTGGAGGAACGAGACGCGAATAAACGTACATGTTTCTGTCTCTATAAAAGCGTATATATATATATATGTTTACACGAAGAGCGAACCGACGAGATAGAGACCTTCGGCAAAATTGACCCGGACTGGGGAAACTTTGGGCGATTTATCGAAATAGATTTACACCGAAATCGCGTGCAAGAGCTTGCATACATATATATCAATATATATATATATATCTGTCTGTCTGTTACGAGGTACACACGAGTGGACCCAGCTGCATTGAGATGCACTTTTCTGTAGTACCGATAATACAAAACTAGTTCAATAATATTAAAAGCGATGTTCCCCATGAATCGTTCGTCTTCCACGTACTTCCGAAACCTTGTAGAAAACTTCAAGGAGAATATATCTCGTACAACCTACAATTCACCTGTATACAATTCCGTATCGGTCGGATCGCAATAAAACAAAACTTGGAAAAATAGGAAGAGATTCCGAGGCGTTCGAAAATTTGGATGAAAATAAAACAAATAAACAAACAAACAAATGTGAAAATTGAAATAAGAATCGTAAACCTCGAAATGTAAATGTTGTTAAATATAAATTTGATAGTAAAATAGGTAAAGGGTATTGTTATCGTTGTTATTATTATTCAGACAAGAGGCTTATCGTTCCTAAAAAAGAAACCGAGCCCTCGATCTACGACCTTCGAAAGTATTCAAGGACAAGGTATCGAAAAATATCGAAAAATAATGATAGTCTTGTCAATATATTTGATTTATCGTCCGTCGACACCCCTAAAATTGGCTCTTAAGCCCCTTGAAAGCTCTCCCGGTTTACGGCTTGAACTCGAGATTTCTAGACGAAACGGACCCGGCCGTTTTCGTGCCACAATCATTTCGCAACGTCTGAGTCCCTTCGCCCTTCCTCGCACCTACGCTTCTCTTTAGACGCAGACATTCGTACATATATATAGTACTTTTCCCCTCTCTCTTGCTCTCTCCATATACAGGGTGAATTTCATAAGGTGTAACAGGCTTCATTCTAAGGTAGATGGGATCATTACAAACAAAAGTTGCAAATATACATTAGTGATATTCTCAAGAGTTTACGAGATATACATTTTTCAAGTTGGTCCAATCAGAGCGCGCCGAGAATCATTGGATCCGCCCACTCCCTACCCTAGCAGCCAATGCCCGAGAAATAAAAATGACTGCGTAATAATTATAATAAATAAAATTGACTACTCTGAATTTTGCAACCCCAAATGTAACGCCCTACATTGTGCTATCTCTACAGCTAGGGCGAGAGTGGGCGGCGCCAACGCTTCTCGGCGCCCTCTGATTGGACCAACTTTAACAATTTGTATCTCCTAAACTATTAAAAATATCCCAAATGTATATTTGCAATTTTTATTTGTAATGATCTCATCTACCTTAGAATAAAGTCTGTTATACCTTATGAAATTCACCCTGTATATAGAGAGAGAGAAATAATATATTATATATATATATATATATAAACTACGTTCGCTGCACCATCTTTCGGCCGGACGAAACGATCCTTTCTCCCGAAGTTATTACCCTCACGAATTTCCCAACAGTCTCACGAGGAAACTTTGCCCTGCGTATACCGTAACGAGTTATATGTGATGTTACTACGTATATATATATATGTATGGTCAGTGGAAAAGCGATGAAGGTACGTTGAGCCATATATAGCGAAAGCGACGGAGAGATTCGCCAAGCTCATCCCCCATGTGGCAACTGGACCATGGCCCAAGTTCGCGGACTTTACCGAAAATGGTCAACGAACGTTACCCTCTTCTTCTCCTTCTCCCCCCCCCCCCCGCAACTCCTATCCCCGTAAGTCTGAAAGAAAGATGGCCGATTATCGATTCTCGATAAACCGAGGAGGTTAAAAAAATGATAACGATTCGTGCTCGTTTAAGCGAAGCTTAATCGAACTTTTTTAATCACCGATTTATCATTCTATCGCAACGTCCGGTAAATATTGTCCGTTCATAAATCGAAATTAGACGATAACCTGTACGCGTTCGCCACACAAACCCGTGCGATTATGTTCGTGACATTAATCTAAAAAGAAATAAAGAATAAGAAACGAAATATACAAAATCCAAAATCGTGATGCAAAAATTGTTCGTCATTAATTTCGCAATTCAGAAAATTGAAACGGATTTCATGAAATTTCGTTGAAATTCGTTCGTAAATTGTAGGACGAAGGTGATCACGCGCATCGATTACATTCTGTGAAGCAGACGACGATTCACCGCCACAATATATCTGTGTGTGTGAATTTCAGCGTGTATTTTCGTCGAATCAAACAGGAAACGCGTCGATTCTCATCTACCATTTCTCTCTCCTACCTCAATGTTTTTCGAGAGTGTATAAAACGAGTCTCTCTGTCGTGAATCGGTGCATTTTCATTCAAGTATACGTATACCTACGCGTGTGAATGCACGAGCTCTGACAAAATATTGAAACAACCGATTGGTTTTTACGGCCCGTAAACAACCATACAAGCACGGAAGTAGACAGGGAGAGGGGACTATGTATACCATTCGAACTGGATAACGAACGGTGCTCGCGCGAGAGAGGATGATCAAGAGGAGGGGAGACGCGTATACGAGATGAACGAAAACCGCTCTTTCAAATTTTCCTAATTCCCTACTGGTCGCGAGCGCTTTTTTCGTTACGGATTATCCGCAAAATCGCGAGTTACCAACGCTCACAAGGAGATATTTTTATCAATTTACCCGATGAGGATATGTGGCGAGTGTGATTGCAATCTCTCATCGTGCAATGTTGTTTTTCTTTCGTGTATGTGCGTGTGTGTGTGTGTGTGTGTGTGTGTGTGTGTGTTTTCTCTGTTTTTCGACGAAAGCTCGCGGTACGAACGAATTCAATCACATTAGTAATTATCGCGGTGGCTTTGAGTAATTTTTATTTGATACACTTTCCCGGATCTTGCGTTATATCAATGTCAGCTCCCTTAATTAAACACTAATTGCACCGAAAAATAAAATTATTTATCGAACATATTTTTGTTTACTTTATCCGATTTTATCTTTCACCTCACTCGGATTCCTGTATTTCTCGTATTGAAAGATTTCAATTACAATTCGTTTTATTCCAATCTTGTTCAAATTCAAGAATTTAAATTTCATTTTTGCAATTTTTAAATCATTTTCACAATACGAAACAGTCGTAGATAAATTTTATTGTTACTCTGTCTGTAAAAAATTAAATATTACGAATGAATGTTGTCGCAGCGTGAACTTTTAACGACTTCTTTAATACGATTTCGTAACGAACGCATTTGGTTTACGATTATGAAAACATTGGATTGTTTTTAATTAGCGAGTATTGTACGTATTGTTACAGATGTGGGTAACGGTGGCGAAACTTTCCATCCCCTGTAATTTCGAACGACACACGATACGAGGCCGTTTGAATTGCTCAATGTTAATCACAACCACTGATTATACAGAACAATTTTGGGTTGATATCACAGCCAGCAATTAATTGATAGCTGGTGTGCGTGTCTCGTATCGGTACGACGCTGTGTGTGCCCAGGTTTCGATAATTGCAATGCAATACTCTAGAGCCCTTTGTAGATGAGGATCGGTATAATGTTCCGATAATCGCATCGATCATGTTGTATAAATGATAAGGATATATTACGTAATGGATTATAAGCGGATGAAACGTGCCCATTTCCCTCTGAAACAATCGCGCACTTCCAACAAATTATCGACGAACGAAGAAGAAAAAGATAAACCGATTTGAATGGATAAAATAAAGATATTATCGAAAGATTTGATTAATTTTCTTTCCTTTTGATAAATTGTGATGGTTTTCCTTAAGGTAGTCGTATCGTTGGGTGGGGGAGTTAAATTTTATTCCCGGTTTTTCTCACATTCCAAGTGGACTGAGGGTTTAAGTTCATTAAGAAAAGTTGTTGGTAATTGACTAAAGATCAATATAGTCAAAATTCAAATTGATCCTATGTAAAGTTTATTTGTTATATAATAAACAAAATCATGAATTTTGTTTCCATAAGATTTGTTGTAAAAAGTAATCGAAGCTTCTTTGATGTCATATAAAAATGTGTGCAAAATTTCTACAAGCTTCATCGAGCAAATGATCGAGATGCTCGTTGTATAATGTTGTGATATTTAACACGGGCTCTTATGGAAGATTGCAAAAATGACGATTTTCAAGAATAAATATCGTGATTTTTGAGTCGATAAATGCTCCTGAAATTTTACACACATATACATATGACATCAAACAAGGTTTCTGCAAATTTTCAATGAAATTTAACGGAAACGCCTGAGAATTTACGAAATTTGTTTAAAAAACGAAATTCGTTTGATTTTCGTGAAATTAAAAACCGTTTTTTTTTATATCTATAAATTGTAACGAGATACAGAGATTGCCCATCAGCACAAAATCGTGGTCACCGACCGCACTATTGTACGTAACAATCTGGATTTCATGAATTTGTGCAGATTGATCGAAGAACGTTTGATTATCGACTTGGGGCCGGGTGTCACATCGCATCGAGGAAGATACAATCTCGTTGTGTAACTGATAGCCTGTTAAGCGATGTGGATTAGACCAGAAACCTCTCTCTCTCTCTCTCTCTCTCTCTCTCTCTCCCCTCTCTCTCTCTCTCTCTCTCTCTCTCTCTCTCTCTCTCTCTCTCTCTCTCTCTCTCTCTCTCTCTCTCTTTCTCTCTCTCTCCCCTCTCTCTCTCTCTCTCTCTCTCTCTCTCTCTCTGTCACGCGTCAACGAGTATATGCTTATATAGAAGATAGATCATCACCCATCGTCACAATGCGATAATACCTCGATGAACACTTGTCCCGTGGTCGTCTCGATCCAATCTGTTCGATATTCGCCATCCAGGGGTGACACGGACATACCCTCATTCATCGAATATTGATTGACCCGCATTTTATCAAATTCTATTCTAATCCAGAAATTCGATTCTATCGTTAATTAAATATCTCGAGCGTTAATTAGAATTTTATAGCTAATTAACACGCTCGATAATTTTATCGAAGCTTTTCCTCGATACAATTATCCTCGTCAACATGAATTAACAAAAATAATAGGGAATAAGTGAATATAAAAAAAAACATTTGAACCAATTTGGCGCGAAAATTTGAACCGCGGAACGAGTTGAAAATTTCAAATGGCAAATTTTTTATAAACACAGGGGTAACAACGACGTACTTTCATTCATCGAGAATTGATTGACCTCTACACTTTATCAAATTCGATTCTAATTTGCAAATTCGATTCTATCGTTAATTAAACATCTCGAGCGTTAATTAGACTTTTATAGCTTATTAACGTACTCGATAAAATTATCCTCGAAAAATTATTTCCCCCCAAATTAGAAATAATCTTCGTCAACACGAATTAAAAAAAGAATAGTGAATAAACGAATATATAAAAAAAAACACATTTGAAGCAAATTGGCGCGAAAATTTGAACGATGGAACGAATTAAAAATTTCCTGGCGTTCCAATAACACGTTTTTGGCATATTTTTCATAAACCCAAGCGGAGAGGATCAATTATTAAAAAGTTTTACAGTTATCGCGTTATCGCGACAAAGCAATCGCTCACGAAGGGTGACGTGAGAAGGTACGAAAAACCGAACAAAATAAAAGCATCCCCCGACAAAATAAAAAACACACACGTGGCACATTCCAGTTACCGTTATAATAGCCGGATTGTCGGGAAGCTTATGGAATGTGCCGGAGACCTAATTTTCGTAAGCTTTTCGAATGGCTTTTTTCCTCTCCCCCTCCTTTTTTTTTCCACGTTGTAATCGTGACGGCCGCGCTCGCTTTTGGTGCGGAACACTTTGGGTACGTATCGCTTTGTCATGCACGGACGAGCGCACACGCACGATGAACACGCGGAAGAGACGATATGCGCATGCGCGCGCGCACACTCCTACACGACCGATGAGCGAGTCAACGAGACAAAGGTGGTGGGGGTAGCGAGAAATGGAAGGAGGTGGAGGGGGAGGTAGAAAGAGAGGGACGCGATTAAAAGCCCCGCGAGTAATATCTGGTGTTCCCTTTTTCAAAAGGGTCGTCCGTCTATGCTTTATATCACGTTTTAATAACATAGGGTGCGCTTTGTTCGGCAGTGTTTGAGTGGCTAATTAGGTGCTCGTGGGGGCCCTCTCTACATTCTCGGGCGTAGAATGCACACCGTGCTTCCCGGGGGGTAATATCACGACCCCCGCGTATTTGCTGGACTTTTTTTCCCTCCTATTTCTGTTTTGTTTTGTTTGTTTCAACCCCTAGCTCCCCTCGGCTCCTCCCCACTCTTGCCACCAACGTTCATCTCGTCTCTCCTCTCGTCCCAACGGTCCACGACTCGTTAACACGCATACGCGACACATTTTTATCCGCCCCTATTTATAAACGTATGCAAAAAAAAAGGTAGCTCGTGTGTATGCGTGTGTATGCGTGTGGGAATATTTAGGGGTGTGTGTGTAGGCGCGTACGTCTTTTTCCTCTTCAAAGTCCCTTTATCTTTGCCACCCTTTGTTATTTTCCCTCCTCTTCTTTTTTTTCTCTCCTTTTCTTTTACTATTTGTTCATTTTTTCGTTCCCAATGTTTTATCTCAATCGCTTCGCCCCGCTGCTGATGCGAAAAACAAGAGTTAAATGTGATTAGTAACGTTGCGCCTTTTTTTGTCACGAGCGTGGCGGGATAACAGTGGCGACGATATCAGCGTTAATTCAACGGGAATGAATTTGTCGAAATAAAAAGCTTCGAAGTTTTTCACTCCTCTCACCCTTGCTCTCCTCTTCCTCTCTCTCCCTTCCTCCGAAGGGAAGAAGACGAGGCTGGTACTGAGACGATTTTTATTTTCTCTGGCGATTAGCCCGCGCGAGAGCTTCTTTTTTCCTTCGTACGATGTGCTTTTTTTCTTGTCCTTTATATTTCCGTGTTCCTCACTACTTACTGCGTTAGTTTAAATAGAGCTGGGAGAGACGCCACACTTTGCGCTTTGCACTCTCACTCCCACCCCCTCTCCTCCCTCCTTCCCCTCCTCCCTCTCTTTCCCTCTCTATCATTTCCTCTTTCTCCCTTTCTCTCCCTCACTCCGTCATTCTCTCTCCAACTCTCGTTTCCTCTCGTTCTCCATAGCCGGGGTTAAATGAATGCCGTTTGCACACGACGGAGCACTTTAATCTTCCAGGAGAATCGCGCTAGCTCACGATTGTGCAAACCTCGCACACCGAGACTGTCTCACCAGCAGAAATTTTCTCTCGGTAGCTAGACTGGACCGGTTTATATACGTACGTATGTATATACCGTAACTGGTTTAAAGTCGAACGTCGTCGCCCCTTAAGTATTCCGGCAAACTGCAAGCCCGCGTCGAAACTATAGGAACTTGCCACTTGGCCCGAATTAGGCGTGAGAAATCTTTCGAACTTTCGGTGTGTGTGTGTGTGTGTGCCGAAAATGCATCGCGCGAACAATACGCTCGTAAAGTAAACTCCTCCGCGTTTTACCCTTCAACGCACGGTTATTCGGAAAGGAACGAAAATTTTCAAATTTCGCATCGACCAATGGCGAACCGAATCGTTTCGAGTCGCGTTCGTTTTGTTTTCCTTTTTATTTTCGTCGAAAGTTTCATCTCGCTGCACGAATAACGGATTATCGTTGGTAAAAAAAACAATGCACCTATGTCTCTCCCAGAATGCAAATACGAGAAAGCTCTACGAGTGTATCGATCTTTAAGCTTCGAGATAAAAAATCAATATTTACAACGAAAACGAAAAAACATAATATCTCAACGAGGATTGGAAAGAAAAAAAACAAATGAACATCGAGCTTTTTATCAGTTGGAAAAATATCCGATATGAAAACCTCGTCAACCGGACAGTTTCGTAACAAGTGCTCGACATATTAGAGAAAAATCCACCCAAAAAAATGAAAAACGTTGCAGCGAGATCGATAACGTCGCTTTTTTTTGCCGCGGTCCCTTCAATCCTTAATCCATTCCACAAAAACAAGCGCGTATATCAGAATATCAACAAAGGGCATGGCCGCGATTCCAAATTGGTATATTTTGTGTACGCTGAGAGAAAGAGACATAGAGAGAGAGAGAGAAAGAGAAAGTGAAAAAGAATGAAAAACACGAGTAGGGACGAGGTATTGTGTGCCTTCTGAACGTTTTAAATCCATCCCTGTACGTGATAAAATTGTTGTTTCCTTTTTGTTTTCAATTTCACGGACTCTGCACGCATTTCATCAGCGCAGGACTCGCTCGAATCGTGGACAATGGTTTGCAAACTTCACCCTCCTCTTCGCGAAATTATCAACCCTTCGATTTTGGATTCAAATTGAATCGATAAAAAAAATCGAATTAATTTATTCCCAAGGAGCTCTTTTTTTTAATTAAACGTTATTTAGTGTCGAAGGAGTTCCAGATGTTGCTCCACTCTATTTGAAAATGTGTTTTCAATGAAAATTTGCTTACGGTGATATGTAAATGTTGAATGTTGTTGTCCCTCACTTTCTCTCTTTCTCCTCCTCCCTCCTCCCTTCTCCCTCCCTCTCTCTCCCTCTCTCTTTCTGTGTGTCTCTCCACCAGCCTTGGCTCAGGCAAGCCGGATCGTTGAAACGAGAGACACGAGAGCCGTTATTGGATTTCGTTAATTGCTGTCGGATTTTCCGAGCGTGGACCGGTGAAAATTAAGTCGAGTGGGAGAGCGCGATCGCAAATCGTTTCATTCGCAAATGTACACGCGGGGCCTCGTTCATCCTCCTCTCGAGTCCCCGAGTGCGCATACCGAATGATTTTGTTCTATGAGCAAAAATCGTTTGCGATTTAACAAATCATGTGATAGTTTCTCTACATCCGCAACATCTCGATTTATCTATCAATTACTACGATCGGAGCGAGCGCATCCTCTTTTACTATGTATTTCTGCTCTTTTTTTTCTTCTTTTTTCGCGGGGCAAAAGCTACCGGACGGTAATTTACGCGCATCGCTGAAGTCAATAAAATGACGATCGTCGAACGAGCATCGAATCATAGAAAAAAAATACGACGCGTTCCATTTCCAGCTACGTGAAAATTACATTTTAATCTTTGAAAAAACATAAAAGCTAAATTTTGTTTCACTGAAAACGATTTGTTTTTTCTTTTCATGGAGAAAATATAAATTGCCGTTCTTTTACAAATTTACGATCGATAACGCGGATTTTATCTACAGAATTTTAAAACTTCGATTTTATTTCGTTTAATTTCGTTGCGACTCGATAAAATTCGTTTTTTCTTTATTTTTAATTTGTTTTGATAAATCTCGAGAATTCAATTGGCAATATTTTCAAAGTTCGCCGATGCCTGTAATATTCATTGTCCGGGAAAAAAAACTACAAAAATATCGGCTCGTGTTCTATACGTCTATATATATATATATATCGATTTAAGGGGTAGGTATATTACGTGAGGGATGTTCCGTGATTTTCGAAATAACGTTTTCTCGAACGACGTGATTTTTCTTCGTAAATTCTCGTATTACGACAGGATATATATAGGAGGCGAGAAGGAAAAGAGTTTCACCTCGTCTTTTGCTCGTGATCGATTGATGGTCCATATGGGAAGGCTGCGATTCTTGGACGGGAGAGAATTGAGAGAAAATAAAAGAGAGACGAGACGAGAGGGCGTCTATATCGGCCAGCAAAGATTCAGACGGGACTACACGCTGCCTTACCTAGCAAGCACGTATATAAGAACGATAGCTAATGAATCGCGATTCATTGCAACGGCAACGTCCAGAAACCCGTTTCACAACTTACCCCGTGGTTGGTGCCCAGGCACCTATTTTTCACAACTTATCTATAGGTTTATATATACGGATATCTAGCTATAGATAAGAGTATAAAAAGCGTCTGTCCCGTTTGCAGCCATTGGCCATTGCTCAAAAGTTTCTCGCCTCGCACTCGGTCGAAAAGAACGAAATTTTTTACCGTTGTAAAAAAATAACAAAAAATAAAATTTTCATTTGAATACTTTGTAATTCTTCTTTCTCTCTAAATTATAGAGACGATACTGCATCTTAAATTTTACGCCAAAGGATAAATACAAAATCGTTATTTTTACATTTTTTCGAAATTTGGCGACAAAAAAGTGAAAAAACGTTTTCAGTTGTTTTCTCATTCGAGCCACGAATTGTGAAAAAGCCTGTGGCATTGGTCTTGTATGGAAAATTTTCAATTTCTTGACCTCTTTATAAACTATTTGTGGATAAAAACAAAATTTCGATTTTTCAATGGAACCAAATTTCCAAAATTTGATCAAATTTCTGTCCTTCGACATTTTGAGAAGGTTAAAATTCTTTTTTATCCATAATGTCTATATACGAATAAGACGTTCGCATTCCTCATTTCATATTCATCTTTCTAGCCAAGAAAAAAAAAATGGAAAAACATAAAAATCCAATTTCTCTACCGTTAAATATGCGAATTTGCGTTTATAACGAGAATGACAATTCTATTCTACTCGTGTAACTCTGTGAATAAGAACACTCGTGGATATGCCGCTAATACTTTAGCACTATATACATACCTATAGCTACATAGAAAAGTGCGCTTTTCTCACGAAACGAGGGTCTAATCGGCACCGCGCGCAGCGATATCTTTCACGACTTTACGAGAAAGTGCGAGCGAGAGAGAGGCAAAGGTCTCATTCTCTTTCTCTCTCTCGAACCGGCTGTGTTCGGGATAAAACATCGTCGGCAAGATTACACCGGAGTTTCACCAGTTCCCAATGTTTTATCGCGATGGCGTAGAGAAGCGAGCTTCGAAGGGAAGAGGAGAGGAAAAGGGACTGCCCGTGGAGAAAGATCGCGGGAAAGCGGAGTAAATGTGCCTGTGTGCGTGTCTTAGTATTAGTGCGATATTTATATATATATATATATTTGGTCCATCTATATTGGATATATATATATATATATATATATATCTCCAATATAGATGGACCAAACGAATAGACGGAAGTTAAGAGTGAAGAGCTCGAAGGGGAGAGAAACGATTCGTACATATATACACTCCCAATATATATATATATATATATATAAATTTGCTTGGATGATATATATATATATATATGGGAAGAAATAGGATTGTGCGGTGAGAGAAACGCGTGCTCGTGAAAGACGACGAACGGTCACAGAGGGACCTCGGGAGTAAGAAATCTCTTTTGTCCGTGGTGATGTTCGATCGTGTATGGGAACAACTTTTTCATCCCCGCGAGCGAAAGATGTGCGGTGGAAATTCAAGCTCTTGGTTCGATCACACACGGTACACCGACACAGTCTCGACGGATCTTCGATCTAATACGGGAAGAAGCTGCTCCAATGGAGACAGATCTAATTATTCTCCATGCTCTTCGATCTTATATGTATTTTTTGTTTTTGTTTTTTTGGTCACAGTTTACGAGATTCATTCGATTTTCTTGAAATTGACAGTTGGATCGGTATTTAAAATGTTTGATTCTGAATTTGAGAATGTTAATGGCGATCACGTGATTGGGAAACATGTTGACGATTTTTTAATTGTAGTTTGTGAGATGGTCAGCAGGTGTTGACCTACTTTTTTTAGTGAACACTGGAGGAATTATTTTTGAATTAATTAAAAATTAAGGAATCATATTCTTATTGTTTTGTAAATTTGTTTTCTAAACTTTTTAATAATTGCCTTCACTTTTGTATTTAATTATTCTATAATGAAACTAGAAGAATTGTTTTTGAATTAATTAAAAATTAAGCAATAATATTCTGACTGTCTTGTAAATTTGTTTTCTAGACTTTTCAATAATTACCTTAACCTTTGTAGTTAATTATTCTATATTGAAACTGAAACAATTATTTCTGGATTAATTAAAAATTAAGAAATAATATCCTGTCTTGTAAATTTGTTTTCTAGACTTTTCAATAATTGCGTTGACTTCTGTATTTAATTATTCTATAGTGAAACTGGAAAGAATTATTTCTGAATTAATTAAAAATTAAGGAATAATATCCTGTCTTGTAAATTTGTTTTCAAGACTTTTCAATAATTGCCTTGACTTTTGTATTTAATTATTCCATAGTTCTGAAAATATCCAATAAAAATAGACCCAGGTAAGTATTTGAAGAAGACTTAAAAGAAAAACTAAATAAAATAAGGATGGGAGAATTTCGAATAATTATCGAGTTTCGCTCAATCTTCGACCTCGCGAAATCTCCTTTGGACTGTCGTGACTGTCTAAATGCAACGACGAGTTTGCAAATGCGTCGCAAAAGAGGATATACTCGGCCGGCTTTGACACACACACACACACACACACACACACACACACACACACACACACACACACACACACACACACACATTCACATATATACATAAAATGTAAGTTTTATATATACGCGCAGCTTTCCCGTCCTCGAAAAGTAGTCCGAGTGAATAATGGCAAGGAACAATGCGCGAGAAGCTTCGAACCCTCCAGGCTTTCCGAGCTTCGGTGGAGAGGCTTCTTTGACGGTGCCTTGGTATATTCTTACGCGCTCTCTCTCCCTCTCTCTTTCTTTTACTCTCTTTCTGTTCACGTTTTTCTGAGCTCTCGCACTTCTTGTTTTCATTTTTTTGCTTTTTTTTCTTCATGCCTTATTCTCACGGAATCCTATCGAGCTTTACGCCCTTTTCTATATACAACTCAGGGCTCTCTCTCTCTCTCTTTCTCTCTTTTTACCTCGCCTGTCGTTGTCTCCATGCATTTTTCACTCGCTTCTGGTCTCTTCGACAAAGTCACAACCCCTCTCGGTGAGACACTCTTCTCACCTTGTACTTTATATATGTCTCTCTCTCTCTCTCTCTCTCTCTCTCTCTCTCTCTCTCTCTCTCTCTCTCTCTCTCTCTCCCCTCTTTCTCTCTCCGAATATGTAAAGAAGAACTTATTTTTACATCGACCCATCGAGTGGAGAGAAAA
Organism: Netelia fuscicornis; assembly: GCA_946811545.1. Lineage (NCBI taxonomy): Eukaryota > Metazoa > Arthropoda > Insecta > Hymenoptera > Ichneumonidae > Netelia > Netelia fuscicornis. The sequence goes on along the minus strand of OX328013.1, from coordinate 42,261,255 downwards.
CTGAAGTTGGTGGCCGATCGCAGTCGGAATCTCACAGAGAATTTGATATTCAGGGTCCGTAACGAATTTTATTAACATAAAGACGAGCCTCAACGTATCACTCGTATACGAATGAAAACGTTTCGCGAATAAAAATATCGCACAAAAATAAATTTTCTTATCGAATAATTGGAAAACGTAACAAAAATTGAATCGTAATATTTTATTTTCACTAAGAAACAAAGTACACGAGTAACGTTTCGAATGAAATTCAATTTTTTATAAACGTTAGATCGAGAAAAGTTTGATTTTGAAAAAAGATCGATAAATATTAATGAATTAAAAGTCAAGGTCAAAGCTCGTATAAAAATCTTTGAAACTTTCAGACTTACTGTGCTTTTTCTCAGACAAAACCTATATTTTTTGTGATCTCGCTCTGTGCAAGCCACGCCGATATAAAAGAAAAGGTAGAAGTCAAGTGCGTGACCGAAGGTCCTCGAGTATTCCGCGCAAGCGAGGCCATTAAAAGCAGCCGCCTCTAATAGCCGAATAAGGAAAGTTCTCGACTTGATCCTCACCACAGACGAGAGTAACACACCGGATTTTCTATTTTTCTCTCTTCTCCTGAAACGACGCAAAAAAAATATATAGAACACACCTACCATAGTGGCATGTGCCGTTAGCACGGGGGGAAAAGAGTTTGGTGGCATAGAAGAAAGAAAGAGAGGAAAAAAGCTCACGACATTGGCGACCCAATTGGCTTTTGTCCCTGAGAGAGAAAATTATCCTCGAGCAACTCGTTCCCTCTTTCTCTCTCTCTCTCTCTCTCTCTCTCTCCTTCTTTTCTTCTCGACAGGCCACTTTCTTCACCATATCGAACGTACTTTTACGATCTCGTCGGACTATTTCTTGCAAACTCATTACAGTATGTATGTGTACATTATACGTATATATGCGTCATACACGACATAAGATTTTCCGTCTTTTACGACCGCAAAACTTGATTTCACGAGAGAAAACTTCGAGCTACCTTGCCGAATGGGCTCTAATGCAACGAGAATTTTTATATAGTTATATATTATGCATATAATTGTTTATATATAAAGGGTCACTTCCATAAGGTGTAACAGGCATTATTCTAAGGTAGATGGGATCATTACAAACAAAAGTTGCAAATATACATTAGGAATATTTTTAATAGTTTACGAGATATGAATGTTTAAAGTTGGTCCAATCAGAGCGCGCCGAGAAGCATTGGAGCCGCCCACTCCCGCCTTAGCCATAGAGATAGCACAGTGTAGGGCGTTATATTTGGGGTTGCAAAATTCAGAGCAGTCAATTTAATTTATTATATTATTAGACCGTTATTTTTATTTTCTGGCTGCTAGGGTGGAGAGTGGGCGGTTTCAATGCTTCTCGGCGCGCTCGGCAAAATTCAGAGCAGTCAATGCCCGAGAAATAAAAATGACTGCGTAATAATGTAATAAATGAAATTGACTGCACTGAATTTAGCAACCCCAACTGTAACGCCCTACACTGTGCTATATCTACGATTAGGGCGGGGAGTGGGCGGCGTCAACGTTTCTTGGCGCGCTCTGATTGGACCAACTTTAAAAATTTATATCTCGTAAACTATTAAAAATATCCCCAATGTATATTTGCAACTTTTGTTTGTAATGATCTCATCTACCTTACAATAAAGCTCGTTACACCTTATGAAATTCACCCTGTATATACATTTTCTTGATTTTATTATACAACAGAACCCTAAGGAAATGAGAAAAATGGTACGAGGGTTCGGAAAGAATGTTTTTTTTGTACTTTGTCGTATTTTGACTTTTGTTTTTAACGTAACTCGATACACACGACTTCATTTCGTACTTTACATTAATTGAGAAAATTAAATTATGCTTGCAGAGCGTGTACAATCTTCTCGGCGAGACGTTATCACGACTTCAGCAATACGCCGAAGCCGAGAGATGGTTTCAAGCGAGCCTAGCGAGTCAGCCCGATCACGTACCGGCTCACATAACTTATGGAAAATTACTCGCTCGAAACGTAAGTATCTTTTCGGATTTGTTTTTATATGAAAAAAATTGAAAATCGTATAATTTTAGGAGCGACGCGATTGGAATGAAAATAAATAAATCATTATGCACTCGACCCTGGGCGTTGAATTGAAACGATGATAATCGGCTATTAATTAATTTTCTCCAGATAATAATTAACGACCCAAATTGTGAACGAATCATTCGGTTCACAATTTTGCTCGTATGTAATAGAAATAATTCCAATTAATTATCCGAGCTGTTTTTAAAATATTTTGGTAATTTATTAAATTTATTATTCAAAGCTCCTCGACGATCGAACAATGAGAGCGATATGAGTCTCGTTGTTATCGATCGTTCGTCGCGCATGTACGATAGTCAATTTATTAATGAGATTTTGACACCAAAAGGGGTGAACAAAAAATCTCTTCGCCGAACGCTCAAATCGCTCGATCGAAAAATTTTGTTTTCAGGCCGATCCAATATCGTTAACGATAAATTATTTTTTATAGTCATTGGGCGGATATGTAAAAAAAAATTGAAAAGTCAGAAGCAATTTAGCGCGAGTGCGAGACGAAACGCTCGATTTACAAATCAGCGGAGCGCGAGACGCCCTGCATCGTCGCCACCAAAGCGCGATGTCTCGTAATCTTTCCCTTTACCAATTTTCTTAACCGATAAACACAAAACACAAAAAACAAAAACACCGACAGGCGGATGAATTTTCCGTTCGGAAAAAATTACATCGAGCCAAATAACTTAAAAAAAAAATAAATAAAAAAAATAAATAAAAAAAATAGAAGATATCAAATTGCATTGATCGTAGAACGAGGCGATGAAAAAATAAATAAAAATTCAATTTTTTTTTTGTTTTCTTCGAATGTTTCAGTCGAGTCGTGTTCTCGAAGCGGAGAGATGGTTCCTGAGGGCGAGGAGACTAGCGCCAAACGATCCGAGCGTACACCATCATTACGGTAGGCGAGAGATGTAACCGAGAATCGCGCTGCAACCTAATTGCGAGACCTCCGAGCGTGAGATAACCGTGGGCGCTCTCCCGTTCACGAATCCGACCGGAGGCGTTTCGCATTACTATCTCCAGTATCCCGATCCTTCTAGCACCCCTCCCCTTTCTCCCGAAATCGACGTCGTCTCGCTCCATTTCCGGTCAAGACGCTCTCGACGTTTCCTTTCTTCTGTGAAATATTCTCTCGGTTCCATCGTGTTCGAACGAAAAGTAATTGTCCTCTAATAATGACGAGAGTAATTAAAATGCAATTATTGCTTGTGAATTAAAAAATTTATTTAGGACTAAATCTCAAAAAATAATAACTATTTAGTCTTCTTATTTTAAAACTTTGCCTTGTAAATGAAAATATAAAAACGTCGTTTCCTTTTTTTCTGTGAAATATTTTCTCGATTCCGTCGTGTTCGAACGAAAAGTAATTGTCATCTAATAATGACAAGAGTAATTAAAATGCAATTATTGCTTATGAATTAAAAAATTTATTTGGATATAAATCTCAAAAAATAATAACTATTTAGCCTTCTTATTTAAAAACTGTGTCTTATAATTGAAAATAGAGAAACATTATTTCTTTTCTTCTGTGAAATATTTTCTCGGTTCCATCGTGTTCGAACGAAAAGTAATTGTCCTCTAATAATGACAAGAGTGATTAAAATGCAATTATTGCTTATGAATTAAAAAATTTATTTACGGATGAATCTCAAAAAACTATTTAGCCTTCTCATTTAAAAACTATGTCTTGCAAACAAAAATAGAAATTACGTCTTATACAAAATTATCGAAGGTGAATTTTGCAGCAAAAGCAGAAACAAATTGCTTCAAAAGACTATTTCGCTTCACGTTGTCAATATACATATATATATATATTTACGATCCTATTTGCCCTTCGGGATATTGAAGAGGACATTACAGTCGAAAATCGTTCACGTCGTTCACAATACGATCCACCCCTCTACCCCAACCCCATTCATCGGACAGTCAAGCACTTGACAATTTTCATCCCTACGATCTCCTCGAGAATCGCCAAGAAGATCGCCCTATAACGTGCGATTGACGCAAAGACCCTTCATGCAACGTCGAAAAAAAAGAAGAGGGGAAGAAAAAGAGAAGAAAAAAAAAACTACGAGAAGAAGCGAGAGAAAAAAAGTCGAAAACGAGAGAGCCGAGGGAATGTACGAGAGGGGTGTGGTGAGGGTCGTCGAGCCACTCTGCGCGAAGGAAATATATAAGGGTGGAGAACGCGATGGGGGAGGGTGATATGCGGACGAGAGAAAGAGACACGGGGTCGGTAACGATGATGAGGGTATAAGTCAGGGTCGAAAGCTCGACGTGTATTGAAATTCCTAGAGGGGGGAGAGGGCCAGGGCTACGAAGGGTGGAAAACCCGTCACGGGAGGGCGAATGGAGAGAATGAGGGAAGGAAGGGAAGGGAGGGAGAGAGGAGAGAAAGAGAAAATACTTTAAAGCATATCCCTGGCTGAAGCCCTCCTTTATTTACGACCCGTTCAACATCAACCCCCGCCGCCCACAGAATTCAGCTCTGCCGGAGCGAACCGAGAACGATATATCCCTTCGTGCTTTCTCCCACTCCTCTCCCTGTTTCGCCCTCCAGTCGTTCTACCTTTCTCTCTCTCTCTCTCTCGTACTCATCGCTTCATCGAACACCCATCTCCTACATTTTTTGTTCCTTCCCCTTTTTCGTTCTCCTCTGTAATTTTGCAACGCCAGCTGATGAAACGATATTCATCGTGTCACATAGAGTAAAAAAAGGAAAATGAAATTTATGGAAATTTGGAGCTTTTCTTCGAATCACGCGATATTTATTAATCAAAAATATATACGATCGTATAATTAATATTGCCAGGATCGTTATCGTTATTTTGATTAATGACGTTCGGTTTTCATGAAGAAAAATATAAAAGAACGAAACGCAAGTTTCTTATCGTAAAAAAAAAATAGTAACTTTCATCCTCCATGATTAATTCAACAATGTCTAATCGATTGTGTTCGTTTCTGTTCGTCGAACGAAACAGGTGTATTCCTGACGTCGCAAGGACGACTTTCGGAAGCTGCCGAGGAGCAGCTTCGTGCCGCGGAGCTTTCGAGAACGGATTACGAGCTTTCGGTTGCCGCAGCTTCGGCGCTTCGTCAAGCGGACCGTCGCGACGAGGCTGAGGCTTGGTATAGGCACGCCTTGGGCCTCAGGCCCCACGAGGCCCGGAGTCACACGAATCTCGGCGCGATACTTCATCTTAACGGGAAGTATCGTCAAGCGGCGGCGGCTTATCGCGAGGCGTTGAGATTGCAGCCGGGCGACGCGACAACGATGACCAATCTTCACAAATTGGCCGCGCTACTCGCGTGATGACGCGCGAGAGGGCGCTGCCAAAAAATCGAGCATCATCATCACGGCAACGACGACGACGACGACATCGACGACGATTACGACAACGACGACGACGAAGAAAACGCAAGTTCGCACGTATCAACGACGCGCGAGAACATTTTCATTCGCGTCGACGTCTCGTACGTGAGCGAGAATTACGACGATAGAGAGACGAGTGACAATGAGGACGAGGATAATGATATGCCCGACAGAACGAGATTCGCGAACGAACCATCGATGATTAACCGTACCCGCTCCTCCCGGTATTCGTTTATCCAACGCGGCTCGTACGTTCCGTGGCGGCGTCGTACGTACGACGATCGAAATACGATTGTCGCGGAATTGACGTCGTCCCTGTACGACCGACGACTCGTATCGCCTGCTATCGTATGTGTAAAGAATAAAGCTTCCTTTATTTTTCTCTAACAAAAAAAAGAAAAAAAAAAACAAAAAAAACTCGACTCGTCTAGCGTTTTTCTGACAGTTTTTATACTCCTGTAAATCCAACCGCCGTTGTAGTCAAAATGGCGGCTTTACGACACGAAATGGCCGCCGGGAGAAAATCTTCTCCGATTTCAATGAAAATCGATATCCGAAGACTTCGTGACTCGACGATTTGCATCACATCGTTAAAAATGCAACATTCAAAATGGTTCGTCATAAAAAAATGTAAATATACATATATACATATATATATATATATCAAATGAACGAATTTGCAAATTTAAAGGGACGAACTTTGATCGCACTGAGCATTTCTATCCTACAATTCTACGCAATATCTTCGTATCGAGTATGCAAAAATGTCGAATTACAAAATGGCGAATACGTGCTCGTACGAGTAACGTCTTAAACACGAATCGTTTGAGCACACACATAGCGAAATTCGCAAATGATTACAGAGTGAAATTGTACAACATTGGAGGGAGGCTAGGGTGGGGAGGGGGCATAGACCAGCATAGTTATGTACGCAGAGTAAGTGCCCACGTAAGTTGAGCAGGTAAGTAAAGAGACGGGAGCCTCGGGTTGGCGTTGAAGCTCATCCTCCACTTCTGAAGCTCCATTAATATCGAATCTATTTGCGCAAGACACGAAGACGATGCCGGTAGCGCGAGAGAGGTTGGGTAAGTACATATATATATATATACACATATACATACACGTACATATACATATATATATATTAGTTGGAATATTTAAGTTTACACTTTAAATCACACCGTGGCTAGAGAGGAGATGAGAGTGGCTAGGCCACCTGTCGCTCTCGACGCCCTCTGCAAACACTCTTGAGGAGAGTGAGTGAGAGAGAGAGAGAGGTACCGCGCGCGTGCGACTGTCGCCTAGCGGGCTCACCTTTATTCCGCAAAGGAGCCCTCGCGCGTTTGTGCTTCGTTATCTTTAAAGCGAGAAGCTTCACCGTCGAGAGGAGAGTCCGCGCGACCCAAGAGAGAAAAAGGAGGGGCAAGAGGGAGAGAGAGAAAAAGAGAGTCGTTGAAGATTCTCTTGCGGGAATGAAGAAGAAAACCGGTGACGGCGAAAGACGACGACGACGACACTCTTGATGCCTCTTAGCCCTGGGCAGACTCGACTCTTCCACCCTTCTACTTCTCTTCGCCGCTTTATCTTATATATATATGCCCGCGAGCCAATTTTTGTTTTTAAACAAATTTGCAAGAGAACTCGACGAAATCTCGAACTTTCGTTGAAATTAAAATAAAATAAAATGCAACTTTTCGCATAATTACCAAAAAGTTCGGTAAAATTATCGTATTTTGAAAATGACTTATTTTTCGAAAAGTTTATTTCAATGAAATAATTGCCATGAAACAAGTTCGATTATTTCTCGGAACGAACGAATCAAAGAACATGGAATTTATCAAAAATTGTGAAAAAACAGAATTTGTATGACTATGTTCGAAAATATTGGTAAAATAAAAATACAACAATTTTAATTCAATTAATTATTTCAACTGTCAGCTTTCCATCACACGAAACTAGACAGCTTCGATCGATGAATTGCGGAAATAACAAAAATATCAAAAAAAACACACCGACACTCACAAAAGGTTCGACAAACAACGCGATAAACAAACACGTTTCGTGCATGTCAAAGTAACTTTTCATCTCACTTGTTTTCCATATCAATATCGAGAAGACCGCAAAAATTCATGCGTGCTTCTATGAATATTCCCGGTACCGGCTACGAGAGAACGAAAAAAATATCCACGATATAAAATTTCAACCATACCCTAACACATTTGATATGCAAAAAAATAATAAAAATAATAAAAAAAAACCTATAAATAAGATAGAAAGATTCAAAAACCGGTAGAGACCACGGGAGAATGTACGTCGTTGTGTACGTGTGACCGCGCTCTGTGGCTTCGAAATTTGTGCACAACGTCGATATAATGGCCGACATGCTGCGCGTGTATGTGTGTGTGTGTGTGTACGAGAAAAAGTAGAGGAAGAATATAAGGTATAAAGGTTCGCACACTCGATAGTGAAAAGAAAAAAAAAGGAAGGGGGCATAGCCAAATGGAGAAGGAGGGAAAAACCGCCCGGGGCATCATCGTCCTCGTGACTCTCCGCCACAATCTCTGCCGGTACTTTGGGTAAGAAAGGGAAATCCGGTAGTCGGTGCGATGGACGGAAGAGCGGAGGGGGAGGGGGGCCGTCGGTTCGGTTGAAGGGTGGGGGAAGAGGAGATGAGGTCGAGAATCGCGACGATGCGACAGAAAGGCCGGAGGCTCAGCACGAGCGCCCTCTCGCGGCTCGATCGTAGAAGCTTTGAATGCCAGCGCCCCCGGGTGGTGAATTTCTCTCTCTCTCTCTCTCTCTCCTTTCTCTTCTATACCTGTATATCTATAACTATGTACGTATATTTTATATAAAGGACACATATATATATACCGGATGTCGAACTTTGCAATTCCAGCAACGTCATCGGGCGGTCCGGTCGCCGGATTCTAGTCTTGGACGTTTTCTCACACCCAACATTGCTTTGGCATATATAAACATATATATATATATATATGTATGGGTGTGTGTATAGAACATAATGTAAGCTATAGGAGGGAGCTATATGAATCCGGCCTTACCACTCGGTCTACCCTACTCTCCTCTAAAGTCTCGGGTAGCCCTCGGTCCTCGGGCAATTTCGTCCATTATCCGTTTTATCCGTACAGAAGAGGCAAACTTCGCCTCGGGAACTCACACCGTTCTTGAATGCACGGCAAATGCATATAGTATACGTATATACGTTTATATCGTACGTAGTGCAATGTGGGGTAATATGGACCAGGCTCACAAACACGTATCGGTTGCTTTTCTATGAAAATTGCGACGAGGGAGAAAATGTAAATGGTGTTACATATTTTTATATCGTCGACATTGGGATAAGCCAGATATCGAAGCTTGCATGGTTCTTCGTACCGAACAATTCGAAGATCGAAATATTTACGAAAATAACGAGACTAAGAACTCAAGCTGAAATGAATTATTAAAAAGTCAGCGAAATCATTTCAAAAGTGTTTCGTTGCGACGAGGGAAAAGATTTCAATGATGTTACATATTTTTATATCGTCGACACTGGGATAAGCCAGATATCGAAGCTTGCATGGTTCTTCGTACCAAACAATTCGAAAATCGAAATATTTTCGAAAATAACGCGACTAAGAACTCACATTTAAATAAATTATTAAAAAGTGAGCGAAATCATTTAAAAAGTGCTTCGTCCTCCAACATTAAAAAACCTAAAAAATTGTCGAAAAATATAATAATAAATGAAAAACACAAAAAAAAAATGCAATTTTGACACCGATGACAGGTAATGAGGGAGACAATTATTTTAACGTTCGATATTCATCAATTTCATCATTATGCATGGGAAGAAATTTGCAACATGAAAATTAGGACGATTCTTGTTATAAGAAAAATTATTTTGGTGGTCCATATTGCCCCACCTCGCTAGGTAGGTGTGTCCAGGGTAACACAGGGGTGCACGAAGATGGGCTAGGTAACACACGAAGCATGACGGGCCAATGGCAGCGGGGAACAACTAAAATGTGGGCGCTAGTGGGCTCTGTGGCTTCCGGCACTTACCGCATACCTCGTTCTCTCTCTTTCTCTCGCTCCGGCAAGCTCTGCAAACGCTCTCGCTATATATACATTTTTTCTATCTATATATGTCTACATATATGCGTATATATACATATATAGAATATAGGCAGAGAAAGCCCTTTGACGCACGACGAAACGAAATATTCGAAAATGTTAGCCTCCATTAGCGACCGCTAGAGCACACTTAAATTCCGCTATCTATATGTATATTACGTATATAGAGTTACGGTTCATTTATATGCCAATGAGAAAGACTAAAAGCCAGTGAATTCACAAAAAGAAGAAGAAAAAAAAACGATAATATTTCGGTGCTCTCGATACACGCAGTTGGTGTTTTTATCCGTTGAAAAAATCGAAACGCCAACGCTTTTACAGTAGATGGAATGAAATTTACCTAGTGACTGGCTGGAATTAAATATATTGGAGTGAAATTCGTTTTTGTCTTTTTTGTTCTTTATTTTTCTTCTAAATTTCGTCGATGTAGAATTTTTTGCAAAATACAGGGAAAAAGGAAAGATGACAACTGGTTGTTAGAAGGGAGAAAAATAGGATGGAGTTAGGAATTGCGTGTTCTTGGACGATTTGTTACGCGACGTCGTAGTAGTAGCTGCAAGTTAGCTCCTAAGGTTCGATGCGCGTGCAGCTTCTTCATTATCGGCCACCGGGTTAAAAGCTTCGTGGCAAAGTATATATTTATTATTCACGGTAAACCCTTCCATTTCCCGCAGGGACGAGGATACTTCGGACGCTAACGTGATAAAGATTCCTTCGGTACACTCTCCTGGATTCTTCTTTTTTCAATCCACATTTACACGGGGCGTTCCGTTTCGACTCTCGAAATTCCTGATCGCAAATGTCTCGATTATTCTTCGTAACTTTTCAAATTGTTACTTGAACCAAGAAATTTCAGGAATTATAAAAATTAATTTAGATATCAACGCTACCATATATTTTTTGATAATTTTATTATCGTGATTAGCGACGCTCTCCTGGCTTCCTGTTTTTTCAATCTACATTTACACAGGGCGTTCTGTTTCGACTCTCGAAATTCTTGATCGCAAGGGTCTCGATTGTCCTTTGTAACTTTTCAAATTGCTATTTGGACCAAGAAATTTCAAGAATAAAAAAAATTAATTTAGATATCAATGCTACCATATATTTTTTGATCATTTGATTATTGTGATTGGCAACGCTCTCCTGGCTTCTTCTTTTTTCAATTTACATTTACACGAGCCGTTCCGTTTCGACTCTCGAAATTCCTGTTCGCAAGTGTCTCGATTATCCTTCGTAACTTTTCTAATTGCTATTCATTGTCAGACCAAGAAATTTCACGGATTATAAAAATTTAATTTAAATAAAAATGCAATGATATTTTTTCATTGTAACATTATAATTGGCGACACTCTGCTGGCTTCTTCTTTTTTTAATCACCATTTATACGGGGCGTTCCATTTCGATTCGCTAAATTTCTAATTGCCAGTGTTCTCCATTATCCTTCGTAACTTTTCTAATTGCTACTCAGATCAAGAAATTTCAAGGATAAAAAATAATTAATTTAGATATTAATGCGACCATTTTATTTTCAATTTACCATTACAATTGGCGAATCATAAGAGAGATATTTTAAAAAATTGATAATTTTCAATATGAAATTTTGAAGAAATGTCCCGTATACAATAACAGACACGTATAAAACGATCTTCAGGTTATAGGCAATTTTCGTGCGATCCCTTTTTTTCGCCAGCTGCTAGCAATTCCCCGCTGCTTCAGCAGATATGTTCATAAAGCTCTTTGTCCCTCGCTATAATTTGTGATACGACCTCGATCACTCGACGAAACGAAGAACCTATAGAAAATTAATAGCACCCATTTTCTTTTCCCCATCGTTGAAATTATTTTCAACCGAAAGTTGTACGACCCATCTCCCAACATTACTACACGTCCATATAATTATATACTTACGTACCTACCTACAGAAGAAAGACACAAGGGCCAATCGCAAAGAGATGTTTCGAACCTCGTTCGCAAGCTCGATATATGTCAAACATAACACAGGAAAATGTTGTGTTCATAACTTATGAAAAAATTTTGCAAAATGGTCAAATATATTTTCATCTCTCGAGGTAATCCCCAAGCTTTCACATAATACTGTAAAAGCATTGGCAATTTGGATTAAGTGAGAGACCTCGTGTTCAACTGTATATCATTTAATAAAGTGCAATATCTCATATTATACATACACACGCACATATATATACATAATAATAATAATAATAATAATAATACTATTATATAATAATAATATAATAACATATAATATAATAATAATACAATAATATTGATATATTATTATTATATCATATAATAATAATATATAATATGATATTATTATAATAATATTATATTATAATATAATAATATAATATATAATATTATATTATAATATAATAATATAATATATAATATTATATTGTAATATAATATAATATAATATAATATAATATAATATAATATAATATAATATAATATAATATAATATAATATAATATAATATAATATAATATAATATAATATAATATAATATAATATAATATAATATAATATAATATAATATAATATAATATAATATAATATAATATAATATAATATAATATAATATAATATAATATAATATAATATAATATAATATAATATAATATAATATAATATAATATAATATAATATAATATAATATAATATAATATAATATAATATAATATAATATAATATAATATAATACAATATAATATAATACAATATAATATAATATAATATAATATAATATAATATAATATAATATAATATAATATATTATATTATATAATAATATAATATAATAATATCATATTATTATTGTATTACAATTATATTATATAATATATATACATATATATATGTGTGTGCATATATGTATGCATGTATTTATCTATTTATCTCTCTGAGGATTATTTGACCATGCTAATACAGAAACGCAGCCCCATCTCTCGTGTTTCACTATTTCCATCGCGGATGTGTCTCTCGTACTTTGCATCGATATATAGGCATATATATATAAATATACATACATAGATATGATTCGACTTTATGTATATAGACGAGAGAGATGCGAGAGACAGAGAAGGAAGGCGATGAGCAACACCCGAGGGAATCTAAGAGAACGGGGTACTCCCGCGTCGTTGGTATGCACTTTCCTCTTCTCACTTCCCTCACCTCCCACTATCTCTCTCATTCTCGACTAACATACCTGATGCAATTTATGTCCGGCCATTTCACTTAACTATTCATATAGCACGTTACCCAGGTATTGTTTTACACGATATATACTCCGTACTCCGATAAAGTGTTTAACGAGCTTCGAGTTTCCCTACCAAACTTTATATATACACCTATATTTACATGTTTAATATATATATATATATATATATATATATATATATATATATATATATTTAAGCAGAGAGAGGGAGATATATGTAATGGACATATGTGAGTATATAGAAGGATGGGCGATATAGGAAGAAAACCCGTGCAAATGCCAAAGTCGTGATTTACGATCGTTGGTCAAAGGTTTGATCGAGTTAACGAACAACCAATGCGAACACTCGCGTATAGTTAAAGCAATCGAACCACATGACTCGACTGTACTTAATACCCGGGTTGCCGACTTTGCGAGAACCTACCCCCCCGATAAACCCATGACGAACAGCTCCAATAATACACGAGCCTTGTAATAACAAACTTGCGTGTACGTGTATCCTTGCCTACGTGACGTCAAAGCTATTAATTAAACCTCGGGATCGAATACGAGAGAAATCAAGAATAATATTTTATCAAAAAAGTTCGTATCTTTTTATTAAATAAAAAACGTAATTTGTAGATTGGTTTGTTTGTTCTTTTTTTCCCAAGGTATTCATTTTATTTCGTTCACATTTCTGATGAAATTTAATATTTTAATTAATATTTTTTAATTAAAAATCTTTCGAACGTTAATAAATATTCTAGACTAGAGATAACGCAGGAACGTATATTTATTTTATCGCTAAATTATCGTTCGATGAATTCGTGGAAGAACGAATTTTTTTTGTTTTCCTCTGATATTTTAATAAATTTTACGAGCTTGAAGTTTGCCGAACAAATTTTGTATAGCCAGATGGGAATGTTGATTATTCGTTATTTTTTTTTTTTTAAGTATAAAAATGAAAAATTAATTCACGATGAGTTTGCCAAAATGGAACGTGACGTGACCAAGAAGCATATCGTGGTTATCGACGATCGATGAAATTGTCAATGACCCTCGCGTCGATAAAAAAATGATACCGTTAGAAACTTCACGATTTTTTATTACCGAAAGAATTTGATGGAATAAATATATCAATTTAAACATCGGACCGTAGACATCCCTTTCCCATTTTTCTCTTTATCTCATCCCTCGCAAACAACCCCCACAGGCTTACCATCGTAACGAAAACGTCGATACGTGAAAAATGACTCGGCAATTAAATTGTTTCGCGGAAAATAATTCAACCGCTCACCCGCATCTGCGTATGACACTTAATTAACAAATGATTAATTAAACATATTTTGTTATTTCGATAAAATCCCAACGCTTCACTATTATTATTATAAATTAGTTCCATCGAAGCGCTTTCGATTTATTTTTCCGATAACACGCTGTCTCGCTATGCTCGCAGTTCTGAGAATCAGAATGTGCGTTTGCTGATGAAGGGAAAAGTTGTGGAAAAAATGGATTTGATTTATTTGCCTTTTTCTTTCCCCCTCTCCCCCTCCTTTCTTTTGACACAAACAATTTCTCTCGAATGAAAATTAGAACGACGACCTCTGACACACGTTTTTCAGGTACGATTATAATGAAATAAAAAAGAAAAAAGAAATATTTGGTAAAACGATCCTCAAAGAAACACCTTTCATTAGACTAATGAAACGAGAGTGATGAGAGAGAGAGAGAGAGAGAGAGAGAGAGAGAGAGGGACAGGCTTTTGTTATTCCGGAGTGACGTTTTCAAAAGGGTCGTTCACCGTCGTTGGATGGCACATTCAAAAGAGGAGAAGCGATCCTACCGTCAGGTTGACGAACGAAGGGTGGACAGAGAATTGAGGGAGCGCAACCCTGCACTTTAATTAGGCAAATTAAATCTTCCAACGAAACACATCGGTGAGTCCACGTTGCTTCGATGGACTCTCATACCGTAGATTTATTTATTCGATTAAAACGAATTAAACAGCTAGAAAACGAACAAATTAACTGCAATAAAATAATTTACATGGAACATTTGATTCGATGAAATAAATTTGTATTTGATAATCGTGAGCAATCGACTTAATTTTATTCAAATAATTTATCCATCGCGAATTGGACAATTTTTTAAATTAATTAATTAGTTAATTTAAAAAATTTATTGAAATTTGATTGGAAAAATTTATTGAAAATTGATTGAAAAAACTTATTGAAATTTGATTGAAAAAACTTATTGCAATAAATTTTATTGAATAAATTTTTTATAATATATAATATTATATTTATTGAATTTAATAATTTAATTTAATTTAATTTAAAGATTAATTTAATAATTTAATTTAAAGAATTTAATAATAATTTAATATAATATTTATTGAAATTTGATTGAAAAAATTTATTGAAATTTGATTGAATAAAATTATTGAAATTTGATTGAAAAAATTGATCGCTTTATCGATTCGTGATGGGAGAATGAATGTGATTAAATTTTCCTCGTCGATCGACAGGCCGGATATGGATACGCCTCTATGTGTTTCACGATCGTCTCGACGTACGCGCCATGAACGGCTTTCACAAGGAGATCCACCGAGACGCTATCGTCGTAATGATAATTGACATGCGCGGTATACACAGGGTTAAGACGGAGTGACAATCCATGTTAGTTATTGTCTCACCGGACCCTCCGCCGTCTGTGTCATCGTCATTAGATCCTATCTATATATTCTCCGGACAATCGACGATGGACATTATACGATCGTGATACACCTCGGACGACGCTAGATCCGACGAGCTTACACGCAAACAACTACGTATGTGTCGCATATCGCGTCGGGAAAAATTTAATTAGAGGAATTGAGAAAAAAGTATGGATGTTCATTAAGAAAATTGAATTTTAATTGAAATTAGGAATTAAAAAAAATAATTCGTATAAACGTCCACGTTTTTATCAAAATTAAGAACAATTATTAAAAATATTTGTATATATTTACATAATTTTTAGATAATTATGCAAACATTTACCCGGTATGTAATACCTCGAGAAAAGTCGAGTTAGTTGATTCAATAAAAATATCATTTTAATTAATAAAATTGAATTTTAATTGAAATTAGGAATGAAAGAAATTAATTCGTACAATCTGCATTGTATTTTATCAGAATTGTGAACAATTACCTAGTAAAAATATATGTATATTTTTGCAATTTACAAATTTGTTGGATAGCTATATAAATATTAACACGACACACGTAACACATCGAGAAAAGTCGAGTTAGTTGATTCAATAAAAAAATATCGTTTTAATTAATAAAATTGAATTTGAATTGAAATTATGAATTAAAAAAATTAATTCGTATAAACTCCCACGTTTTTATCAAAATTGAGAACAATTATTAAAAATATATGTATATATTTACATATTTTTTGGATCATTATGCAAACATTTACACGGTATGTAATACCTCGAGAAAAGTCGAGTTAGTTGATTCAATAAAAAATATCGTTTTAATTAATAAAATTGAATTTTAATTGAAATTAGGAATGAAAGAAATTAATTCGTACAATCTGCATTGTATTTTATCAGAATTGTGAACAATTATAAAAAATATATGTATATTTTTGCAATTTACAAATTTGTTGGATAACTGTATAAATATTAACACGTCACGTAACACATCGAGAAAAATCGAGTTAGTTGATTCAATAAAAAAAAATCGTTTTAATTAATAAAATTGAATTTTAATTGAAATTATGAATTAAAAAAATTAATTCGTATAAACTCCCACGTTTTTATCAAAATTGCGAACAATTATTAAAAGTATATGTTTATTTTTGCAATTTGTATAATTTTTAAATAACTATGCAAACATTTATACAACACGTGCCGTATCGAAAGAAGTCGATGTCTTTAGTTGATTCAATAAAAAAATATCGCTTTAATTAATAAAATGGAATTTAATTGACATTACGAATATACAAATACTAAAATATAATTTAATCAACAAATTTGACATGGTAAACTTTATTAATTACATTTTTTTAATCAAACGGTCAAAAAATATATATTTTCTTGCGATTTACATAATTCGTTGATAATTAGCGATAAGTAGTAACGAATAAGTGACACAGGACGATAAATAAATGTGCTCGTCGATAGAAATTATGAACCCAGCCACCTGATCGAGAATCATAAATAATACGCAAACATTTCCAGCCGAAACCCAAGGGACTCGGCGCAATATTCGAATTTGCCATAAATTCACGGTATAAATGACAAAATGACACGTGGACCCTACAAACGCGACCGATATTTACCATCGATATGCGCTGTACACATAGACGTAAGCCACAATCGGTAGTGAAGTTAAATAGACTAAAATCGTTACGAATTTTGGCATTATAGTTTTCAGTTTCATGTCTACGATATGCGTATCGCGCCAATTTCTATCGGAAACGATAAATATTTGTCGGATCTGTATGTTATTTGTCGACTGTCAATGCGTCAGAAAATTGCGGCGTACCGAGAGAGAGAGAGAGAGAGAGAGAGGAGAGAGAGAGAGAGAGAGAGAGAGAGAGAGAGAGAGAGCGAGAGAGAGAGAGAGAGAGAGAGAGAGATTATTCCTCTTTCCCTCTGGTGAGCGTGTCTGCGTGTCACGTTGCTCACCGACAAATTTGCCCCGTTCCCTTCGTGATATCGGAGGATGACAATAATTAAGCCGAGTAAATATGAGCTATCTAATCGCAAAGCCGGGGATCATATACGCGCCGTATCCGATATATACGACCTCATTACGCATGCATCATTAGCACATGTGCCAGCTGGGCCCTCTCCCTCGTTACACCCAAGGGACGCTATCCTCGTGCGCGTACTTGACTATCCCTACGTACGCACGTTCCTATACATATATACATATATCTATATACCTCTCCCTGTCTCTCTCTCTCTCTGTCTCTCTCGCTCTCTCTCTTTCTCTCTCTCTATCTCCCTCTCTCTCTATAAATATGTACATGAGTAAATATAAAAAATCTCAGCGAATATTGAAATTATAATAAAATTGGAAACACGATTAAAAATAAAATAACAAGAAATATCCCATACATATATAACTTTTCCATGAAAATAAAAAAAATACAATTTTGCTCAAATCTTGAACTTTTAGAGCAATATTATTCCTAATCACCTAATCAATTTTCTAATCACAGTTCGTATCAAAATTAAAAAAAAAAAAACTTTTTGTCAATTTATGAATCGAACAATGTCGCTAGAATCTCGAATTATAATCACAAGAATAAAACAAGAGGGATGATAAATTCATGAAGGTAAATTCCAGCACGAGAGCCCGGCTCGTCGAGCGTATACGTGGCTCGCGAGAGAAAAAAAGGGGTCGCTGCAAGAGGTAGGTACTTCGCGTCGGTTTGCACGACTCATCATCTCCCTCGTCTCCTCATCGTAGAAAGCTGAGACTTTTCTTAGCTTTGGGATATATGATCGCACGCGCAAGTCAACGAGGGTGAGTTTCGCACGTGGCTCTATATATACACGATATATCTATATACAACCCACACACACCCACACACCCACACATACACACATATACACATAAATATCCAAGTAATCGAGCGACGTCGGCTAATTTAAAGAAAGGCGCTATTTTCGTGAAACGTGACTTGCCAGGATCGGCGAAAAGTCTTGGGTGGTTGGTTGCCTCTCTCTCCCACCCACTCTTTCTCTCCCTTACTATACCTCCCGCTGCTTTCTCGACTCCTTAACGACTCGGCAACTCGTTTTACTCGCGATCTCGGACACGAAACACAGTTAGTTTAAGAGTACGAACGAACCAACGATCTATATATATGTCTCTCTCTCTCTCTCGCGCTCTGTCTCCACCCCCCCCCCCCATATATATATATATATATATATATATATATATATATATATATATATATAAATGGAGAGAGAGAGAGAGAGATATATATATAAACATAGGTAGGTAGCGCCGACTCTCGTTTGTCGAAACCTTCAACCCTGCCCCGTCCCAGACCGGCAAAAAAACCCCTTGGTCCCCGTCGACGAAGCACCCTCTGGTCCAGGAGGGGTAAGAGCGTCTCGATACTGGAAAGTAAATAAAATAAAACGCGTGCCACCGCGAGGGAGGGAATGCAAGGGTGTGTGCTCGATAAGGAAAAAGGTACGGCGAGAGGGGTATAAGGAGGGTGAGAGTGAGATCGAGAAAGGAGAATGTGCGGTATCGGAAAACGTGGAGAGAAAATGGGAAGAGAGGAAGGAAAGAAGAACGAGGGTTCCAGGACTCTTTGCTCTTCGGTTTTTGGGACGACGGGTGGCGCAGGAGAAGGGGCGAGGGGGTTGGCCAAGGGTGTGAGTAAGAGAGAGAGTCTCGAGCGGTAACTCGATTTGTCGCCGGTCTTGAGCCAGATGGATCGGAAGTAGACGCGGACGCCGCTCGCATTTCAAACGACCAATACAGACACGTACACACATATGCGCGCGCACACAAAATCGGAGTCTGGGCGGTGGATAAGTATAGATATATATCTGTGAGTAGATTCGACGGACCCTATCGTATTGGTTGGAACGCGTTGGGTGTAGGTACCAGGATGCTGTATCGTCGTATCTATGTTTTCTGTGTTCTTAGGTGGGGGTGGGTTTGGGGGGTGGGGGTGGGAGGTGGGGGTGGGAGGTAGGGTAAATGTAACTATATGTATATATAGACATCGCGAGTCGACTATATTGAAATGATCGTGACAACTTCTCCACTTCCTGACCACACATAGAGAAAAAATATCGAGAGTGTGGGAGTAAATAAATAAATAAATAAATATGTGTAGAAAGTCGATATATAATAAATTTATTGGTCTCGGGACTAAGATCGACGTGGAATAAAATGGATATGTTGGATTTTGATCAAGATTGTTTGGACAAATTTGTTTAGAAAATAAAGAGAATTTTTAATCTGAAATTTTTTTGTTCAAATTTGTGAACGTTTAATTAGACAATTTTTAATGGATTAGGTGAGTATAAATATTTGTATTTATTATTAAATTTATCTATTCTTTTTTTTTATCTTGTTGTTTTGCGCAATTCGATTTTTGAGCTTCTTTCGTCGACAATTTTGTTTTTTTGTTTTTTTTTTTTCTGGCGAATAAATCGTACGACGAGGATCGATGCGAAGAGATCGTGTCGTGTCGGATTCTCGTGAACGGTCGAGAAAAAAGAAACGAATTACGAGCACATTGTGCGCGATCTTCGAGACGAGTGGGGAGAGATCGAAACGTTCAAATGAAAGTGGAAAGGTAGAAACGAAGGAGAGATTCGCGTGAAAAAGAGAAGCGAGGCGCCGTATGTATTGATGCGAGGTGATTTCGAAGGTCTGACGAGCAAGAGGGTGGAAAAACGTGAAAAAAGGATAATACAAAAAAAGGACAATATAATACACCGGGCATTCGCGGTGGATCGTTCGTTGAAGGGAATACGTTTTTCGTATTTATCGTCAATGACACGTAGGCTCGTAGATTTTTGGAATAGCTCCCTCGCCCCTCGTCCTTCTCGTTACCAGCTACTCCTGAGCATTATTCATTGACGCAGTGTTAATAATAGCTGCCACCCCATAATACACGATCCTGTACCCGAAACGCCCGCTCTTGGTACTTCGACACGCACTTATGTTTACGTATATATATATATATATATATATATATATACAATGTATATATAATATAATTAATATAATAATATAATATCATAATATATTAATATAATATATTATAATATAATATTATATAACAGTATAATGTTTTAATATAATATATTAAGAAATGTAAATATGGGGAAGATTAAAAGAGGAGGATGTAAAAGCTCGAAAGGGCATACAAGTGGAAATAAATACTATACTATAATATATTAAGATTATATAATATAATATTATATTATATTAATATATAATATTATAATATTATATAATAGTATGTTTTAATATAATATATTAATATTATATTATATAATATAATATTATATTAATATATAATATTATTATATTATATTTTATATTTTATATTATAATATATTATAATATAAGTAATATAATATTATATAATATAACAATATTATAATTACTGAATATTATAATATAATAATATAATATATTATAGTATAATATTATAATAATATTATATAATATTATAACATAAAAATATAATATCTTGTGATATAATATTATAATATTATGAGTGTATGTTACAGAAATACACCAAATACGAGATCCTTGATAAACATATAACGTTCGAAAAATATCATATTGCAAGAAAAAAATCGTACAAACTACCCTTAACCCAAGGGTTGATAATTTATACATTTCGAACGAACCAAAATATATATCTTTTTTTTATTGCAATTTTGTAATAATATTTGCACAATAACATAATCACGATGATATTTTGATCGCTGAGTCGAAATCATCCCTCTCGTCTATCATCCCTTATAACCCCGCGAAAAACCTCCCCTGTCGTGACTATTAACCCTACACGTGATATATCTATCCCCATACCAGGAACTCTATTCCATCGGAGAGAAAAAGCGAGCCTCGTACCTCTATAACACTATATATACAGCGTAAATACAAGACAGTGCCACAGGTATATATATATATATATATATATATATATATATATATATATATATATATATATATATATATATATATATATATATATTTGTATAAAGGTGTGTACACCATGTGTATAGACAGTCGGGGCAGCGAAGGGTCGTATCTCGCGACATCGTCGAGTGAGCGAAGGGTAGTCGGTGTTGCTGGTTCAATGGATGGTGGATATCATGTCGACGAGGGGGGAAGTGCCACCGGGCTGGGGTTGAGAGAAAGAGAGAGAGAGAGAGTCCATGTACCGAGAGGATACCATTAGCGTGGTGTGTTTTACTCGCCCAGACCTCGGGATCACAGCCACCGTTGGCATTGCACGGCAGCGAGAAACTAAGGACAAAGAGATGAAGAGAAAGAGCGACAGAGCGAGAGAGAGAGAGAGAGAGAGAGGTGTATAATAGGGGAGAGAAAGACCAATACCCACAGGGCTTGCTCATGAGAGTGTCGAGAGAAAGAGCGATGGAGCGAGGTGGCGGGAAGGAAAAGGGGGTGGTTTGAGGATTGGAAGGGGTAGGCGGTGTCAGAGAAACGGAGAGAGAGAGAGAGGTCGCGAGGGAGGAAAGCGATGAGGTACCCGACGCTATTGTTGCCGCTTTACCCCGCATGCATATTTTACGCTCACGTTCTCGCTATCTCTCCCCACGACTTTCGTACACCGTATCTATCTATAGATAGCGAGGCCTTTAATTTCCATGCCTCGATACTCGCGTTTCGATGAAAATGAGATAAATCTCACCCTCTCTCTCTCTCTCTCTTACTCCTTTTGTATACAACTCGTCGGACGAGAAAACTTCCAGAACCAAAAAAGAAAAACAAAATGCATGTTTGATCTGCATCGACCTATAATTAAACTTCCCTTTCACGGTTTCGAGCTCTTCTCAAATATTTGCAATTTGTTCGACGTCCAAGTCCTTCCTAATTTAGTCCAAGTTCTTTCTAATTTATTTTTCAATCTTTGCAATATATCTATTAAAATAATTGAAAAATGAAAGACGAAAGTTGAAGTTGATTTTATCAATGGCATAGATCAATCATTGTTATATTTATAAAATTTCGAGATCCAGTGAAATTGTTGCCTTTGTGACTTACCCCATCGTAGATACGCGATGGTGGATGCGCATACGAGTTAGCTCAAAGTGAATTTTAAATTTATTTCTATATCGCACGGATCTTTGCAATATATCTATTAAAATAATTGAAAAATGAAAGACGAAAGATGAAATTGATTTTATCAATGGCATAGATCAATCATTGTTATATTTATAAAATTTCGAGATCCAGTGAAATTGTTGCCTTTGTGACTTACCCCATCGTAGATACGCGATGGTGGATGTGCGTACGAGCTAGCTCAAAGTGAATTTCAAATTTATTTCTATATCGCACGGATACCCATCTCTTTATATAATAAAAAAGATTTTCCTATCATCGCCACCGTGTATAAGAATCGAGGAGTGGGGGAAGAAGAGCCGCGAAATCAGGTTGTGGTAGATCGGGTTAGGTTAGGTGGATTTCCGATCGAGGGAATAGAATGAAGGGGGGAGGGGGTGATATATATAATAATACGCGTATAAAACTTTTGCGTAAGGAAAGTTTCTTTTTTTTCCATAGCCGCGAAATCGTTCACGGCATTCTACCTCTCAATCGAACCCGACAATCTCACATTTTACATTTTCGTACCGTCGCATAAATTTCATACACTTTTTTATAAGCGAACGCCACGCGCGGCCGTTCGAGTCGGCCTAGCGCAGGCAAAGCCATCTCAACCCTCGAGGAAAATATCGCTGATATCGTTTTACACACACACACAGACATATATATATGCGTTATATACACTCGCCATCGTCCCAAAGTATTTTCTTCGCATCTTTCGAAAGATATTTCCACCAACGGTAGTGAGTAGAATTCTCTTCTCGAAAACGATGGATATATAAACCAAGGGGTAAATGCCTGAGGATATATATATATATATCTTCTCGAAGCGATTTTTAAGGGGTGAAAAAAACGAGAGCTGACCGTCGAGTTACGAGAGGGATAATACGATTTTTTTTATCACGCGAAACGCACTCTAGTTTTATCGATTCTACGAAATGGCAAAAGATTTCTTCTTTTTAGTAATTTGAAATGATAAATTATGGATGGATAATTTTTTATTATATTGCCCCGTACCTACAGCATCCATCGGCAAATTATTGCGTTTATTGTCGACGTTCGTAATAACGAACGAATCTATTTCTAGACTTGGCTTAATTCAATTTATTTTCCATAATGTAAGTACGCGGCATGGCCCGGATCACGGTATAGTTCGCACTCCATTAAATTATAACGCCACGATTTATACAACGAGAAGCAATTATTCGTTAATTGCTTTCGGAATTTGTAAGCGTTCGAATATTATTTTACGTTTTAATACGATTGTTGTAATTGTTATTTCACTCGTGGGTTACTTTTCTTAATAAAGAGAATGATTTGATTAGGGCGAAGTGCGAGGGGTAATCCAGTTCGATTAAGAAAAAAAAAGAAAGCTGGGATTACGATATACGACGAGGTTGTCAGGAGGTTGTACGAAAGAGGACCTCGCTCACCCGTCTTATCCCTATGACGTAGGGTCGTTGATATTATCTGACAGTTTCTCTCATTAGTCTTAATCACAGGGCTGTCTAGAAGCCAGCCTGGGAAAACGTTGATATAGGACGTGACAAAGAATTCGAGACTCGTCGACAACGTAATCCTCTTCCTTTTCTGTTCTTTTCTCTGTTTTTTTTTTTTTTTTTTGGCAAATTAACTATCGCCATCTTATACGCCCAGCTCCTATGTCATTTTGGCTTATTTTGATCCCTTGTTCATTAAACATTGAGCATTATTTACAGCAGCGAGAAATTACGAAAATCTCGTAATTCAAAAAAATTTAGGAAAAATTGTTTCAACCAAAAATTAACTATCTCTATCTTAGACGTATTGCTCCTATATAATTTTGGCTTATTTTGACTGCTTGTTCATTAAATATTTATCGTAATTTAGAGCAGTGAGAAATTACAAAAATTCAGAAAAATTAACGAAAAATTTTTTCAATCAAGAATTAACTATCGCCATCTTATACGCACTGTTCTTACGTCATTTAGGCCTTTTTTGATCCCGTTTTCATTAAACATTGATCGTAATTTACAGCAGTGAGAAATTACAAAAATTCTGAATTCAGAAAAAATTACAAAAAATTTGTTCAACCAAAAATTAACGAGCGCCATGTTATACACACTGTTCGTATGCCATTTAGGTTTCTTTTGATCTCTTCTTTATTAAACATTGATCCTAATTTACAGGAGTGAGAAATTACAAAAATTCGCAATTCAGAAAAAATTACAAAAAATTTGTTCAACCAAAAATTAACGAGCGCCATCTTATACGCATTGCTCGTATGTCATTTCGGCT
Organism: Netelia fuscicornis; assembly: GCA_946811545.1. NCBI lineage: Eukaryota > Metazoa > Arthropoda > Insecta > Hymenoptera > Ichneumonidae > Netelia > Netelia fuscicornis. The sequence continues at coordinate 42,236,306 of OX328013.1, read as the reverse complement.
TCTTTTGATCTCGTCTTCATTAAACATCGATCGTAATTTACAGCAGTGAGAAATTACAAAAATTCGGAATTCAGAAAAAATCACAAAAAAAAATTTCATTTTGCAAAAAACACTTTCAAAATTTACCAAAATTTCAAGAAATCATACGCTAACACTGCAAAAAAGAAAAACATTTTAATGATTCAAAGTTTGAAGATTGAAAAAGTAAATCTATTAAATTTTGGTCACGAATTGGAAAGAAAATTGGCAAATAGATATCGTCACGCGAGAACTTCGATATAGTACGAGCAAGTTTCTTCGGATTCGACGATATATAAAGTTTTATAAAATGTGTGAGAGGACGAAAGAGAGAAAGAGAGAGAGAGAGAGAGAGAGAGAGAGAGAGAGAGAGAGAGAGAGAGAGAGAGAGAATAAGGAGGGATGGTAGGGAGTGCAAAATACTTGCAATAGTTGCTTTGTACACCGCCCCCCCCCCTTTTCTCTCCCTCTGTCTCTCTCTCTCACACGCTCTTTCGTTTTACCAGTTCGCCAAAACTTTTAACGAGTCTTTCCTGTACTGTTACGTGCCGTATATATATGTATTTAAAAATGGTCAAAGAGTCCTGCAACTCGCTCGCGATAAATTCCTCGTCGCGCCCGTTTACTTAATACGCGGGGAACTGCCGCACGAGTTCGAACCGCTTGAACTGCTGATATTTTTCTTCGCAATTTTTAACTACATAGCAAAGCGCGATCGAGAACGCGCGGCGAGCGCGAGAATTATTTTTTTTAGTCTTTTTTGTTTTCTTTTTTTACGTTTTTTCTTCGCAGTCGTTAGTGTAACACTCCCATCCGGGATCATCCGACGGTAAACGAAAAGTTTAAATAGGTAAGAGGCATCGTCCCGAGTTTTCCCATCCAATCTTGTAAATTTTCGTACGTCTTGACTTTTTACCATCGTCTCGATGATGGAAGTAAAACTGATCGAGCACCAATGTTTATTTTGCTTTAATTAAGAAAAGAATATTTACACGATTTCCTTTGCTCCTGTCGAGTACAAGCTAAACATTGAAAATTTACATTCGACGAGCTTTTATGTAAAAAAAAAGATGAAGTAAAAACTGAATTTGGAAAAGACGATCGAATATTGAGAATCTTTGAGGATATTTAATCGAATATTCGTTATTTTTATAACGAATATTTGATTTAAAAAGATAAAAAAATGAACAATTTTTATTGATCTTTTTTTTATGTTTTTGATTTCCGGTTCGAAGATAAATTGTTCGTGAAATTTGCGTTTTTCTGTTTGCAGCGATGTTCGAATTACGCGATTCGAGACGTTGCCAAAAAATATAGCTTTTATGTAAAAAAAAAAGATAAATTAAAAACTAAATTTGGAAAATACGAACTTCGATTCCCGTCAGAAAAATAATTTTTTTAATCAAATATTCGTTATAAAAATCTGTCATCTTTTGATCTTTTTGATTCCCGGTTCGAGGATAAATTGTTCATGAAAATTGCGTTTTTCTGTTTGTAGCGATGTTCGAAGTACTCAATTCGAGACTTTATCAAAAAAGAAAATTGAATAAAAATCACTTTTCAAAAAAAAAAAACAATAAATAAATAAAAGAAAAAAAGCTTCATTTTGACCGTTATTCCATTACCGCGTCTAGTCGACACCGTGCGAATTCATCTCTTGCATCAGGGGATTTACGTTGCTCGTACACCTCGGCGCACCCGGGTGCGTGTATACAGCTTCGTCATATAGCTATAATGATCTTTGTATCTCACCGAGCGAATTCCCGGACGCTTCACCAACGCGTGCTTTAATTAGATTTTCAATTAGATTTTAAAATGTGTACCGAGAGCTTTCGTTTCACCGCGATGGCGGTGCAATGGTTTCTCTTTCGCGCTTAGTCGGCGGCACGCGTCGACTAACGCGAGAACGGATTTCAAAAAAGAAAACAAAAGAAAACACAGAAAAAAAACACGAGGAAACGTAAAAAAAAGTTACGGGGTAAATTGCTTGGGGGCTTTAGGCGAGCTCAAGCAGCAAGCCATAACCGCAACGATGCATCGCGAATTGAAGTATTCCCTTGGTGGCGACCAACGCCGGCCGCAGCGAGTGAGAGCCGAGCGATTTTCACGCTATGCACCTTTCACTTTCGCACAATGTTGCTCATTAAATTTTGTTCTTTTTTACGACTTAAAAGAAACAAAAAAAGCACGATTTTTCTTACGAAATTCATCGAGGAAATTAAGAAAATGGTTGCATTTGCGCGCGATTATCGATTCCGCACCAAAAATAAATAAAAACTACTTAACCTGAGAAGAATAAAAATATATTTCGGCAATAAATCAGCGAGTTTCTTAATTAAATGAAATTTTCAAGATATCTTTCATACGACCTTTCATTAAAATTCTCAATTTTCATTAAATGCTAAAAATATGAAAAGGATCGTTTTCCAAAAATATCTCTCGTTAATCGAGTGACGAAGTCGAGCGATGAAAACGTTTATTGTTAATCCGGTTAGGCAGAAAAATTCGCAATGTCTATATAAAAATTGTCCAAATCCAGAATAGAAGAAATTTTACAAATTTTTGATCTCTGGACCGTTCGCGTCCCAATTTCACAGCCTCTCTCTCTCTCTCTCTCTCTCCCTCGCTCTTTCTCTCTCTCTCTCTCTCTCTCTCTCTCTCTCTCTCTCTCTGTCTCTCTCTCTTTCAGTTTCGGCATCGAACGACGTACGGAAACGATGCCATCCAGATGACAATCTCCGAATCGACGAGAGTGAACGAACGAGTGAGTGAGAGAGAGAGAGGAAGAGAGACACCGAGAGAGAGAGAGAGAGAGACAGACACACAGATGTGGTTTCAGAGAGTAAATCGATTCTGCACGAAGCGAACGCGTCAATCGATTATTGCTGCCTGGGAAACTATCTTCTCTAGGAGATCGTTATCGAGAGGGAATAGTTGGTGAGTTGGATAGAACGAGGAGGAGAGTGAGTTCGGGCAGAGAGAAGGAAGAAGGGGTAGACGTAGGGGCAGAGGGTTGAAGCGAGTTTGAGGTGGCAAGCATCGGGGCCTGTGGATATCGTCCCACGGGAGACTGGTGGGCGGGCGATAAACGAATTTGCGGCCACGAAACGACGAGGAAATTGATTCACGCCGAGGGCGTCGGTATCCAAATTTCCTCGGCGGGGATCTCTCGGTAAGCCAATCGGACCGATCTTCAGACCTCAACCATCATAATAATAATAATGCCCCGTGTCAGAGATTCCAATGACAACCTCCCCCCCTCCTCTCAAACCACCCCACCGTATAAGCAACATCGATCACGAACCATGTATAAGGGATGAAAATATTTTTTCCCAAATTTTTCGAATTTTTCATCTGCCGAAATTTTATTTCTACGATAACGTGAATTATTTCGAACATTTTTTTATAAACGATTGATCGATTTTATTATTTATTAATATTATCGATTGATTAATTATTTAATTTACCAAAATTGATTACTCGCTTAATCAAAATTTCATGGTATAATTATATTAAGGACTCTAGATTCGTGGCTAAATGCAATTTATATGAAACGAATATAATTCGAATTCGATAAAATAATGGAGCAAAAATAGCGAGCGGAGTTTTGAAAATGAATAAAATATCGTTAGACAGATGAGAGTCGAAGAGTTATTTCTGATTTGCCTAAATCCTGACGAAAAATGAAAACAAAAAAACTAGCAAGCATTTTCGACCATCGACAGAAGGAATGGAATTAAAAGGATTAAAATAATGGAACGAAGGTGTCTATCGTCGAGCAATCTGTGGCGCAAATCGGCCGAAAGGAAGAAAGACCTTTATTCCTCGGGGCTGAGCAAATAGCGATAAGCGCGCGACATACGCGGCCGCAAGAGCCAAAGTTTCATCTTTGTGTCCATGCTCCAGTTTCGGGGTTGAAAATTTTAGTTCCCCGGTGCCAGCACTCGGGATAGTTTGTGGAAAAGGACGAAAGGGGAATGGGAAGGGAGGTACAAGCCGGCCACTCTCACCCAACGAACAATTCGCGGTGACATTGGCTGTCTCGTGTAACGCTTCCGGCAACCAAAGTTCGCTCCTCGAAACTACTCCGATCTAGTCGAATTCAGTTTCGGAACGCACAAAGCTGCGGTCACCGGGGTATTCTCGGGGGCGACGGATTGAAAGTCTGGAAGCGCCGAGAACTCAAAATAACTGCGAAATTTTCGACCTCGATGCGCAAGAGCGTATGAAAATTTAATTTTACAAACGCTCGAAATCTTGAACGAAGCTTTTTGTCGCTCGTTTCTCAATCGCTTTTCCATTATGAAATATTTTCTTTTTTTAATCGGATAATTGAAAAATAATTAAATTTTCATCGAAATTTGTTTATCTTTAGTTAACGAACTCAAATATTGTATTAGTTAACTTTTCTGTATTAAAATTGAATTAATTTATAATTTTTTTTAAATTGTTTAAATTATTTTATTTTTTTTTTTTTAGACGTAATTATCTTGTCGCAAACTTATGCAGTAACATTTCTCCATAACGTTCGGAACGTTCGCGATTTATTTTTTATTCCGGAAGAAACTTGTTAAAATAAAGTTTGAGAGAAAGATCGATTGCTCGGAGACTTTTTGATTTTCTTTTGCCGTTTTTCCGACAGAGAGACTTTTCCTCTCATTTTATTCTTTTCTATCACGCGACTCCGAAGTTCGTCAGTTTACTTCGTGGAATCTCGCGCGAGAGCGGACTGTGTAGGGTCGAATCGAACGGCTTTCGGTTCACATACGGGCGTTATCCGAGAAAGTTACATTTCTTGGTTGAAAACTTTCAGCTGTCTCGCCTTTTTTTTTCGTTCCACGAGTCATGAAGTCGTGAAATTCTCGAAGTATATACCGACGGATGGCTTCATTTAGCCCGGAAAAATCGTCGTCACACGATTCTCCATGCAAAAACGTCTTTCTCGATGAAAAATTCGACAGATCGAAGCAAAAAATTTCTGAATTTCAACAATAATTTTTTTTGTAAACAACCATAATAACATTTCCATCTTCAAAGACATTCCTGATCGATAAAAAATCATTAAATCACAAGAATTGTCTCTGAAAAAAAAACACCCAATTTCGAACAAATAACAAAATTTCCAAAATATACAAACCGCAATTTCCTCAAACTTCAAAAAAACATAATTTGACTTACGAATAAATTTGCAAATAAGACGCAAAGGGAAAGTAGCAACCGTAAGAATTAGGGAAATTTCATTCGAGAGGAAGATCTTTGAGTGCAAAAGCGCCAGTTAAACAGAGTAAGAAAGACGGAATTTGCAAACGAGAGAGGGAGAAAGAGGAAGCGCGAGAGAAGCGGCGAGTTCCATGAAATCCGGGAAAACCAAAAGCGCTATTAGAAACAAAGCGAGCGAATTCACGAGAAAAGTGGAAACGAATACGTAATAAAACAGAGTAAAGTGACGAGAATGGGGGTTGGAGGGTGGGAGAAAGGGGTGCGAGCGAGAAGCTCGAGCTACGAGCGAGAAAGAAAGAAAGAAAGAAAAAAAACGTGAATAAATCGGAGTGTGGAAGGGAGAAAGCGAGAGATCCTTGCCCCCTGAGCGGCAAAGGAGGAAATTACTCGGTCGGACTGCTTCGTCGAGTCGAAAATCTCGGGGAGAACACGAGAAATTGTAGTAATAGCTGGCTCTAAGGTCGCGGCACGAGAGTGCTACGTACACGTACTTCCATTGCGAAACTGTTACGTTTCAGTTGTCATGGAAAGCGCGTTTGTGAAAATGTGTTTGCGCGTGTATGCGTGAGCCAACGTCCTGTTGAAACGTACACGTGCAAGAACATCGCGGAGTCGAGCATATATTGTATATATTATAAGTGGTTGAAAAGTGAAGGGGGTTTGGAAGGCGGGAGAGGGGGGGGGGGGGGGGGGGTTGAAAGGGGCGGACGGGGTTGAGAAAGAAAAATGAAGAAAGAGAAGCAATCGCGTTGTTGCAACTCGAGCTACACGTTATGTTGGCTGTATAGATATTTTCTCCTTAAACTCCACCCCTCCCCCTCACCCCTTCGCCCCATCCCAACCACAACCCCTCTCGCCAAAGACTCTTGCGGTATTTTATTTCACGGTTTTCTCTCTTTATCTATCTCGTCGACAATTTTTATCTATTTCTCTCCCTCTCTCTCTCTCTCTTGCTTCTTCTATATATATATATATATATATATATATATATATGGGGCGTTCCACGTGAAATCAATCACTTTTTCCGACAGTTCTCGAACTTTTGCTCGTTCCTCGTGGTTTTGCGATGCAACTTTAAAGTACAGCTGTGTGATTGTTTTTTTTAAACCACGTTGATGATTTTGCAACGGGTCTCTCTTTTTAATTCGATTTACTTTGTTAAAAGGTCTAATTTGGGAAAACAAAAGATAAAGGGCTTTTTTTTACGCTCGATATACAATAACAAACTCGCACATTTTTGTTAATTGTACTACTTTTTTATGCAATTCATCGTAAAAAAAAAGTCAGGATGAAAAATAAGATATAACCTGAAAGTCGAGGGGGAAGGACGTTTTTTCTAAATTCATGAAAAGTAATTTTTGGTGTCATTCTGAAAACTGACCGATAAATAAAATCTGAAAAGTTTTGAAAAAAAAACGCGGTTGACTCTACGGAGAATGTCTCATACATATATCTGTCGTACGTGGACATATATATATATATATATATATATATATATATATATATATATATATATATATATATATATATATATATATATATATCAGTTATTTTCATCTTTCTCGCTCTGTCCGTTTCGTCTTCTTTTCCCTATCCGCCTTGCGGGTGTTCTCTACTCACTCCCCTCTTCTCGCTCTCTCTCTTTCTCCCTCTCTCTTTCACTCTCTTCCTACTCGGGTGGCCCAAACTTGAATCCAATTTTCCACATCACATCCTGCAAAAGTTACTTCGCCGAGCCGAGCACTCGCGGGAAGGGAGACCAGAAGGAGTAAAACGAGAGGAGCGGGCCAAACAGGGAAAGGAGGACTTTTGCCATACAGGACCGCGGCGTGTGGTACATCCCCCCCTCCTCCTCCTCCTCCTCCTCCTCCTCCTCACCCTGCCTACATCCCTTCTCGTCTCTTCGTCCGCACTCGCCTCTCGTGAAACATTTTTATCTTTTCTTTGCCGGAGTAAAACAATTTCGGAACATATTGCCGAAAAGAGAAAGAGAGAGAGAGACAGAGAGAGGAAGAGAAAATAGAGAGAGAGAGAGATACGGTGGCTCTATTGGTGGAAAGACGTAATAACGCGTGTGCCCTGCCACGTTCCCTCCTTCTTCTCTTTATTCTTCCTCCTCTCGTACTTTCTCACGTTCGTATTATTCCCTCACGGTCCTACTACTCTGTCTCCTTTTCTTCTTCTTCCTCTTCCTCCTCTTTACTTTCGCTCTCCACTTCGTCTTCCAGATCCTTGCACTTTCACTTAAATCTCACGCTCTCCACCTTTCCCCTGTCCACGATTCTCCTCTCTTCACATTTCCTAGGACACTGTATGAAACTAGACAAATAATGAAAATCCAGTGACGCAAGTCTAGACTGAGATAATAAAAGAAAAACAAAAATGTCTAATATAATTCATGAGTTCACAAGGATTTCATATATAACGAAAGATTTTTATCGTCGAGACGATTTTTGGATGAAAAATGTTTGCTCACGTGCGTCGCTCGACGTTCGAAATTCAGAATTTGATAAATATGTCTCGATAAAATCACGGAGTGTTAAAGAGAATGAAACATTTCCAAGGTAATATTTATCACTGCTCGTGACGTTTTTTTTTCACATATTTGATATTTTTCGTTTTTTCTCCTCGCGCAAAAATTCACTCCCGATCATTTTTTCTTTCATCCAATTTGCTCGTTAATTAATTTTTTTGTATTAATAATTCAACTAACTTCCTTTTTTTTCTTTCCGATCTGCTGATTACACGTGGCGACGAGAAAAAAAAGCTCGCGTTCATATCGGAAAAATATGGCGCTTCATGAAAATTTATACACGCGGCTCGATAATATGGAACTCTTCGCGTATAAAAATTGAACGGGACCCCGAGGACCATGGGGACGTAGCGAGACAAGGATTTTTCTTCATTTTCCAAGTTGGACAACGCGGGAATCCCGTCGAATGGATAATTCACGTCCTTTTCGATAGTTATATTTTTACATTTCAACGGGGTAACTACGTAACTTCATCTATTTCAACGAGAACTCCGAGGACACTTTTCAGATACTTCGGGACGAAATCTCTCGTCCTTAAATCCGCTGTCCCTCCTTATCCTCCTTCACCACGGGTGGAACTCGCTCGCTCAACCGGTCGCCGGGTTGAATCTCAAACTTTGGATTAATAATGCCGGAGAGCTTCGTGCCCGGAACAAAGTTCGTAGGGAGTCCAGTATGGGGAGAGATGCGAAGAGAACGGGCTAACGTCGCTTGCGAAATTTGTGGCTGCTTTCGTCTTCCTCGATTGACGGACTGATACATTATATATACATATATATGTATGGGGCATTCCACGCCAAATTGGATAGTTTGAAAATTCTTTCTGTTTTATTATTCTCAATTTTTTTTTATGTTTTAGAGAAATTTTCGAAAAACTTCTCGTGGTAAATTTTGAGATTTTTTTGATTACCCGTTTAAAAGATATCTTTTTTTTGCTGTTTCGCATAATTTCTTTATTAATAGTTCAAATTGATTTTTTTTTTGAAAATTCTTGTTTTTTGTCAATTTTTGTTTTTGAATGTACTTTTTGAAAAACAAATATACAAAAATGATTTAGTATCGAATATTTAAAAATCGACGTTTCTCGAAAGTAAAAAAAGACAGTTTCTTTTTTTGAATTAACGAACGATTTATTTGAAAAACAATTAAATCCAAAATATTTCTATTTAAAACAAAAATATAAAATAATTGTCGTATCTTTGTCTGAAAAAAGTGCTATTTCATAAAAATAAGGAAATCGAATAAAGTATTTTTTCAAAAAATTATTTCCTCCTATTGTCGAGTTAAACCGGTTCTAAAAGCATGCACTTCCGGTGGGAAAAGAAAAGCTCGATACTCGGGTCAAACTGCCAACGCTTATATCGTAACGAGGAAGCGATACGAAAAGGGCGAAGGCTGGAACGAGTGCAAAAAGAGGAAGATAAGTACGTTGAGTGTGTTAAAGAAGAAAACGTCGAAGCGACGAAGCGATATATAAAAGGGCAAAGACCTAAGAGCGTGATAGGAGAAGAGAAGAGTAAAAAGGGAGCCAAAATATATTATATACCACCCTCGTTACATATATATATGAGAAAAGAGGCTCTAGAAACCGTCGATTTAAGACGCTCTTTGAGTAATTATTTTGCTCGCTCGAGTGAATGATTCGCTGACCCGTAAAACCCACCCCTCTTCGGTTTGCCCATTTTCCCTAGTTTAAAGGGTTTCAGGTGCCACCACCGTATCTCGTTAGGATGGAAGTGATTGGGGGGTGGGGGTAAAGTTCCGACGTAGTTTCATAACGTGGCAAGAGGAAATAATGTATGAAAGAAAAGGGGTGGGGGTAGGGAGGGTTGGAGAGAGATTGTTGGTTCGTCTATTACGAAAGTGCACTCGATGTATTGACGTTTATATCGCATACATCGATCGAGACGAGCGACCAAACGCGAGATGTACGAGACATTGCACGAGAGATATGCGTATATCTGTATATATCGATATTTCTGTATGTCTGTGTATGCGTGAGTGTGTATTCCGGCTATGTATAGAGACGATGGAGAAACGGGCGAGCAGGAGGAGCGATAATTAGCTCGTTAGCAACGCTTTGATGCGACATTTTGACTAGTCGACCGCAAGCGTGTACACGGTTTCGTCCTTTCGCTAATTAATTCTTGATTAAAAATGAAGATTCTATGTGTACCATCAGATTATATACGGACTCTGGGACTGTCGAGAGCGCGGGGCACATTTTGCGCCGATATGAACTCCGTCATTCGTATAATTAGTCAACGAATATATCGACCTCGAGGAATCTATACGTTTATTCCTTCATTTATTTATTCGCGTATAATCAAATTGAAATAATTGTGTGACAATATCGAGAGCTAGATTGAAAAAGCTTTTATTCCATCGAGGCAAATATGTTACGTAGCGATGAGATTGATTATTTTTATTTATCATAACGCTTAGAATAAACACTTTCAATTCGTAACAATGTTTTTTTTTAGTTCATTAAAATAGGAAAATATTATCATTTTATAATGAAAATATGAATTTTTATAATGATTTATATTAAATGAGTGGAAGGAATAACACGTCGCTGAGTAATTCATGAAGAGTCTGAGTCTTTCTCTTGTAGGGCGAGGGTAATGGAAAATGGCGAGATTCGTTTCGATAAAAGTGCAAATATTTGATAGAACGTGTAATCTTGGATATTTGTCTTCTTCGTAACACCAAATTTATCACCAACCTTTCAGTATCTATATAGCTTTTTTTTTATGAAAATCGGATTTTAGGAAAAGTTCACAAGGTTCGATGTTATTTCGAGAAAATTTATCGTCGGATTTGCACGAAGAAGATTTTGACTCATTGATTAAGGAGAAATGTAGTGGATGTGTTTTATACATTATTTAAACCTTCGAACGGTTAATCTATGTAGACACGTACTAAAATTTAATCACTGAAATATATAAATACGTATAGAGTGATTTTGACCAAAAGAAAATATATATAGATATTTATATATGAATTATATAAATGTCGTGTTAAATGCAGGAGCATGAACGTATCGGGCTGATAATGGACCGGACAATTCAACCCGAATCAATTACGATAAGTAATTGATTGGGGAATAGGTCAATAGGCCGTCCAATCATTAATAGATAATTGGCTAGATAGAATCATTTTCATGGTCGAATTCATTAACTATCCACACAAATAGAGATTACTCTATTTGCACGCTCGTTCGTTATCGAAACCAATTTATGATCAAAAGCTTACAACACGATCAAAATGTGAATACAAGTGAAAATGTCACATTTCTCACTTTTAATTGGAACATTATTGAAAATCGATAATAATAATGTGATATTCATGTTGTATGAGAGATTTGTGATTACCCAACGTCCTCTATAAAGTCTTTTTGAACAAAAACAAATTTCAACCCTCGTCAAGTGTCGATGGTCCACGTTCCTAATTTTATGTCTTAATTTGCGATAGCTCGCTAGGGACGAAATTGTCTTTTCTTTCAAAAATAATTCATACAATTTTGAAGAAGAAAAATTTGAAAAAACATAAATTTTACCTACCAAAAATCACAAAAAGAACTCAATCTACTCAATTCAAAATGGTCCATCGACCTTATAAAAATCCTCTATTACTCATACACGACTAAATCCACGTATACAAACTTTAATATAGTACTTTCCTTTTTCCAAAAAAAAAATACAAAAAAATTCTTCCCCAACGTTCTCGTTCCACGTGATAACCGCCATTGCCGGATATAGCTTTGTACTTCTCACCGATGTGTTACGAAGCGTGTATCTTTACACCGAGCGTCTACATATCCGAATAGGTATATAACCGAGCGAACGAAGAGACCGATGAATTCTGTGTTACGCGACGACGATATCGTCTTCCCGTCTCTCTCTAATATCGCAAAACGCACTTCGCGAAGCTGTCTCTTGCGAAGAAAGCTCGGAATATTTACCATCCCCCTCCCCCATGCTCTCTCCCTACACCCCTTCGTATATCCTCCACCTCACCACCCATTTGATAAAGGCAATATATGTATATAGCCTAAAGCTATAACTATACAGTGCACTGTCTCGCCGTTTGCATCGGGACTATTATATACAGGGTGAATTTCATAAGGCGTAACAGACTTTATTCTAAGATAGATGGGATCATTACAAACAAAAATTGCAAATATACATTGGGGATATTTTTAATAGTTTGCGAGATATACATGTTTAAAGTTCGTCCAATCAGACCGCACCGAGAAGCGTAGGCGCCGCCCACTCCCGCCCTAGCCGTAGAGATAGCACAGTGTAGGGCGTTACATTTAGGGTTGCAAACTTCAGAGCAATCAATTTTATTTATTATATTATCACGCAGTCATTTTTATTTCTCGGGCATCGGATGCTAGGGTGGGAAGTGGGCGGCTCCAACGCTTCTCAACGTGTTCTAATTGGACCAATTTTAAAAACGTATATCTCGTAAACTATTAAAAATATCCCTAATGTATATTTGCAACTTTTGTTTGTAATGATCCCATCTACCTCAAAATAAAGCCTGTTAAACCATACGAAATTCACCCTGTATATTCTTTGATACATTTATGTATAAATATATATATATACATATATATATGTGTATGCGTGCGTGTGCCCGCACGTAGGTACGGTTGGAAAAGCGTGTACGAAAGGGAAGCTTCGCTCGAATATGCGAGGAGCGAGTGAGATTACCCCGCGACGCGCGCGAGCAAATATTGGCTCTTATTCGAGTCGGTTATACGGTGCTTACGTACCCACAGGTTTTCATGCAGCTATTGCACAACTACGACGATATATACGTGCGGGACGTATAACCGAGATACGTAAACGCGGGACACAGTGTACAGTATGAAATTGGTGAATATGGGCCTGCGAAGATATTTCTGCCTATGACACGGATAGTCAAAGTCAAAATTGCATTTCACCGGTGTCAACTCTTCTCTTTTGTAGAAATGTGTATCCGCGAAGCTTCTGGAATCGATGATTTTATTTTTGGTGATTTTCTTTACATTTACTGGGCGATAGTTTGCCGCAATGTGCTATTTCGAGAATAAATGTGGGGCAATATGGACCAATGGATAAGAGAATAGAATTTAATTTTTGTGAACTTGTACATTTTTTTGGTTTCTTTATTTAAATGTATGTATTGAAACATTTTCATATTTTTTTATAGTTCATTTTTAGAAAAGTGAGTGATCTATGTTAGCAGCCTGGGCCATATTACCTGGTATTTATGATATTGTACACACAGGCGCATGTACATAGCCCAAGGATCCGCGATATCCCAGCAAGAAGAGTTTTTACGCTCGTTGCGCGTGTCGAGAACCGAAAACCGCATAGAAAAATGTCTCCCTCGGTCTTCCACTTGCTCCTAGCGACAACGGAGAAAATTTAACCGCGACGCCCAATTTTTGCCCCGCACGGTATTTTCCCTATTATCTCTGCCACTGACAAAACTCAGGGGTAATGCGAGTCACTTAAGAAAAAATTCCATTCTTTTCATCGACAAATTTCCGTCCCAATCGTAAACGAAGTTTCTAATCAATTTTGTGTTCACTACGAAATACCGGAACAGTCCCGGGACGAAAGCGAACAAAAATCTGATCCAACCCTTCAGGAATCGAAATTGGTGATTTGCACGAAACGAGGGTGGTCAATTTATTAGAGAAGTCCGATCATTCAGTACTTTTCTCGTATATATAGCGGAAGTTTTACGACGATCGATGGACCACCCTCGCAGTCCTTCTACGTACGCTTCGGACCGATCCGTCGTTTCCACCCCCATACCGCCCTCAAGCAGTCGAAGAAGAGGATGGAAGGAACGATCCCGTGGATACGCTGGCCCCGATTTATTAAGATGTATGTGGTCCGTTGGCAGAGGTTCCCGTGCGGCTGATCGCGGGTCTCCCATCTCGTTATTTCCGAGAATACGAATGCGCTCGGCTCCGGAACGAGTCTCACACTACGCGAAAGCTTTAAGCTCCGAGCGAGATCTTTCCTATGTGCGTGTACGCTGGTCAAAGGGGTTGAGAGGAGGGATGAGGTGACTCTCGTTCGATTCTCTTCTTATTTTCTATCCAGCAGTAAATACGGAATAGCCATGCGGTTAGGCGGTCGAGACTCGGAAGCGTTCAACGATCTACCGAGATTTATTGCTATCGGTCTCTCTTCCTCTCTCTCTCTCTCTCTCTCTCTCTCTCTCTCTCTCTCTCTCTCTCTCTCTCTCTCTCTCTCTCTCTCTCTCTCTCTCTCACTTAGTTTCTCTCGCTCTACCTCGGTCCATGTCCTGATCTCACTCCGCTTACGCTGCACCAGCCGCGTAAAACTGTGCTGCGAGAAAACCCGCGTTCGACCTATTAGCGTTACTCGTGGGGTAATGCGGGTCGACCTACTTCTTTTTCTTCAAATCGACTGATTTATTATTTTTTCTCGAGTCATGAGGAGAAAAATATAAACCGGAAGTATCCGAGTCATTCATCGATTCGTATCGAACGATCAAACAATTATGAGACGTTTTTGTCACGTTGTTAAACGAGTCAGATAGAGCGAGAGAAAAAACAACACTTTCGGGTTGTTAATTAGACAATTTTCGTTCTCTTTTTACTTGAATTACATAGTTGGAACGTGAATACAACCTCCAACTATCAACTTCAAGGAAATCAAGCGATTTTTCCACCGCTCTTTGTCCGTAACAAGTTTCAAACCTACCTTCTTTTCTTTCTATAATTGTAGCCTCGGGCGCTCTTTCTCTCGAACGGCGCAACGAAGTCAATATTACGTGTGAAAAAAATTTGTGTTCTTTTTTTTTATCGCTTTAGCTTGTAATACTCGAGACGAGAGACACGCCGGCAATTTCGAAACTTTATGAATTTGCTACTTACTCTCGTTTACGATAAAACTTACAGGCGAGAAGGCGACTCGAACGATCTTTCTCAAAGTACATATCGTATTTACTAACTTTCACGGTTTTAACACGCGAATAATCTTCGCGTTGTTTCCATATAAATTATTTAAATTAAATTTCGTTAAATACCGAGGTATACAATTAAAGAAATTAAATTAATTTTTAAACGCGCGTCCGAATAACGAAAGTATAAAAAAAAGCAAAAATGGGAGGATCTCTCGAGTCGGTTACAGTCCGACCCGGCAAGCGAGACATTATTAATGGTTCGTTACTTCCACCGAGGGTTTTCGTCCTTTGGCTTTGTTCTTCCTATCTTGTCACGCGCTCTAACTGTACGTGACGTCGAAGTCAGCTAACCAGGGAAAAGAATGAAAAGAGAGAGCAAGAACGCGAGATAGAGAGGTAGATTCGCCGCTTTCCTGCAACGAGCTTATTTCTCTACCGCTTCACTCTTGCTAAAGGGAAATAATTCAACTCTTTATGAACACGCTTTTTGCATGTTGTAATTATTTAATATACACGCGGTAAGAGCCCTTTGTCTTTGCTAGTACGCGCGCTCTGATCGTCGTTTAAAGAACGTCGATGTTAATAACCTTAAAAAGCCATAAATTATTAGATTGTTGTAAATTAAATTAGCGTATTAATTAGAATCAAGACAGATATTTAACATTCGACTGGTGGAATTCGCGAGGGCTTTGTTTATTTAGTGAGAGATTCGTGGAGGAAGAACTGACCTTCGTAACGTAACGCTAATCTCTATCGTGCGTGGCGGGTTGCTCGAACGCGTTGAACTGCCTAAAAGCTCGAAAGCGTTGAGACAGACCGTGATTGGAGGGCGGATTAGAGAAAATTATCGATTATCCCACTAATAGCTGTTGTTTTCTACATTGCGGGTAGAGAGCGAGAGGCTTTGTGCGTTAAGAGTCAATTTTTCGGCGATGAGCGATTTTAAAACGCGATTCGTAATTCCTCCGGCACTAATTAACCGATTGCATTAAAATTTTGAGGGTACCTAGAGAATTATGGTAGAAAGTGGTTAAGCGTTGTTTTTTTTCAAAATTTTGAAAATTGTGTTGCAGGGCACGAGCTATTCGAAAACGCCATCCGCACTTTTCCGACATTGATAATAAGCATCAGAATTTTGATGGTTTCTGCAGAATTATAGCAACAATTTTGAAATAATACAACGTGTAACCACTTTTTACCATAATCCTCTAGATATCCTCAAAATTTGACGGCGATCGGTTGGTCAGTTTCGAAGAAAATACAGATCGCATTTTCGAATCGTACTCTATTCGAAACTAAGCAACCGATCGCATTAAAATTTGGAAGGCATCTAAAAAATTATAGCAAAAAGTGACTAAACGTTGTATTTTTTCAAAATTGTTGTTATAATTCTATAGATACCCTCAAAACTTTAACGCTCAGTGCTGGAGAAAGTAGGGATGGCGTTTTCGAATTACTCGTTGCCTGCAACAATATTGTCAAAATTTTGGAAAAAGATACATAGAGGCACTTTTTGCCATAATTCTCTAGATACCCTCAAAATTTTAACGCCATTCGTTGCTCAGTGCCGGAGAAATTACAGATCGCGTTTTCGAATCGCTTTTCGCCACTTTCTTTCACACTTATTTGATGTCAAAATACAAAAATCTTAAGCAAAACCCAATGTCCGACTCAAGATGTGCAGAATTCGAAGAGTGGTTGTTTGCGCACGTTACCGTAGAAACCGCGAGTAGTCGACAATAACACAATTTAAAACTCAAGGAGATACTTTTCGTTTAATTTGCGAAAATCAACGAACGACGTTGTACCTCGCTGTTACGTGATTCCTGACAAAATATGGGATGAAATACGACACGAAAAGTACATGCAGATAAGTAACACGACATGCAACACATGTAAAACGAAATTCCAATGAGAATTATGTACTTAATAAATCTTCCGTCGCAACTTTGAGGTTAACGATTGTACATTGACGATCCGGTATGGCCCTCACGACCGAAGTGTTTCGTGCCTCCCAACATTATGGTCTACCGTCACGATCCTTGTTTACATTCGGCGAGTGAAAAAAAAAACATCGAGGCAGCATGAATGCGGAAAATAATATCGCCAGCAACATTCTTCGGCTTTCGTTGTACCTTCCCAACGTGTACGAGCGAATCAGTACAAAAATGAATCTTTTGCATGAAATCATATACATACAGCGTGAATCGCATAAAGTGTCGCACAGCGAATTCTGGGGTAGATGAAGCCATTACAAACAAAAGTTGCAAATAAACATTAAGGATATTGTTAATAATTTACGAGATATAAATATTTAAAGTTGGTCCAATCAGAGCGCGCCGAGAAGCGTTGAAGCCGCTCACCCCCATCTAGCCGTAGATATAGCATAGATTAGGGCGTTACATTTGGGCTTGCAAAATTCAGAGCAGTCAATTAGATTGCTTGTATTTTTCAGCAGTCATTTTTTTTTCTCGGGCATTGGCTGCTCCGAATTTTGCCCAACGTGCCGACAAGCGTTGAAGTCACCCACCCCCCGCCTAAGTTCAGAGCAGCCAATGCCCGAGAAAAAAAAATGACTGCGGAAAAATACAAGCAATCTAATTGACTGCTCTGATTTTTGCGAATCCAAATGTAACGCCCTAATCTATGCTATATCTACGGCTAGTGTGGGGGTCGAGGTGGGCGGCTTCAATGCTTCTCGCCGCGCTCTGATTGGACCAACTTTAAATATTTATATCTCGTAAATTATTAACAATATCCCTAATGTTTATTTGCAACTTTTGTTTGCAATGGCCTCATCTACCTCAGAATTCGCTGTGCGACACTTCATGCGATTCACACTGTATATATATATTTATATATGTACGTACATATAGGTATGCGGCATATATATAAATTCCAGTGTAACGAACATATAACCTATAATTAGTTTTTATAATCTTAGAAAAAATTGATCAATTTTTCCCAATTTCAATCCATACGTATAAATGCCACAATTTTCGCCTCTCTCTTCCTCTCTAAATTTATACATACTCTAATGATATATAGAATCTACCGGTATCATAATTAAAAATATATCGCTCGTATCCTAATTGAAGTAATGGAGAGGAAATCGTCCAATCTCTCTCTCCGATTTTGATAAGCGCTATTTAGTTGGAAAAAAATATCCGAATTCAAAAATAGTTTCCACCTGTATTATCAGATTACCATCCAATATATCTGATCAAGCCAATTTACTGCTTTTCCTCATCATCGTACGTATTTAACCCGCAATAATAAAACACCGTTTCTTTCGATGTGAGTAATGCCATTCGCATTTATTGTTTTATTTATTTGTACATAAGTCAGCCGTTTTCCTTATTTTTCAGCTTCAAAATGCAAATAAAGCCTCCATGTCAATGTTTTAATTGGTTCGTTATATAAAATAAAATAAGTGACAAAGCAATAATATCGTTAAAGAAAAAGAGAAGAGCAAAATCATTACGAGACATAAATAAATATACGATACATAAATAAATCGATACGATTACACATAAATAAATATAAATAAATATCAATCTATGTAGATGGACGCAGAAATGTTCAATTCGACGAATAACAAATTTATTATGAAAATTATAGAGGAAATTGCAGTGACCGTGTATCTACGAAGATATACAATCGCAGGTGGTTACACGATTGCTATGTGTTATAGTTACAGCGTATATTCACTATTTCCCGTTTAAATATGTATACGATAGTTGCTTTATACACACCCACACACATACACACACACGTACACCCCCCCCCCCCCCCCACACACATACACGTGTGAAAAAAGGGTAAAGAGCGAGAGAGAGGGAAAGCACGGATATTTTCTGGTATCTAGAGCCGGGTCGTCGACAAGAAAATTTATTGTTCGCGTTTCCTTCCGTTTATCGTCCGTTCGACGCTCGCGCGCATTCGTTGCCTCCCCTCATCCCACGTACTCGCACGCCCGGGCCATATATATTGGAATCGTCGACGAGCCGTTGGGTCATGCCGTTGCCGCTTTAAACCGGCGTCTCTAATTAATTACGTGAAACACAAGTAAATAGAAGCAACGCGAAAGCCCAAGAGAGAGAGAGAGACAGAGTGAGTGCGAAAACGTCCCTTCTCGACTGTGTGTTTTATCGTTGTCCCTTCGATATTTCTTGGTAACGAGTGGAGGAAAATGCGAGATGAGAAAAATAATGCGAAATGAAGTAGTCGAGGCGTAGAGGAAGAAAAATAGACGGAGAAAAGATGAGAAACAAAGAGTGAGAAAAAGACAGAAAATAGAAAGAAAGGGAGAGAAGGGAGGAGGGCCGATTCTCCAAGCTTCTAGAGTCTCCATTGCAGGTCATAGAAGGGAAGTGACAGGGAGAGAACAAGAGAGCAAGCTCGCGGAGCATGTTGGGTATTTGCTCGGGTCTCCGGAGCAAGAGAGCTATCCCCCTCGTGTCGCAATGTTGATTTTCATCGTAAAATGAACAACCAGGCAGCCCCTGGCGAACGAAGGTAGAACCGAGTGCGGGAGACGGAGAGAGAACTATGCGGTACTTCGACTACATAGCCATCGCTATATTTCCGCTACTTCAGAACCCACTTCGGCTCAATTTCTTCGCCCTTTCTCTTTTATTTTTTCTTTTCTTTTATTTCTTATACCCTCTAGTTATTGCTCAGCCATGCGCCACTTGAACACGCCACTGCATCATCGATAATTTATTTATCGTCGCAATTCTACGAAATAGATATCCGTATCGCTATTTCCCTTTTTTCTCTCTCTCTCTCTCTCTCTGTCTTTCTTTCTTCCCCTTAACGTCAGGCTTCTTGACCGAGAACAGATATTTCAATCTCGTTTTATATTTTTATTTCGGACCATCTTCCACATAATGATCGCCGCGAAAATTTACACTCGAACGAAATAATTGGGGTGAAATAAAGTCTCCTCTATTCGCGATCTCTTCGACCCCTCCCTCCTTCCCCTCGATGCACAAAATATTCCTCGTTAATTACTTCCTCCGAGACTACTAAGAGCCAAAAATAATTATTCTTGTCCAATTAAATTCCTTCGTTTCTTCTTCTTCTTCTTCTTCTTCTTGCGCTTGTTATCTTTCCGCTAATTGAGATATATATATTTCTTCCGCGAAGCTAAATATTTTTCTAGAAAGTTTCACGTTAGACGTGTCCTCGGCGATTTAAAAAAAAATCAATTTTACGTTAAACGAGACGTTTCGTGTCGTAAGAGAATAATAAGAATGATAAAAATAATTGGAATTGGCAAGAGAATAATAAGAATGATAAAAATAATTGGGATTGTCTAGGAATGATTTAAAATTGTATTGGATCCAAAAAAATGCATCGAATTTTCAGCGAAGTAAAATGGTAAAATTGCCAAGGGGATGAAAGTTTAGAGATGAAGAAAAAGGATGGATCCAGCGAGAAGGGGAGAAAGTAAGAGACAAAGACAAATGGCAAAATCGGCGATACTGACCAGTCTTTTTCTCGGCAATTTGTTACCAACTTCGCCATTCGAAGTTAAGAAGCTCGAGCTGCGCCTTCGACGATACCAAAAGGACATCCGGTCGCCTCCTCGCGACCGTAATATACTTCTTTCTCGTCCACTTCAAATTTGAGAAACAACCCAATCGATTTTCCCTCGACTCGCCACTCGAACAATTTCGAGTGGCACTCTACGATCGATTGAACTCTCGTATCTATCTACAAACTACCCAACCTCTCCCCTCCCTGCCCACTCATCGTATACCAGACATCTCACGAACTAAAATTTTATATTAACACGTATATACAAGGACATACAATAATTATTTCTATTGACACGAACTATATATGTTTGTATAAATATTTGTTTTATTATTTTTGTATCATTTGCAGAGATTTACATCTATATATATGTAAATTTAGATAAATGGAAAAAAGTTTAATGAAAATTTGAGAAATATATATATTTAGATAACTGGAGATAAATTTAGATAACTGGAGATAAATTTAGATAACTGGAGATAAATTTTAGATAACTGGAAATTAATTTAGATAATTGGAGATAAATTTAGATAACTGGAGGTAAATTTAGATAACTGGAGATAAAATTAGATAACTGGAAAAAAAATGTAATGAATATTTGAAAAGTATTTACATATAGATAACTGGAGATAAATTTGGATAAATGAAAAAAATGGATTGAAAATTTGAGAAATATATATATTTAGATAACTGGAGATAAATTTAGATAACTGGAGATAAATGTAGATAACTGGAGATAAATTTAGATAACTGGAAATGAATTTAGATAATTGGAGATAAATTTAGATAACTGGAGATAAATTTAGATAACTGGAGATAACATTAGATAACTGGAAAAAAAATTTAATGAATATTTGAAAAGTATTTACATATAGATAACTGGAGATAAATTTGGATAAATAAAAAAAAATGGATTGAAAATTTGAAAAATATATATATTTAGATAACTGGAAATAAATTTGGACAACCGGAAAAAAAAATTCAATGAAAATTGGAAAAACATATACGCTTATTCGTATAAGTGAAAATTGATATGGATTCGTCGATCATATTCAACTCGAATCCCATTCAGCGTTACGCGGAAGGGTTAATGCTTATTGGGGTTCTCCGATTTATCGTCGTAAGAAAGAGGACCCACTCGTACGAGAATGAAAAGTTGGCTCGAGTATCCACTGCACCATTACTTATATGTCCTATTTTGTCTATATACAAACGTACTGTATATTCCCGAGTCGTTGAGACAAAAGATAAAAAGAACGAGCGGCATGCCTATTCTTTTCTCTCCGGCAATCTGTAACTTTTCCATTCGACGTAACAACCGGACGACGAGAGGGAGTGAGAGGGAGAGAGAAAGGGAAAGAGGAAGAGATAGGATCGTGCGGTACGCCCTGGAAGAGGACCGTCTGTTGGCTCCTGCAGTCGTCCTCTCCACCATTCCATATAAATACTCCATATATATATATATATATATCTATATATATATGTATATATGTATATATACGTAGTTTCAGTACTCGACCTCCAATCGCCATACTCCTTCGGCAACCCTTCTACCGCGACCCCACTCGTTCTATCAACCCCTCTTGGCTCACCGAGAGCGCAACGCTATAGAAGGACCAACTTCGGAATAAACAGTCGGTTCTCGAGGCGTATGTGCGGTTCTCGCAAGCAAGGGTGGAGATGGGAAGGGGAGGAAAAGGAGCGCGATGGTCCATCTCATGGATTGGAATGTAACGAGAGTTCACCCTCTGTCCTTCGTGCTCGATTTTTATGTGTACTTTGTCTTTTGATTCAAGTGCTCTCCTTCTCTCCTTCTCTGCTTTTAAATCCTGAATTTTCGCCTAATTCCAGAACGAAGATTCCATAAACCGATGAAATTTATTGATATTGTCATTATTTGCATAATGACTGACAAATGAAGGACGAATGAACGATAAATGATGAAAGGTTGGAAATGAAAGAAAAATACAGATATTTCATCCTAAAATGAGACATTTAGGTATTTCTCGAACAATAAACACTTAGGAAGTCAATTCGTCGATGAGAAATCCACCACGAATCCACCCTTTACGAAATGTTCTCGCGTCTTCGAATTTATCCCAACATTTCCGCAAATTATCCACAATTACGCGTATAATATGAACTCAACGTGTCGTTTTACCATAAACGGGCGAGAATACGACAGCACCTGTTGCCAGAGTAACGCACACTTGGCTAATTCCATGATCGCCAGTAACGCCCCCCTACTGCTCGAGTCCTTCGTCCTTGCGTATCTGATATATAATGATAGGACGGTATATACGACCTATACGTAATATAGACCCCTCGTACAAAACGTTAATAACGCGAGGAGGGTGATAGGGGGGGGGGTCAAGGGAGGGAGAAGGTAGAGCTGGTCCACCGAGGATGGCGCATTAAATAATTAGTCCTTGTCAATACCAATTAAGCGAGCGGAGAATAGAGAACTTCCATTGGGCACCTGTTGCCCCCTTTGCCCCCTAAGCCCCCTCCACTCTCCTCTTGTTAAACTACCCCCATCACCTGCCTCACCCCTGGTCATTTCCGGTTCTGCGCTCGCTAGCTTTACCCGTCTCTCCGGCCAACCCCCTTAAACCTCGTCCCTTTCTCGTTGTCTCCGCGGAGTCTCCCTCGGAGATTAACATTTTAATGAAGAGGAGTACGGTGGTCTCGCATCGAGCCGAGCGCTTGGGGGACGGGAAGAATATGCGAGAGTCCAATGTTTGGATATCTCGAGGGTTGGTCCGTACCTAGGGGTAGGTCGGGATACGCTCTCCCCTACGAAATGGTAAAAAGTCGTGCGAGGACGAACGCTTAGTGAGCAAAGTCCGTTACTTTTTGCACAATCTCGCAAATAAAGTCGCGCACTTTACGAATAATTAACAAACTTTGGATTAGAAAAAGAAATAAATGGCGAAGTCTCGATCGTGGATCTGATAAGTAAAAATTGTTAGAAACGAAGGAATTTTTATTTTATTCTTTCTTTATCGATTCTCCGAGTCGACCCTCGTTCGCGCGAGGGTCAAGGGTTTTTCAAGGGACACTTCGATGATTTTTTTATAATTATAATAATAAATACACCTCTAATATAATTAATTTCTCATAATCAAAATTTTGATTATTATGAAAATTTGATTGTGTATAAAATATTAAGCGGGATCTTTGTAAGCCCTCGTGTAACGGTACGAAATTTGTCATTCCGTTAAAGGATAAATCTGTCATCCATTATTAGGAAGGATTCGGGTTACCGGCGTAACGAATTATTTTGATTTTTAATTTCGTAGGACACGTGACATGTGTCCGTCAGCGTTTCCCAGCATGAAACGAGAGGATAGGATTCATTATAGGCATTTACAATTTATATCCCGATACGAGCCTTTCCGCGTCGATCGAAATGATTGTTGGACCAACGAGACAATATTTCGACATAAATTGCATCTTTGACCTGCCAAAAATGATAAAAATAAACAAAATACAAGAATATTTCTTTATTTCTGTTCTTTCTCTGAAATTCTAAATTTAAGAAACGATCAAAAAAGGACCTTGACAAAAAAATAGTGTCAATTGAGATTAAACGCCCCATATATGCGAATATACTATTAATTGCCGGAGGAAGCTCTCGTCGTCCATATAATTTAGCAAAGCAACGAGAATAATGAACTCTCGTATAGCAATTGACGACCCCTCTCTCTCTCTCTCGTCCTCTGTCCATCTCTCTGCCGCACGGTCGCATTTTGCAAGCGACGAAAATTCATAGAGCGAAATGCGAGCACCGCAGGCAGGACACATACATATAAATATGCAGACATATCGCGCATAACCGAGGTCGCGGAATGGTACGTAGCTCGAGTAGAAAGCCGGAGGAGAGAGAGAGAGAGAGCGAGGGAGGGAGAGAAATATCGCGGGGAGAGGGCAAACCACCATTCGTGATTCAATCAGCGAAGTTAAAGCGAGCGCGAAATGATGCGGCCCGGTCCGCGTGTGTCCTCTCAACCTGCCGTACGCCACCCGTTTTACCCTTCGTGCTTCGCGTGCCTCGTGCGCGCGTATCTCTTCATCATCACGTACGCTCGCACACTCCGGTAGAAGCGGTCGTACACTCTCCACCCCCCACCACTACCGCGCTCTTACGCACACTCTGACGCATGCGCGTAGGCCCGCACACTCTGACGCATGCGCGTAGGCCCGCACACTCGCGCATGCGCGTATGGTCGCGCGCACACACCCGGGTGGCCCGCTCACACTCGCCTCTCGCGCACAGCAGGTGCCGCGTCATCGTCCAACACCCGCGGGCACCCTAAAATCCTCCTCGACGAGAATCCAATCGAGACCCACTCGCTCAACATAATTTCGTCCAACCTACGTATACATGTTCCCGCACAAGTGTGTCTGTGTGCGTTGTCTATACGTATTTGCTACGTACACGTAAACGCTTTTTCGGAAGCTCGGAACGATTTATTAAATGCCCTTTTCCCTCACGTGTATACGATCTAACATCTCTTCCGGTCTTATTCCTTCCCCTGTTTTTTTACACTATCCCTTTCGACACACTCTCTTTCCCATTTTAGCAGCTATAGAGTTCGTGTCCACTGATGCGAATATTCAATTTGCAATGTTCCGGGGATTAATCGTGTGCGGTGTAAATTCGATCAAGCTCGTGATTAGGCAATGCGCCGAACCTCACCGTGCTTAACGTTCCAACTTTTCTTATACGCGATTAAACGAAGATTGCAATTTCGTTACGACGTTCAAGAAAATTTGTATAAAAAATAGCGTCAATTTCTACAAATTAAAAAAACACAATTCGTTTTAATTTGAATTTTTTAATTCAAAAATTTGTATTTAATTTGTAAAAAAAATTGTTTTCTTTTTAATTCGTAAGATATCTAATCTTAACTCCGTTGTTAATAATCACGAATCTACGTTTTACAAAAATAAATTTTTTTTGTACCAAACAATGTTATTCGAAATAAAAAAAAAATATTACACATACGTTAATTGTACATATGTATAAACGAAGATTGCAAATTCGTTACGACGTTCAAGAAAATTTGCAAAAAAAAACACCATCAATTTCTACAAATTAAAAAAAAAAACATTTTTTTTTTAATTTAAAGTTTTTACACTAAAAAATTTGTATTTAATTTGTAAAAAAAAATTGTTTTCTTTTTAATTTGTCTGATATCTAACCTTAACTCTGTTGTTATCAATCACGAATCTACTTTTTACAAAAATGAATTTTTATTTTGTACCAAACAATATTATTCGAAATAAAAAAAAATTCCCAAGATACGAAAATACAGCTCGAAGCATCATTTTTGTATTCGTTCGATCGTACGATTGCTCAAATGACACATTTCGATATAAACTGCGCGTTACGGTTATAAATGATGAAATGCACGTACGTAAGAATTGTACATATGCATAAATACATATATATATATATTCCTACCCTGGTGAATTTGAGTCGACTTGACTCTCGTGGCGAAACTCCGAAGTCGGAAGGAGAGCGAAAGAAACTCGAGGGCCACCAGGGAAATACACTCTAATGCCCGCAAAGCTGAATCGCCCCTTTTCAAAGGACACACGCATACACAGACATCCCCATATATATATATATATATATATATATATATATATATATATATATGGGTGTGTCCGTGTCTGTAGGTAAGTCTGGTATTCCCGGCAGGGAGGCGAAGTCGAAGGGACCCACAACTTCCGTTCCACTATCCACGGATAGCTTGCCGGGAGCTCCGTTCCGATCGTCACCGACACGCTATATAACCGGCGATAAAACACGATACATATATAATACTCCATAGCGTGCTAGGTACTACGGATAAAAGTTCGAACTATCGAGCGTCACGGATGAGCTGCGCAATCTTCGATACGTGCGACAATTGTCGCTTTAATCTTTCAACGAATTCGAGTCTTCCCCCTTTCTCTTCCGGTTTTCTTTATTTGATTGTAAAATATAAATGAAATCGAGTCGTAGCTCGTATCGAGAGATATCGAAGATCGTCTCTCATCGTTGCTGTATCGATCGATCAAAATTTTTATAAATAATTAAAACGGTTTATTGAAAATAAGGAAATTGATAGGTTTACTGATAATTGAAAATATAAGCATCGAGATAATACTTATCAGCGGATTGTACACAATTTTATTGCTTCGATCAACGATATTATCCAAAAATTTTGTCGGTTTTGATAAAATTGCTATTTTTTTTTATTGTGTGGGAGGTACAAAATTATCTATAGTACGAGCTTCGTTCGTTCACCGCAACTCGAATAAACTCGAATAGGAACATATTCGGCGAATATATATAGAGTTTTAGTTTTTGTTTTGGTTTTGTATTTGTTTCGTATCACTCGCTCTTCGTCCTTGCCGTGGCCGATGGAAGTTTGCCGTTTGCCCGAGAGGTGGCGCCCTGGTGTTTTCGTCGCCCGCACAAAAACTTGGCTAGGCGATAGGTGACGTACAGGCCGAGGAGTACGATCATGGCTACCAAAGAAATTACGTCGAGAAGGTAATACTGATACACGGACAATTTTTGAGCCGAGGTCTTCAAGTACGGTAATCCATTGCCACGAGCTACATATTCCGTCCACCAGATGGCGGTGTCGAGCGGACTCATCGGTCTGTCCCGATAAGCCCGGGAAAGAATGCGAGCGTTCTCTCCGTAGCTGAAAAATAAAATAACAATAAGACGTTAGTGTAGTCCTCAAAAATGATTTACATCGTTCGAGATTTTTGGAACGTTTATAAAATTGACTATTTGTAAACAATTCGGGGGGAAAAATATAGTTTTTTATCAATTTTTATAAATTTTCGTGTTTTCCTGACGATACGAAGGTTTCGAAAAAATCGTGCAAGACGCCATGAATATCCTAAGGCTGTCTTTATTCCCTTATTTCGTCAAAAAGGATTCAATTGGAGGGTAGGAAATCGGAAACTTCTTCTTCAAAACAAATTTGATATATTGCAATTTAGGGAAATATCTAGTTTTTCGATTTTTTCAACGACAAATTCGAGTGCCAGTAAAAAGTGCCCCATTTATTCGTTAACAGTGAGCAATTTTCGATCGATATAAGTTCGTGTAGTTTTTCAAACGATCAAAATTCACCAGAATGCAATATCTAGCGAATTTTGATGATAACGCGAAAGCTCGAGAAATCGAAAGTTCGCGAAGCTCTATCTCCGTTCTCGTTCGTCCGACAGAAAATTTCACGAATAACTTTTTGAAGAGCTCCTTGGGCACTCAACAAGCAGTCCAGAATCATCCGGATAGCTCAATTTTTGTGGGCGTGACGACAGTTCGAAAATCGCGATTTTTCGGGCCCATAGGAAGGGGCCTGCAAAAAAACGTCTAGACAATGAAGTCAAAATTGTGTTTGCTCCAAAACCCCTTTATTTCATCATATTCATCTTCCGCGAGAAATTTCCGATTCCGAAATGACCCAACAAAGTATTTTTGGACGAAACAAAATTTTGGCCCTCCTAGAGTCCCAAAGTCCCAAAAATAAAATCCGAATGTTGACCATCGGCACCTGCCGAAGGTCAAAATTTCTTTTCGTCCAAAAAGACTTCAATTATAGGTTACGGAATCGGAAATTTCCCGCCCAAAAACAATATCACCATTATAATCTTGATATATTGCAATTTCCAAAAATATTCCATTTTTCAACCTTTTCATCGACACATACAAACAACACGGCATTGTAATCGTGATATTCGTGTTAAAATAGCTTCCAACTATACGGCACGGACCATCACGTAAGGGCAACGGCACGTAGCGGCACCCGACACGACAATTTGACGCGTATTTTCAGATTGAACCGTCACGGATCCGTCATGGACCAACAAGATATGAACGAAAGCATCCAGCCGGAGTCGTTCAACTACAAACTTTTGCCGTACCCATGCCCGTACGTGCTATTGCCTTTACGTGACGGTACATGCCGTACTATCTGAAGTAACCTTCAATCGCAGGAAGCTTGCACGAAATTGCTTCTACACGCAAAAATACAATCTCTCCATCATTCATTCCAAACAATCACGTTGGACGCGTCGCCATATCCAAACGACTAGAGACTTCTCAGTCTGTCTGACACGAGTCTCTCCCTTTCTCTTCCTGCATAGTGGAAGACCGAATAGAATGCATAAATGAATAAGCGCGAGTAAATGAATCGTCAGAGTAAACGAAGAAATACGAGCCTGCATTTCTTCCAACTCCCACCCCTCCACCACCCTTTTCCATCCCCTGTCGTCTCTCGCACGTTGGTAGTAGAGCTTCCTCTCCATGTACACATCTGGAGACGCGCAACGTGCGAAGCAAGAGCCTCGCGATAGAGCCCTCCTCAGAATGAGTTGCTAGCAAGGGTGGTGCGAAGATTGAGAGAGAGGAAGAGGGACAAGGGGTGTGAGAAAGACGAACCATGCAGAAGGGAGCGGAAGGTGCAATGTTTTATGTAGATCCGCTCCAACTAATTTCCGGCAGCGCAGCAGCGGCTCTAGCAACGTTTCTAGGTTGCACATCGAATCGAGGGTTGCAATCCCTATGTACCACCCCTTCAACCCTCTCAACAGCGGGTGTTCTCGCGTGTACGTACGATACTGTAGGGTATCTACAGTCGAACTTCTCGCACAATTTGTAATTCGAAAAACATCGTGACTCGTATATTTCGATTCATCCCTCGATCATCCCCTAAATATTCCTAGACACCCTCCCACAGGGGTGCGAATAACCAAACAGGCAAATTCATTATCAGAACTAAAACTATAAACTTTGGGGTAAAAATTCTCATAACTCGACCCACGAACGTCGAAACATCCCCCAACGTTTCAACAACCCCTTCAATTTCACCAAAAACCACAAAATACAAACTAATAAAAAAAAACGTTGGAAAGTTACGAATTGTTTATCGCATCGAAGATTGAGTTATGCGGACTGGTTCGTGAAAGAAGGGAATTAAATTGTAGGAAATTCGACTGTATATCCAAGAAAGGATGGAGGAGGAGGATGTTCAGTCGCAGTCGGTATCCTCTCGATCCCGTAAGCTCGCGACATAGTGAGTGAGAGAGAAAAAGAGAGAGAGGGGCCCGTTGCAGTCGGTTATAGCCATGTGCAAGTCTCTTCGAACTTTGGTGAAATATTTATGTGGCGTCGGCTTCTCTTTGACGCCTATGCTCTCTAACGCCCCACGGCGTACAACGTTGACGCTTTAGGGGGTTGCCAACCGGCAGAAGGAGGAATGGAGAGTATAGTTTCGAGCTCGTCGCCGTACAGTTTTCCATGGATTTTCCAAATTGAACCGTGAAGAAGAACGGGTTTTCGGTACTCCTGGTTCGTAAGTGGTTGTTCGCTCTATACAACGCACGAACAAACTATATACGTATAAAACTATAATATATTATACAAGATGCCACGCGGTATTAAAGAGAATATTAATTCACCCGCTTGCCGAACGAAAACTTTCCGTTCACGAACCGGGAATACCAAAGATTCTTTCGTTCGTGCTTGAGGGATTAACTTCGTTCCGCGGGGAAAACTTGCGCATAAAGTCCAAAGAGGATTGCCAAAACTTTGCTTTTTCTTCGTGAAAACGTAAGTTTTGTATTAAAGTTGTAGATAAAAGAATATTTTTTGAAAATAAAGAATGAAAATTTTAAACAAGAATACGCGACGTGACGAAAAATGAAAACGCGTTAATTCACGAACGACTGGAGAAAAACAAAATTCTATTCCGCAAATTTGAGAAAAACGAGATAATTCGGTGTATAACTATCGTTTATGATAGATTTCTAGATAAAAATGGAAATAGATAAAAAGATAAATGACCGTGTTCCTCGATACGCGCGATGGAAACAAAACAAACCAAAAAAAACGAAAACAAATGAAAATTCCTCGAGTCTCGAATTGTTGGAAGATGAATGGTTTTTCGATTTTTCACTTCATTTCGCGTCGAAAATTTGCGCACAAAGTCGAAAAAAAGGATTGCCAAAATTTTGCTTTTAATTCGGGAAAATGTAACTTTTGTATCAAAATCGTGAATAACAAAAAATTAAAGTAAATAAAAAATGAAAATTTTAAAAAAGAATATGCGACGTGTCAAGAAATGGGGGAAGAAAAACAAAATTCCATTTCGTCAATTCAAGAAAGACGACATAGTTCGACGCATAACTATCGCTTATGATACCAAAAAAAAGTAACTAAAAACATAGATCGCGTGTATTCTTCGATGCACGCGATGGAAACAAAACGAAAAAACTGTACATAAAACTGAAGAGAGCGGCCCTCGAGTCTCGAATCGTTGGAAGATGAATGGTTTTCGGTTTTTCCACATTTTGCCAAAATTACGCTCGGTCCGTACGTACGAACGAGTCGAGAGATGGATCGTCGAAGTGGATTCCTTTTGTGCTTCGTACTACCCAGCGTAGCTTCGAATGTATTCATAAAAGTATGGAGTGGCCACTCGGGCGGTTTCGCGGTACTGACCCGAGAGGGAGGAGCAAAAACAAAAAAAAAACAAAAAATAAATTGAAAAAAAAAATCCACCATTCGTTTCCTCACTACGAGTGCATCCATCTCGTTCTTACATAGAACAATAAAAATAGAATTTAAAAAATGTAGAGATTATACATCGTGTGCGAACTCGGGTCAAATTTGTTCCCCCTCCTACAATCAGAAATCCGAAGACTTTTAACATCATGTACGATAAACCCAACACCATTTGTTTATCAAACTGATTATGTCCTGTCAGGATATTCACTGACCCCGGCGATCCTCGATGTATTTTCTATGATTGTGGCTTTTAAGCCACAGAACAAAAAAAAACAGAACATAAAAAAAAAGGGATGAACCCAACTGCCCTGATGAAAAAATTGACGCAGACACACAGATGCACACGCGTATTTTTCTGTATGTATGTGTCTGTGTGTTTATAATGGCTTCTATATGAATGGTGGATGCGATACAGAAGGGCAAAATTCGAGTGACGACGCGGTCACTGCTGTTAGAAATGTGTATGTTCTGTATGTTATACTCGTGTTGGGGGATGACGAATGAGTGGGTGGAGGGGGCAGGGGGTGAGTGAGTGAGTGAGTGAGTGAGTGAGAGAGAGAAGTGGACCGCATTGATGGAACCGTGTTCGCTACCGCAGTGCACACACAAACGCACGAGCGTGCGCGCGTGCGCACTGCCACACGCGGTGAGACACATGCGCGCGCGCTCATACAAACACACACGCACGTACGAGCCGAGTGTTACCCAGGGCACAAAATTTACCAATCGGTACTCTCCATTATTCGTGTTTACAGCTGCTGCCCGGGAATCAACCCATTCCCCGTTATTTGCCTCGGTCAAACTCAGTCGCAGTCCACAGCGGTTTTGAATTAACCATCAATTTTAAGCGCTCGAACTGTACATGTCTATCGCCTTCGTACCACTCTCTCCCCGCCTCTCCTTATCGCCCAACCATCCCCTCCTCACGCATAACGTTATCGAGAAATTTCGGGGACAATTTTGTGCGACGCGAGATTACAAAATGCGACGACTGTCAATCTTCCTTGAATAAAATCATCCCCCACATATCCTCCTTGTCTATTCCATCCCTTCAGCCCCTTTCCCGCTGTCTGACTGTTTCTTTTTTCATAATAATAACGATCGATCCCAACGTTTCGAATATTGTATCCGGAGTTCGAGAAACGACGGGAACGACGAAACACGCGACTGGCACGCACATTCCGCGACGATTATTCACTTGTGAGTAAAATCGGCACTGCCATGGTGCTCTCTCTCTCGCTCTATCTATCTATCTATCTCTCTCCCTCTTTCTCTCTCTCTCTCTCGTTATAAATTCATGAAGAGACATTCGGTACGGCCGTGAATTTATCTATGGTTATATTCTATCTATCTATCTATATATCTATCTATCTATCTATCTATTTAGCTGTATATATATATATATATATATATATATATATATATATATATCGCATCGTGAGTCGAAACCGGAGCGAGTGCATTACAAATTTGTCAATGTATCGTGGGGCCCTTCCTATAACGGCAGAGCAACCACTCGTCGAAATTGCACGAGTTACGTGTCTTCCAATATATATATATATATATACAACTACATAAATATATATATATATATATATATATATATATATATACAGTAGGAATAATAAAGAGTTAAATATCGAAAAGAGAGCGAACGATGAAGAGGGTTGGTCGTTGAGAAAACGACGAGGGCAAGTTTGCAAATATTCCCGAGAAATAAAATTTAAAAAAAATAAGAGCATGTTATATATATATATACACATATAACATGCTCTTATTTGTTTTTATTTTATTTCTCGGGAATATTTGCAAACTTGCCCTCGTCGTTTTCTCAACGACCAACCTGTATATATATCGTTGCAAGATGAACATTGTGGATGCAATTGTGTATATCGGGATACGTTATACGATTGAGGAATAGATGGGAAAAAGTCAAAGTTGGGAAAACCGTCGAGGGAGGGGAAATCGAATACGTAATCGCCATTTGGACAGCGTCGAAGCGGTTTTGTTGTACCTGGTTCGCGTGGAGAGAGAGACAGAGAGAAAGAGAGGAAGGGAGTTTGCCCGCACATGCTGTACGCGAAGCGAAACCGAATTATTTAGTCGCCAGACTTCGAAAGATCGTAAAGTTGGTCGCGGTTGGTCGGTTGGTCGCTCGGTCGAGAGTACCGAGTGCATCGATACAGCCTAAATACGGGAAATATGGCACACGTGATGATAAAATGGAACGAATAGTTTTTACGTAGTCGTATCGTTACAGCGTTTCCGTTAGAGTTCACTGAAAGTGTGTAAAATTTCAAGGGCCTACTAAAGGTCTACTAAAAAATCACGATATTTATTCTTGAAAATCATAATTTCTTCGCAAGCTCCCATAAAAGCCCGTGTTAAATATCGCAACATTATACAACGAGTATCTCGATTATTTGGTCGATGAAGCATATTGAAATTTTGCACACATTTTTATATGACATCAAAGAAGCTTCAATTAATTTTTATAACAAATCTTATGGAAACAAAATTCATGATTTTGTTTATTGTATAACAAATAAACTTTACGTAGGATCAATTTGAATTTTAAGTGTGTTGGTCTTTAGTCGATTTGCAAAAACTTTTCTTAATGAACTTAAATGCTCGGTGCACTTGAAATGTGAGAAAAAACGGGAATAAAATTTTAATCTTAATTTAACGTTTATTTTTAGAAATTGCATGGTAGTGAGGAGGTCGAGATAGAAATATTTTGGTGGTCCATATTGCCCCATATTTAACCAATAGTTCACGGGCACATCTCTCCTTTTCTCTCTATCTTTCGCCGATACCCTCCGGGAATCGTACCGCGAATATATATTTGTGCCAAGCCCTCCACCCCTCTCTGTCTCGATCTTTTTATTTTCCTCTCTCTCCCACTCCCTCTCTCTCGCTCTCTCTCTCTCTCTCACACTCTCTCTCACTCACTCTCCCTCTCCCTCTCTCTCTCTCCCTTTCCCTCTTTCACTCAATTTTTTACTTCGAAGCTCGAACTGGATCTGGGAAACAAAGTTTAACTCGAAGGTAGAAAAAAGAACGCACGAAATTGCGGTCATTCGCTTATCAGCGACGTCCAGACGAGACGAACTTTTCCTATTAAAGATATTAGGAAGTTACACTCCAACTTAGGCCAAAGACAATGTTTTTTATTATTTTCTTTTTTAGTTTTTTTATTTATATTTATTTTCACAAATATTTTAACCAATCCTCCATAATAATTCCCTCTGATAAGACGAATGGATATGATAAGCGTTCAAAAAAATCGTTAATCTTATATCGACCGATTTTTATCGAGAAATCGACAAAATTATCGACGAAATTTCGTTTATCAATCACAAAATCGTTTATCAAAATTTCTAAAGCTTATTTGCCGAAATATTTGTCGACAACGTTAATTTCGATTCGCAAAGACGAGCCCGTAATTCTCTGTAATAATTCCCTCTGATAAGACGAATGGATATGATAAACGTTCAAAAAAATCATAAATCTTATATCGACCGATTTTTATCGAGAAATCGACAAAATTATCAACAAAATTTCGTTTATCAATCACAAAATCGTTTATCAAAATTTCTGAAGCTTATTTGCCGAAATATTTGTCGACAACGTTAATTTCGATTCGCAAAGACGAGCCCGTAATTTTTCATTATGAAAATGAGCGAATGCATGAGACACGAGGAACGTTGCTCTCGCCTCGTTTCCTTTGAGCCACGCCGCATCGTGTCGAAGTTGACGTCGGTTAATCATCCCCATATCCATTCTCTCGCTTCGCGATACATCCTTTGGCCCAAGTTACTGCGAGAGTTCCTAAATCATTGATCGTGAAAGGGAGAAGCAATTACTACGACATTACACGTATTTGAAACGTTTCGCGGAAACACGTATAATATACATTAAGAGATGATGTCTCGTATATTGAATAGTTTCGAAAATGGATGTTAATAGAGCCAGCTTGTTATCAACATGCAACTTACAAACTTTCGCCTCTTGATTAAGAAGCAAAACGTGACTACGAGATAAGTTTGTACGGTGTGACTTCGAGCGTAAATCCAATCGTAATTCGTTGAAACGAAACGAACAATTCTAAGAAATTATACCTCTCGTCCTGGCAAAGGAAACTTTGTTCCTAAAATTTCCTTTTTTTTTGTCAAAATCGTGAAAAAAAAATGATAAAAAGTTACAAATCCTAACAAATTTCGAATTAAGATTTTTCTTTGGTTTCAAATTTAATCAAATTAAATCAAATCGTGGAAATGAAATTGTTGACGTTGGATGGAAGAAAAGAAATAAATCCGATTTTGTCAAAAATCTTAAAAATGGGGATTGCTTTCGTTATCTTAATGGAAGATCCGCAAGAAAATGATTTTTGGAAATTTGTTGGTCGCGGGATTCTTGGTTTCGCGTCAGCTTAACTCGTGGGATAATACGATAACGGGAAAAGGACCGAATTAGGTAGCTTTTTGTTAGATATATATGTATATATATATATATGAAAGACGAAGTGTCGTAGAAACTGCCAACGCGTTCACGTGGTCGCCCCTGTTGTCACGTCCACAGCTCTCCCTCTCTCGCCCTCATGAGACGATAGAGCGAGAGGTAGAGAGGAAGACGAGAATAGTTTCGTCCCGCGAGAAAACCGTCCGGTTCACAGGGGGAATTCGTGCGCGCCGATCCAATTAGATTTTTAATAAAAGTTTTGCCGTCCGACCGAGCGGCTCTCCCGCGCCCACCTAGCTGCCCGGTTCGAAGCTTTTCCTCCGTGAAAGAAGAAGAAGAAGAAGGAGAAAGCGAAAAAAAAATTGTGGGAGAGAGAACGGTGCGGTTACTCGACTTTTCTCGCGTTATATTCGCGACGACGACGATGGTGCCCAGGTGTTGAAACTTTTGACATCAGCCAAGCCGCTATACGTCCCAACGGACATCACAGAGAACGACCTCGTGCACGCGTGCCCAACCTTCTGTCACACACGTCGAAACTCGTACAACCCGCGAATTCTTATTTCGCGATCGAAAATCTTATTTCTGCAGGATTTTTGCTTCAGCCGATGAACAGAAATGCAAAAAGGAATGTTAAATGGTGATAATTATTTTTAAATAATCAAGGTCGTTATTACAACGTTATAAAATTGTAGATTTTGTTAGCAATGAAAAAATGATAATCATTTATTATTGTAATTTCAATTAATCGTTCGATAATTATTTTTGAGCCTTTAGAAACGACGATAAAAATTTGAATAATTTTTAAATTGATTTTGTTCGTTGATTCAAATTTTATTCACGCATACAACCCGGGAATTGTTATTCACGATTAAAAATCTTATTCTTGAAGATTTTTGCGTCGGCCCATAAACAGAAATGAAAAAAAGAATATTAAATGATAATAATTATTTTTAAGCAATGAAAATTGTTATTATAACTACATAAAATTGTGGATTTTGTTAGCAATGAAAAAATGATAATCATTTATTATCGTAATTTCAATTAATTGTTCGATAATTATTTTTGAGCCTTCAGAAACGACGATAAAAATTTGAATAATTTTTAAATTGATTTTGATCGTTAATTCAAATTTTATTCACGCATACAACCTGGGAATTGCTAATTCACGATCGAAAATCTCATTCTTGAAGATTTTTGCTTCAGCCAATGAACAAAAATGAAAAAAAGAATATTAAATGATAATAATTATTTTTAAGCAATGAAAATTGTTATTATAACTACATAAAATTGTGGATTTTGTTAGCAATGAAAAAATGATAATCATTTATTATCGTAATTTCAATTAATCGTGCGATAATTATTCCTGAGCCTTTAGAAACGACGATAAAAATTTTTATAATTTTTAAATTGATTTCGTTCGTTGATTCAAATTTTATTCACTCATGCAACCCGGCAATTGTTAATTCACGATCGAAAATCTTATTCCTGAAGATGTTTACTTCAATCGACGAACAGAAATGGAAAAAACGAATATTAAATAACGAAAATAATTTTTAAAAAATCAAGATCGTCACTACAAATTATAAAAATTTAGATTTTTTTTAATAATGAAAAAATGATAATCATTTATTACCTTAAATTGAATTAATCATTCGTTAATTATTATTATTAATTATTTCTAAGCCATCAGAAGCAACGACCAAAATTTGAATAATTTTTAAATTAGTGTCGTTAATTGATTCAAATTTCATTATCTATCCTTTCTGACACAAAAAACATCGTAGGACGTGCGGTCAACTAAATACGCGTATACACGTTGAGCCGTTTTGTGTCTCGACCTAGAGAGCTTTGTTCGTGCGGAAAATCGGCTATTCGTGTACAACACACACTCCAGTGACCCGAAAGAATAAGCCACACTGGCGAAGGATGAGCTTTACTTTATACGCACACACTCGTATACATATATATGTAGCTCTTTCTCTCTCTCTATTTCTCTCTATTTCTCAAGCTAAACCTCTCAAGTGAGCCTCAACGTTTTTCTCGAGGACCATCGAATATTCATGGGGCCAGCAAGAAGGAACGAGAGGCTGCTTGGCCGGATGGAGATGTATACAAGACGTGGCCACGGCTCGCAGGCAATCTTCATTCTCCCAAAAGTCCGATCTCCTGGTTACCCATCCACCCCTCTATACGTGGATCTTACCCTACACCCTCGTTTCGCACCCTTCCCAAAAAAAACGAAGAAAAAAAAACGTAGGTATATCGAATCCCGACGTAGCTTGTGAGATATATATATATATATATATATATATATATATATATATATATATATATTGACAATCAAGAGGAAAATATTGATAAGAAAGCATCAATTTTCTTCGCCTTCGATCGATGCGTAAACAATATCGATTTTTCAATAATTGTCATAAATAATTTTACTTTTAGGTTTTTTCTTCTTTTATTTTCCTATTCCACGAAAATTTTCCACGTAAACAATAAACGAGAATACCCTTTTTTTCAAAAGAAAAACAAAAGAAAATAATTTTACTTTTAGGTTTTTTCTTCTTTTATTTTCCTATTTCACGAAAATTTTCCACGTAAACAATAAACGAGAATACACTTTTTTTTCAAAAGAAAAACAAAAGAAAATAATTTTACTTGTAGGTTTTTTTTTCTTTTATTTTCCTATTCCACGAAAATTTTCCACGTAAACAATAAACGAGAATACACTTTTTTTTCAAAAGAAAAACAAAAGAAAATAATTTTACTTTTAGGTTTTTTCTTCTTATATTTTCCTATTCCACGAAAATTTTCCACGTAAACAATAAACGAGAATACACTTTTTTCAAAAGGAAAAACAAATAATATCGTTATTCAACTAATCACGGTTTATGAAAAAATTCCACGAGACTTTCGGGCTTTACGTCGTAACGACTGTGCGTTCGAATAATAAATCGTAAATTGAGAGAATATTAAATTAATTCTCGTTGTAGCGAAAAGGGAATAAAGGAACTTTATTAAAGCAACGTCAAATTTATTTTCCCGAGCGCGTACGAACTCCGCATCGGAATTCGGTGAATTAATAAAAATAATAAGAATAAAAAACAAACAAAAATTGCATAGCTTGTTTTTGCGCACATACAGCGAGGATCAAGGATTGCAAAAAAGAAATGAATCTAACGCGATATTTCATCAAACGATCGGCGAGCGCCACCCGGTACTGCTTTTCGAGGGTGGAGCGGAAAAAATGCGAATTCTACTTCGTTCTTTATTTTTATTCTTTTTCGCCCAGATCAATTGCCGGCCCACTTGAAGGGCAATGCTATGCCTGGAGAGTCTCGTGTACTTATATTATATTTTACAGTATATATACATATATATATATAGGCTGGGCTAGCAGGTGTGCAAAAGTGCACTTGAAAAAGACGGGAGAAAGAGAGTTGAAGTATCTCGTTGCTGGGAAAAAAACGTTATAGGCTACGCACCTAGAGCTCCGTGCTTTTTATGATGAAGAAGGTACGAAACAAAGCATATATCTATATGTATATAAATAAATATATATATATATATGTATAGGCGAAAGTTAAGGCCGGATTGCCCGCGAACATTCCACAACCCTCGTCCACTTCGCGTTCACCCCCTCGAGTAAATTGGCAAAGAACGCTGTTACAGTAGAGTATTACAACGAAAATAGCGGGGTAACTCGTTGCAGGTAAAATATACGAGCTATCTCCGATCGCTTGGCTATGAAAAATGTAATCAAGAATACGCATTACGTCCCCGAGTACGGAAATAAAAATAAATTGGAAAACAAAAAATTCTTCATTATCTTTATCGTTATTGTTATTATTATTATTATTATTGTTATTAGTTTTATTATTTTTTTTTTTAATTATTATTACCAGAATGGCTATTCTTATTATTATTATTGTTAACTAGTCTTTTATATTCTACCTCTGCAATTATATCCAAAATTTATTGAAGATGTGTTCAATTATCTGGCAAAAATCGTTGAAGTATATATACGATAGAAAAAAAAAGTTTTTCAACAACAAAAATTCGAGTTGTGCGAACTCGGTCGAATAAAAGGGTCATAGATCTACGGTCTCACTCTCTGTCTCTCTCTCTCTCTCTCTCTCACTCTACCCATTGCACAAACGACTTTTCTGAACATCCCGTATACGCAAGTTTTCCTCCGCGACGTATATATAGTACGTAGGGCGAAGCTAGTTCGAGAAATGGAAAACAACAGGACAATAAAGATAAAGAAGCGTGCACGAGAAAAGGGGTGTCGCGTGTGTGGTAGGCAAGAAGAGGAAGGACGAAGGGGGAAGGGGGTTGTAAGGTAAAACTCGAAGCACCGTCGAGAAACAGCCAGAAAGCAAGCTTTAACCCCCACCATTCCCACTCCCTTATCCCCATCGCGCTATTCCTTTTTTGCGGCCGTAACCGAAGAAGTGATGAGACGAGTTTTCCCCGCGAGCGTTTATACGGGTGGTGGGCGTTCGCGTTCGTTTCTACGATATATTTCTCTCTAGCCACTCCCCGTTTCACCCTTTCGATCCCAACTCTCCCCCCCCCCTGCTCCTCTCGATCCGCGGACTCTTTGCAAACTGCCGAAACTTTGACTATACAACAAGCCGCGAGAGGACCTCCTTCTTTTACGCGGTTCCAATGTCGTTTTATCTACGATATGCATTCGGTTTATATATGTATATATTCATATTATATGATATATAATATAATATAATGATATTATATTATATTACATAATATATTATAATATATTATAATATTATATTACATAATATAATATAATATATTAATATAATCTAATATATTATTATATTATATTATATTATATTATATTATATTATATTATATTATATTATATTATATTATATTATATTATATTATATTATATTATATTATATTATATTATATTATATTATATTATATTATATTATATTATATTATATTATATTATATTATATTATATTATATTATATTATATTATATTATATTATATTATATTATATTATATTATATTATATTATATTATATTATATTATATTATATTATATTATATTATATTATATTATATTATATTATATTATATTATATTATATTATATTATATTATATTATATTATATTATATTATATTATATTATATTATATTATATTATATTATATTATATTATATTATATTATATTATATTATATTATATTATATTATATTGTATTGTATTATATTATATTATATGTGTAAAATATATATGTATGTGTATATATGTCTGTGTGTATGAGATAAAGATATCTGCGTAATATATATTTCTAATACCCAGCAGGGAAATTGCCGTCGCGAGTTTATATTACAAGATGCACGATAGGTGGCATTCGTTCGCACAGATATGGTACCTACGCATTGTCACCAGAAAAGCGAAGATCGGTCGGTACACTTTGCACAGACCTATCTTGGCGTAACAAAGAGATCTCGTCGCGACGGTCGTGCGCAATAATTTTAGAATTTACCTACCGGGTGTCCCGTTTATATAAAGTAAATAATATACCCAGCGTCACGTTCGAGTGAAATATATCAAACGACCGCTGTCTCCTTGTTTTTCAATTAAAAACAAAGCAAAAATATATCGCGTCAATATAATAATATACAGCATGTCCTACTTGAAACAGATGACAAATTTTGCTGATTTTCAAAATTTGAAGAGGATTTTAATATATACCGGGTGTCCTATTTTAACGAACCAACGACTCTGGCAAGACCTTTGGGTACATAATGTATATAAATTTCGAGACGTTATCGCGAAATTACGAGAACCGAAAACGCGCGTTTGCATGCCGCGCGAGCGTCTCGATCTTACAACGGTCTCGGGCGACTTCGTAACGTATAGGGACACCGATAACGGGAGGAATTTATATTCATATTTATACACCGAGGGTATTTAGTGGAACGCGATTGCTGCACCCGATATAAATGTCAAAAGCCACTTGGTTATATACTTCTGCAACGATCCCATCCACAAGTTTCCCTAAGTTCGTGATATATCGCAGGTCCCACCGTAAATCGTCCTACGTACGAAGACACTCGTCGTATAATCTCGTTGTACAACGAATCTACTATAATCGAGTCTAATTGTTCTTTGCGTACGTCGGGAGAAAATTTGCTCCCGATTTCAAGATATTGCGTATTTTCTATTCGCAAACTGGAGCAAACGATACATTTTTAGTGACTCGTTTATACTTCTCTTGTTATCGTTTAATCGATAATTAACATAATAATAATAATAATAATAATAATAATCATTGTAATCATACTGAAAGAAGAAAATCGATTGTACTGATCGATCATCGATCAATTTTTAATAAGTGAAAGACATCTCGATTATGGATCGATAATTTATACAAATTTAGGTCGTAATTAAATAATCGACCAATGTTATTGATCCCAAGTTAAAAATCTATCGACCATCGATCGATGACTTTCCGTCAATCAACAGACTCTCATTCGTTCTCTGCTCAACGAAAAAATCTCGCTAAAATCCGAAAAATTTTATTTCCATTAAAATTATTCATGTTATTTTGTGTACTCGCGAATCAGGCAAGAATATTTCATCATACCGGAAACGTAATATTTTATGAGAAATTTTAATGACTCGCGAACGAGATTTTCGTGGATTTTCAACTGTGCAATCAGAGAGAGAAATTCTTTTCTCGTATCGCGAGATACGAGTGGCGGGCATATCGTACGCGCCACGGGAGATTCGTGAGGGGTGGACGCGCATATCGCTCGTGTAACGGATGGCGCACGTTGGGCTAACCCGGGGTTAGCATCGCGAGTCACTAACCTCTATATAGAGGGCTACACTTTGTGGGATACCATATCGTATAGTCCCACTTTTCTCGATGTAATAACATGCGCCCTATGTTCTCTCTGTTCTCATGGCAAAAGGGAAAGAGAGGGAGAGACGCACATCACCGTGCCAGAGCCACTTGAATAATGCAACGTTTAATTTCGCAGGGCTTTCCCAGTCCGCCCTCCCTCAGCCTACACCTCCCTTTCTCTCTATCCTCCTCTATTCCTCTCTCGTCATCCGGCACGGCTCAATGCCACGTAAAACTTTTACGTTTTCTCGTGAAATTTCCCACGTGACCGCGAGACACTCCGCTCGCAAAGCAAAGGACGAATAGAAACGAAGCGACAGTGCGATATTAAGAAACTGTAAAGACGCGGGTGAATAGTACGGTAGAGTATAGCGAAGTTTGATGTGATAATGAAAGAAAGGAAAAAAAGAATTTTTTTTTTCAAAATTTCGTTTTTTTTTATGTTTTGGGCATTACTTTTTGCGAGAGATTGAAATGGTAACGTACGATTCACCCGCGGGTGAATAGTACATTATAGCGTAACGGAGTTTCATGTAAAAATCAAAAGAAGGAAAAAAAATTCATTTTGTTTTTAAAAATCTCGGTTTTTTTGTTTTTTTTTCGAAATTTTGGACATTATATCTTGCGAGGGATTGAACTGATAACGTACGATACACCCGCGGATGGATAGTACATTATAGCGTAACGAAGTTTGATGTAAAAATCAAAAGAAGGAAAAAAATTCATTTTGTTTTTAAAAATCTCGGTTTTTTTTTTAATTTTGGACATTATATCTTGCGAGGGATTGAAATAATAACTTACGATTCACCCGCGGGTGAATA